>CM030370.1:56830076-57216505 GCA_003604175.2 Clonorchis sinensis
ACATTCTGTAGAAGATAGGATCTGTCGGTGCACATTCTGTTTTGTCGCAGAGTGGTTTAAAAGCACCGTTTGAATCTGTTGGTTGTGAAATGAAGTTTTTCAGTCTGTTTACTTGCATGTTATTGTTATCTTCTAAGCGGAATCTGTTGGCGCCAGCTGTAACTGGTTTTCAATGCATGCTCATCGGAGCGCTTCATCCGAGCGAACAAATCAGGACTATGAAGGAAGGAAATACAAAAATTAACAATTCAGGTTATGCTAATCCCTGGGCTTTTTGTAAACACTAAGGGTATCGCACCAACGAAAGTTTGCATTTTTCTTGGAAAAAAATGCTGCTTTGAAGTCGCCGATTCGGACTGGACAGGTGTTGTGGGATCTAGAGGAATTGTGTGTCTTGCCTCATACACTGGGTGGGGGCTTATGGGGATGTGCAAAGCTATGTATTTGACTGGTGTTAAAAACTTTATAGACAAGTCATCTGTAGTAATCTACCGATGGGTCTTAGATCTGCCGCATACATGGAATACTCGGTGACCAAGTGACGTGCTCCCTGTGGTTGAAACGAGAAGAATACCATTAAAGCAGACTTATTGTACTTGAAGAATATCAAAATACTGTCAGATATTCCTATTGGAAACTAACAGTGAAGACCGGATAGTTAAACCGCGGCATAGCCTGCCGTGCGTGATGAAATCGGACGTCGTATCTGGATTTGAACGACCCTTTCAAGGACTGACCTTATTTCAGGATTCCTCCTGCAAGTGAAGACAGTCTGTGCCGAAAAAATCGAGAATCACTGTAAATTTGATTCGCGCTCATTTGGGCTCATCTACAATGCACGTCTCTGGGGATAGGGAGTTTCGAACGCGTAATCTGCCTGCGAGTAGTTGAAGGCCTCTGGAGACTCTTCAGTATTATGAGTAACTTGTACTAATACAAGATGTAACGCCACCATGGTTTTACAAAGGAATCCGCGTAACATGAACATCTGCTGATTGACTCTTTGAGTGATGGTCTCTCAATTGCAAGGTTTAATTTTTGTGTGAACTGTTCTGAGTAAATTATAATTCACTGAAGATGCGATAAAACCTGGTGACCTTTAGTAGAGATTTAGTTGACCTACAGGAAAGCCACGGAAGTCTTGACCGAACGAATTAGTCTCCAACTATAAGCTGGGAGGTCGCAAGTTCGAATCCCTTTTGATGATTCCTAATAAGGAAAAGCCAGGTCTCCGGCCTTTAGGTAAGGGATGACTGTACTTTAAAGAGTTCAAACTCCAAATATCTCCATATTAATATAGCTATGGAAATGAACAAAAAATATACAAATCAGAAAACAAAACCAAGGCAGACGACACTGTAACGAGTGAACACACGTTAGCAAAACCTGAATAGTTGACAAAAATGTCCAAAATGCCTTCTTATAAATAACCCCGCGTTTGAATTAGTAGTTTTCCGGAAGAAAGACTTGGTGGTTCTTCCAATTCTCGGTCGGGGTATTTTCAGAATCAGACACTTGTCAATATTTTGCCGACTTGCTTGACAAATTGCTTGCCATGACCCACGTGTACTAAAGCCAATTTATTCTATCAAGGTCCGCAAACGTTTGGTTTTGTTGGTGGAGACGCAATCAACGAATGACCGTCATAAGGTTACGGAATTTGTTGCGCATTCTGGAAAAAAAACAAGTTGCCGAGGAGCATCATATACCTTTTTCTACTGGGAGTGGGTAAACTGTGTGATAGCTACCTCGACCTCTCCATCTATGAGCTGTCGGTTTTGTAGATGTGACTGCACCCTAAGCGCTCTACGACTATTGAGTGTTCACGAGACTTAGAGTACAATCTACTCTGCCTAACGACCGATGTCTCCAGACTCTGCTTTTGAACAAAAATCTTCTGACAAGTGGTTCAGCCGATGAATCTGGTGTTCAGAGTTTTGTCAATCGGGATGGTTTGACTCCAATTTGTCCTCAAATCTGTTTCATCCGCATGACTCTTCACATTTCGGACATCTCACTGTCAGAGGCATGTATATTTTTCGTGTCTTCGGGAACCCTATAAAACCTTTGGTTTTTAATTTTCTGACCTGTTTCAGTACGTTAGACTCGTTTAACTGAATCTTGCCTGTTCCGTGCCTGAATAAACTCGAATTTATTCCAACTGCTAACACATGAATACCAGAGATTACACCCAAAGAATTTGTGGATGCCTAACAGACAATTGAGGACAATGTATCCATTCCGTTTTTTCATATCGTACACCATGTTGAACATAGAAAGATGGCAATAATAGCATGATACACCAGATGTTCACCATTCCAATTCACGCAGCTAAGACGGCCTGATGTTACGCAACTCATCAATGAACCCTAATTCACTGGTTAATCCTGCACAATCAAAGGCTTCGTCGGTTTGTCAAACTGATACTCGCTTTGATGAGTAGAGAAACGTGGACAGACGAAGCGAGAACTCTGTAACTAGTCAGTATTATCCAAATGACTGCATAAGTTTGCTTGAATCCTGCACTTTATTGCTGCTTGGTAGATTCCGGTATTCATGCGGTCTATCAACAATCGTCAGTTTCAGTTAGTCTGAGTAATTTTTTTGCCCCAGTTCAACGCATTATCGGGTTACGAGAGAAGACCAGATGAGCGCGTACAGAAACACACAACACAGTAACTAGCCTTAAGTTAAAGTTAAACAAATCACAATTCAGATCATCGATCTTCCAGCCGGGACAGAATTGACCGCCAATTGTGGCGCCTGAAAAAAGACGCCCCACGTTTGTAGAGAGAAATGTAGGCATGTATTGTACCTGTGGTGGGAGAATAACCTAGCAATCCGGCCTGGCGCTTCGATCGGTTAGAACATTGCGTCTCGAAAGACGATTCAGAACTGCAACTTTAAGTTGAAAGCTGTGGTCATTAGATCGTTGGATGATTATACGTCAGATAGCTACCGTGCTATTCGAGGCGTATGATGAGTTACAACAGCCACAGTTACAAAAACTGTCACTCTTTGCTGATTACATTCTCATGTCCGATCAGACTTTTTACACATTCTGAACTCTAAAACGGTCATGCAGTATTGGGACGTTACAAGTAGTAAATCCAAAACTACTGGACGTGTTCCTGGTTTACGTACAATACAGACTGCGTTGGAGACCAAAACTGGTCAGAGTTGACTGTCAAACTCGGGGACAATGTCCTTGCAAAGATGAGGACGGAATGAACTTCTTGTCCCATTTCAAGGAATGTAAGGTTGGTAGTATGTGCCTTATGTATAAGTTTACTTTAGGATTTGTTCTAACTTACTGTAATGTGACTGGCAATGGCGTCATCTAATTTGACAGCATGGAGGTTGACAACCCGTCTAGACCAGCTGAAATAAGCGGAAAGCGGGCGAATGGCAACCAAGTGAGCTGTCGCATATGTTGACAAACTTAGCCGTTTTTGTTAACATTTTGCATATGTGCTTTCTGAGATAAAAAACTGTGAATATCAGTCATTGGTCAAAGCACCGGCCTCAAAAACAGTGTGTTTGCTTCGACAAATGCTCTCATTTGAACATAAAATTTGTCTTGACAGGAGACTCCGCTGAATCCAGCTGAGTACTCCGTTTATGATGGTCCGAAAACTCGGGGAGTATGCCTACCTGATGAGTCGGAATAGGGCAAAACTGGTGGTGATCTGTCGGAGTTTGCAGCAACCTTATGAGTAGCGTGTTATGTATAGACACGTATGTTCATTCCTTACGAACATCTTTCACTGCTCTAGGGCTCATGAAGGCTGTGTGAAAAAATACCCTCGGTTTAAACCTAAAAGCTCGCCTTTGCCTAGTAAAAGTGCTAGAACAGTGACGCTCAACTCCTGGTGTGTTCTTCCTTCACATAATTTGAAAGCTGTGTGACCTATTCGGTATTAGTGAGTATGCCGTACTGCTGTGTTGATATTAGTCTGGCTCTAAGAAGAAACTTCGGTAGTTGACCGGAGAGCGTTTGATACAAATCTGTTATACTAAGGAAGTGAGCATAATTCCCATGGACCAAATGTAGAATCGTATTTCAATATTTCGTGACCAGAATACCTACGTCTTACTGGGAGGGTCGCGCAACTGATGGAGCACTGTCTTAGGAACTAAGTTCGCAGTATGGAGTGGCATGCATGTCCACCTACAAGACTAACTTCTTTCCCGGCTGTGATAGGATTATTCAATGACATTCACAAACGCGCTTGAATGCAGCTCTGCCCGATTCGGTCGACTGAAGCTGTTCAGTGAAAGCAATTACTGACTAATTTTCACATCTACTAGTATTTTGTAGGTGTTTTATAGATTAGCGTGCTCCCAAGTGGTAGTTCAATTATGACAGGATTTTTCCAAACACAAAAGCCAACCTCCAAGTTGTTCCTCAGAACATCACTCACTAATACCATGCGAATTAATGTTCATGGATGTGCGGGACATCCATCCACTGTTTCACTTAAACAGTCAATCTAGCCTACTACCGATCCAGTATGATTCGGTGCGATGACAGGTCAAATGACCGCCCATATTCTGACATAAGAGATCACTTGAAATTGACCATCAGTGAATCGGGTGCGTAGGACTAAGGTAGGAAGTGCTTGAGACAACTTGTTTGGTCCAGTTACAGGAATCTGTGTTTCATCTCAGCAGCAGAAGTGTGTAAAATTGTTGCCTATGAATAAACGTGACAAAACCAGCATCTTGATAACAACTTCATCTCTCGCGTAAGCCCTTCTCTACGTTTTCTAGGAAAACACTCATAAACGGATACTTCTGTTTCCTCACTAGTTGTTACATTGCATTCACAAGTCCTGGAGCCCGTGAGTTTGGGAAAGACAATATCACGCGGATAACAATGTAAACTGCACCCGTTCACACACTGGACGACTGGGACTGGTCTGTGGGACTGCAGTGTGTCGTTGTGGCAAATGTATGACTGGCACGCAGTCGACAGACGCCAACCTCGAAAATGCCCCCTGCTAATCTTCACCATATGGGACAGCCAAATAAGATAATGATACTGTTAGGGAGGGGGTGTAGTTTGTCCAATAGTGATTATAAGAATGCCATTGTTGTTACAACAACAACTAAGACACATGTGTGTGTATTCAAGATAGACAGAGGGTGTCGACATGCACGCGATTCATGAAGATGAGGCGGCTGTTGCAATGGAGTAGGCCTGTGTGCACGTGCGAACAAAACTTGTCAAACTGGGCTTGACAGCAGATGGAACCTCCTACAAGTAAACAACTTTGTTAATGTGGGTGGCGGGGTAACTAAGTTTCTCAGTTCCACCTTCATCCCCAGCGGAAAGAATGATAGTCGCCTCATGCTCCACGATGTGAGAACCGGTCAGGCACTCTCTCTCGCTGTTGGCTGGGATGGACCAAGCGTGTATAAACTAGTATTCAACTGGATATTTACTTTACGGGTATGGAAATTGTACACTGATGTGTGTTTCTCCAACTCCGAGGTGATAAATGATAGGAATTCCACCGGCAGGCATTGTCGGTTTGTGTACATTCAGTTTCCAGATTGCAGGATCATGTGGTGAAGTCGTTTCTATTCTAGTGCCGCGCAGTTTGTTGACAATCCTTTTGAGCCTAGAAGACTGAGCCGTCATCCACGTAGGTGTAGCCTGACAAAGAGGAATGGAAACAATGTAAGGGCTTTAACATTTGCCAACATCGTTCGTTCTATTTGGTCGCCCATCTGGGAACTATAAGGCAAGATTGTCCTGGGAGAAAAAGACCCATAGATTAGGTCTTCTACCCTGTCCGTCATATTTTTATAAACTCACGTCTGAAAATGAAAGTCAGGGTAGGGAAAGTCATACGGATAATCTTCTATCGATCGATTTCATTTCGAACAAATGGACTCATATCTAAAGACTTGCCGGTAAACGATAATGGCCGGGCGCTCCGTGGTTCCAACCTACCTCCGGTTTTCGACTGCTCTGGTGTAGAGAACGGGGTTCTGTCTCAGCCCTCGTGCTTCGTCTGGACTGAATTAGAATGACTGGTATAAAGGAGACGGGTCTCAGAGGGTGAAGTAAATTGGGGCAGGAATACATTAATTACTGAAGGCCAATCTAGCATTGTTCTGCTAAGTCCCGTTAATCGGCCCAAATTTTGCAGATAAACCAGTCAACTTTACACGAACACAACTTTACATGAACTCGGCCTAACAGAATGTAATGGCTGCTCCCAAGTAATCAACTGAGGTCATTCCTTTTCACTTCCAACTCGTTCCGCTTGAAGTTCTGTAATCTACCTGGTTATTAATCTCCTGCGGCTGTGCTTCACTTGACCGTACTCATAAGATAAGTTTTTTTGCCCTTCTTGGGACTTATTGGATAGATCTAGTCCATGAATTTCCATCATTCTTGTGTCAGGCTTGAACAACAAAATTTCCAACACTTTTTTTACTCAGGAATGGAAGGCACAGTACAAATGTGCTTGAGAATCGTGACAAACTCTGAGGCAGTTTGCAACCTAGTTCTTATTTCTGGTCTCTCAGCATGGCGAAATAGACCCGTTGTTCCAACCTTGCACTGGGGCACAGCTTTCCCAGGTATCAAAGCATCTCGAATGTTACTCAGATGTGATTAGCACGCAGTATGTCTTTGGTGGTGATGCAAAAATCAAACTCGTTACCTGTATAACACAACATTTATTGAGCTGCGGGAAGTTTCCGGCGTTTGTCCAAAACTGTGCGAGTTCCGGAACCTCTGAATAACGGGCTCTTCGTGATCCTATGGGATAGATCGTCAATCTTGAATGCGTTCCTAGTGCAAAGTTATCTCCTATTCCTCCAACGGCCTCTGAATTTGAGAAACCTACAGGTGGACAGCTAAGGAAGCCAAATTTTCGGTCAGTAACAAGTGGAATCATATAAACTCAACTTCACTAATTTAGACGCATGAATCAAGTTAATGGTCCTGTTCAACTACTTTCCGCATCCTTCGCCTTTGTAGATTATAATCAGTTGTCAATGTCTAGGGAAGTTTTGCTGAGCAAGACGTAGCAGGTACCATGAAAGCGGCTACTCTGCTGTGAGGAAGGGAAATCAAGTGTAGATTTTATCATGTGAGTAAAGTCAAACACGTACTGAAATAGCCCAGAAGTACTGCATGGCTGTTTTTCCTTCTTGGCGAAAACAATGTGTTTGGATCTCACAAACCTTTGACTGATACAACCTTCTAGCTAGGAGTCCAGACGCTGTATCGCTTATCAACAGGTGACCGATCGTCAGTTTTGTCTCATTTGACGGATGCAGTGGGATGCAGCTGCAGGTTTTTTAACTGACTGAAATGTGACTAGCGACTGCACACACTTCAGTCACTTAGTAATTAGGTAATCCCCGGCTACGTGGGGCAAAATGTAGTCATTGAAATAAACCATCATGCTGTTTGATTCTCTAGACGAATGGAAAACCCTGGAAGTTTCGCTGTTCAGCTGGGCTGCTGGGCCATGGGTGCCCTAATTTAAAATCCATTAGCCCAGACTTGTCCGTTTAAGTATGTCAGCAGCCAAGCCGCATCCTTCATGACCAGCTGTCTGTTGATACCTACATAGCTAGTGCTTTATGTTCTACCATGGTATGTTTGAATGTACAGAATGATCGCTTACTCTGATCTGCTCAAGCTCATAGTTTGTTGAGTCATTTTCTCTTGTTGTGCGGCAGGTGTCTTAAATTAACGTCCGATCTCTTGGAAAGAGCATTTCATCTGATCGTACATTGCGCATGAGTGCGAGGATTCCGTGTGTATTGACCCAGCTGGCAGCGTAGAAAGCCAGTAATTTTATACATGCACTGTTTCACTAGGAATCGTAACTTGAAGGATGACCGGGTTCGCTTCACAAAGTGTCGGCTTGATAATCTAAATAAACCTGGATGGAAAGCTCAGACAGAAGACGCAATCAGAAGACGTACGGTATTCCAGGTTAGAGATGGGTGGTTCTAGTGTAAGTTGAACCTGTCTTGATAATCCGCAACTCTGGGTTTAAAAGTACAAATCTAGTGAGAATGCCGAGAAAAATTCCTTCAAGAGTGCGTCCGCACAACTAGTATAGTCTGAGCGGTCTCTAAATACGAAAATTCAACCTATGATCCCATCCACACGAAGGATTGACTGTCTATGTGCATTTAACCGGGAATGTTGTAGGTGCAAATGATTCACTGCTCTCGGCTGCAGGGAGGATTCTCAAAAGCGATGGTGGATTATCAGTTTTCCTTCATTTTTTCCCGAAGTGTTTACGAATGTTGTTCATCTGTCGAATGCATCGTATTGTTGCTTTTGTTAAGTTTGTCCTGGACCTAAACAGATTGCTCTCCACCTTGTCCTCTGCAGACAGCTCCCTCAAAGTGGTACGGGTTAAGTCGCTTGTTGCAAGCTTAGTTGTATGTCGGTAATCTGGCCGACTGACCTAGGTCTTCAGATGCTCGCATGATAGCCAGCAGATTCCCCCCCCCCCTCAATGTTGAAATGAAAAAGGACTGGAAAAGATATTACTCAACTAATATGTAGCTCTCAGCCACGTCTTGGTGGGAGTATAGAGTGATCGACGAATAATAAACTCACAGGACAGTTCATATATTGTTTCCTGAAGTCATTCACAAATCAACCGAGTCTAAGTTCGTGCATACCTGAGTCCCATCGATAGACATAGAACGGATTGTTTTGCCTACGCACGCCCGTTCAAACTTCAGGTTTAGCCCGCTGACCACACTCCGGCCTAAACTAATAACTCAATTTTCAGACTAGGTAAAATAAGAACAAACTGATTTCTGGCCAGCTAAACGTAGAAGAATACAAAAATATTTACAGCTCAGACTACTCTCACTCAGTTTAAACACTGACCGAGTGTTTCACTATTCTGCATGACTACAAGAGATCGAATCTCGCCACAATCAGGTTACGTTCACCTACAAGGGAGTGTGACGACTAGCCGAGTTGCCAAAACTGGCTTACTAGGCGATCTGTGTTAACCACTTTGTCGTAAATAAGAAGGATACATCTGAAAGAAAAACAACCAAGAAGCTCAAATCAGGGTGAAAGAATGAATGACAAGTGACAGCTTGTGGACGCTTGTAGATTTCTGCGCCTTGGGGTACGGGATGCCAAACATCAACTTGAACTGATCCGAAGAAACACCTCGTTGATTCAACCATTGAAACCGACTTTGATGTGCGAGAAAGAGTTCTTCAAACCGGTCTGGAAACCGACGGCAGCGATAGCCCTCCTTACCGATCACCTCCCGATCTCTCAACTGTATGTGTTTCTATTGCAAATTGCGTAAGCGACTCCAATGCTCATCAGCTTTGTGTGCTCCACCTCCAGCAATCACTAGCCCTGGTCTACCAGGCATACAACAACCGGTTCAATCCGACTGCCCACTCCAAGATCAGGCTTCGTTTGATGAGACTTCGTATATGATGACTGACAATCCATAAGCAGACAATCGACTTCTCAGCATCGCCAGCATTTAAGTGCGGTGGATCGATCGGCTGGCGCAGGTTGGTTTGCATGGTTTTAAGACCATGCAAACAGTCATACGGTACTCGCTTGAGTTGATTGGATTGTGTGGAAAGAATTGTATGCTCAGTTCCCTAGCTGCATTTATGTCCATTCAAATTTAAGAATAATATGAAGTACAAACCAACAGAGCATACGTGTTTGCTTTGAATAGCATTAACTTCTCGCATTAGAGTGGAGGGTGTTCTATCCTTCCACTCGAATGGGGGCCTCTTCTCCAGAAAGAACCCCATTTTGACTGGGGTTGGGGACAGCCACCAGTTTTGCGTTCACACATTCTCGTCATATTCGGTTGCCAGGCCTAACTGAGACTAGCCTAAGGGGTGGTTTATAACCTTTCTTGGATTACCAATAGTCTCAAAGAAAATTATGCCACAGAAGTCAATTTTGAACTAGGTGAATTTTAAAATGTTGGGTTTCTGAATGGTTAGTGGATTTGCGAAATATGTGTGTGCTGCTTTCGTAAAGATGATCTCTTCGTTTACTTTAAGCTGCTGCGCGCACCTGTCCAAACATCGTCAACATTTCGTTCTCTTCTCACTTGTCTCTATGATTTAGTTTTTGATTGCTGAACGGTTTTCAAACCATGTAAATAAAGGCCCCGATTCGCATAGCACTATTTTAATGGTTATCAGTGTGGTGTAGTTTAAGTTGTAGTTGCTACCTCTAGCTAGTTCCTTTGTAAGTAGATAGGGTATCAATCCAACTAGAAAATAACTGGCGGACTTTGGTCCCGATATCGTCCCACTTCAAGTTCATCAAATGCTAGCGACTTGACTCTACAGTGACCACAAAGTTACCGCAGTTGTATTTGCTAGATTCGATCGAATTCTGGCTACGGCCTGGAGCGCATAGGATATTTTGATATGCGCACAGAGGTTTTGAGAGGCGTCGGTCTGTTTTGCCGACGTGATTGTCACCCAAACTGCAAGAGAACTGGAAAATGTCATGGGCTACAGAAGGACTGTTCCTTCGAGGCTGGCTAGTTTAGTTTCTTAAGGGAGATGGACTAGGTTACTCTTAGTCGTTTGCCCGGAAGAGGGTGATCAAGAATGGCTGCTGGTTTCTGGAGCTGGACAACAGGAGTTGTAGCCATTTAGAGAGATACTAACTGAAAAGGGCTATCCATCGAGGTTCAGAGGCGAGTACTGCGAAACCCAAGCGGAACATGAGGTACTGCTGTGCCTACCAGAAAAAAGGTATGCCCTGCCTCACCATTCAGGCCGAATGACATATCACCTCTTGTCAGGAGCTTTTTGAATGCATCTGTCAAACAGACGTAAAACACTGACTAACAATTATGTTTGCCACCCTTTCCAGTCCGCTAAAGGAGGTAACCAAATCCTGATTATCTATGAATTTGAATGCATCAGCTGCATCCGGTAAGCTGAGGAGCAACCGGAGTCAAATGACACGTCCAAAAAGACTTCAGAAAACTGAATCTGTGTCCAAAACCCGTCATCACTGGACATGCAGGCCAATGACCACTGACTCAATGACTGGTTTTTATAGTCTTTTATATGTCGAGATACAAGCACAGACCCTGTAGTTTAACGGAAGCACATCATTTTAACCCTCTTTTATATTCGCGAAAGCAGTTGTTGACGAACGTTGCAACAGCGTGGTAAACCAGAAGATTTCTTCCCATCTATTGTTATGAATTCGTAGTATTCCACCCTGTATGTAAGTTCATTTTGAAAGCAGCTATTCTGATCCAGTTTCTGACCCATTTTTATTCACAATTATCACGTGCGATTGGTGGTTTACTCTGACTGCTTTGAGCACTTAGGTTAGCCCTCTTGCGTGAAGCGGGTTATTGAACCTTTGCGAATTCCGACTGTCCTTTTTTTTACAAATGTAGCGCCGTAAGGGTAAGAACTTAGTTGCTTTCGGAATGTCTATGCGCAGGCTTCGTTATCTCCTCATTTTGGAACTTGCTTGAAGACATCTTTTCGAAATTGTGCCGTTCCAAAGTCCGTTCCAACTTGCACATTACTACATCAGAAACAAACTGTGGAACTTGTCTGTGTGTGCATGTGTGTGATACGCAGCACTGTCCGCGTTAGCTCAAATGGCAGTGGCATTTGTCCTTTGGTGTGTGTTGTGTGTTCCCATTGATGATCATGCCTAGTATTTGATAATTTGTTGTGTGTGAACAACAAAGTGACGACTGGAGGTTAGGAACGACGCTGGTTTACCGGTAGATCAGGATGAGGTAGGTAATTTAAGAAAAATGACGCCTACCAGTACCCTCATCCGGGGGCCTTGAATGGTTGCTCTCTGATCCTGTTCGGAACCTGAATCGATTGAGGCACCCACTGTTTCGGAAGACATGGAGTGTTCTACGGAGGGTTCCAATGGTTGAAACTTGGTGCGAAACTATAGCGAAGGTCAGTTATCTGAATGAATGCCTGCAACTGTTTTCCTGATAGCGGAATCTTCTACCCAACTGTCCTACACATCATGTAAAACGTAACGAATTATTTGTCTAGAAACCACACTTTGGGTCAAGTCAGGTGGTCTAGCGTGAACGTCCCAGGCTCAGGCAAAGTGGAGAAACTGCACGAGTCAACAACGACAATGAGTCAACAAGAAATGAATCAAAATTTACCTTTGCTACGGGTCCCATTTTAATGGGTCTTGATTAACCAGATAATATATACAGACAATTTTGGAAAAGATCCTAGGAAAAGCGGATAAATGAAAATATTTTGTCTGACCCACTTGTACCCAATCAGATGAAATCTTGGTCTATTAAAGGGCCTTTATTACTCGGAGAGCATTCAGTAAGTTTTCTCGGTGTCCACAGTTTGGTTTTGAAAAATCTGAATATCCCCCAGTGAACAAAACTGTAGAGGCGAGACAGTGTTGCTACAATATAAAATATGAAAAATACATACATGATATACAACAAATAAATGGTGAAAAATTACGTGTCACCAATAAAAACATAAAAACGCGTAAACATACAAATAAATAATAAATAAAACATTGCAACAACCGAATCGGGAGGCTAATGTTACAGTGAATCGTGTAAGGAAACGCGTGAAGTTCCAAGTTTTTTTATTTGGTATCGCAAAAGGGTAATACAATCTCTAGTTTCAAGGGTATAAGAAATAGGAATATCAACAAGGCTTTATCGGTACACTTGTGAGCGTGCTAGGCTGTTAACTATCTGTACGACAAATGGTGCAGATGCCTGGTACCGTGATCAAGATAGCGTACCCGTGTGCATCCAAACTCTTGTGATACCACCTACTTATTTAAGGCTATATTCAAATTTGTTTATTTATCATGCAACAATCAAATCTAATTCCGGACATTCTAAATTAATGACATGCAGACGCGCGCGGCTTACTTCACAACAAATCAGTTCAGCTAACCATACCACAAACAGTGTGAATGCTCACGGTCTGCAGTAAACTTACCTGTCAGCGAGATGCAGAGTTGTTTGGGCAGTGCATAAATATAACAGTTTGGACCGCCTCTGTGCTATCGCCTGCTAGGTTTGGTTCACTGTAGTGCGTACAACGGTTGAAGCGAGCAGGCATGTGTCAAAACTGCGGAGTTGATTAATTTATTTAAACGCAGGCATGCACTCACGTGCGGTAGTGTAAGTTCATAGCTGAATGTCGTCCTGTGTTGGCGATCTTAACAAGGCCACCGTTGTGTACACACTGATTATGTTTATACACAACTTTGTAAGGGCTATGAAAACGGTAACGAGATGGTTGATCATCTTCTGCAACTTCAAACTGGCATCGAATCTCTTGATACATGCGAGTCCTCTGCCTGTAAGTGGACAAATGACGTTTTACAACTTCTGACCGTGTACTCGCAATTTTGTTTCCGGGAAAATTTAACTATCTTTCGCATTCACGCTACTCTCGCTGGAACAGTCCTTTATCTGTCCTGATACAATTATTATGGTGAGTGCAAACCAAAAGTGAACAGCACAGGACTCGAGGTTCTTCGCTCTTATTGGAGCTCAGCAGCAGTGCATATCCGTGCTGAGCTTTGAGGTTTGAAGTTTGAGCTCCTGACAGCTGACATGCGAGATCAGAGCGCAACCATTACTCCACCAGCACTCGCAGAACGCAGCTGAATATCTGAACAGGTGAATGTGTTGTCATTCGGCTGAAACAATCAAGTTGCTCGGGTGAATTTAGAGTCCAGTACTTCCCCCGTTCAGTGAAGAATAATTGCTTCGGGACACGGGAAGGCGCTTCGAAGAAAAGTGATGTGAATGTAAACTCTCCAAGTCCGGGAACCAACTGCAGCTAACTGCAATTTTTACTACTATAAGTACAGCTTTATAATTCAACGTGCTGTAACTTATGAGCAGATTATCAAGATACAGTAGAGATAGAAATGAACGGAGTTAGGTTATCGTAGCACTACAAAATACCAGTGATTAGGATACTCTCAGGCTGAATCTCCAGGTAGATTGCAATGCTGTAAAGGAAACAAAGCAAGACATCAAAGTGGGTCAGTGCCGATGGGACAAAGCGTTTTGTTCTCTTAAATTAGCCTCGCTGGATGAAGCTTTAACCAGACAGAAGTTCTGCTACCTACAAAGTGCTGCAGCCTCTAAATATAGGGCGAGTTAGTACAAACTTCATTAGGTGGCGTCGGCTGTATCAGGGTCGTGCGGCTGGCTCGTCCTTGGTGAGAATTACCGCCAGCGCGAATCTCACGAATGCGACTGTATATTTGGAAAAGGAGAAAATATTACAAGCCCTCCAGTTCTTCCATCGCAGAATTCAGTCTACCATGTGATCCTCATTTGGCATCAGTTACTAGCTTGGAAAATGGCGTGTCTCTGTACCTGGAGTGGGTTGATCACACGATCGGTCAGGAATCCATTGCCTACTGGTGCAGTGCACACCTGTTAACCGGAGGAATAAGGGTTCGGGGCTCTTTAGGCATTCGTGAGACGCACACTACTGATGGTCCTTAACGAGGAGGAAACTACAGTATACCGCACCTCGCTATTTCAATATAGATTGATTTGTTTGTAGTACAAAATTCCTGTACGATTACACCAGTCGAACTCAAAGACAGCTTTTAAGAGTGAAATTTATAGGTAGCGAACAGACTTCACTACTTTAAGTAATAGCTCACTTTCTGTGCATACAGTGGAAACGTACCGGAAAACGTGCTTCGTGGTATTCCGCCCCTCGAAGGTGTGATAAATTGGAGATCGGTGGTTTGTTGCCGAAGTTGGTTAAGACAAAACATTCAGCCAATGAGGCCGAGCTACCAACCTTCTCCCATTGAGGATGGCCGTTGGTTTGACAGTTAAGGTGGACAGTTTAACTGCTGCATACGAGGCACCGGCCTACGCTATTTAACAGCACACCAATGACGTCATCTCGGTTGGTGACGAAACGCTGGTAATCAAATTGGTTAACTCAGTGAACAAAGCGACGGCCGATTAACGCTGTGGAAAGCAATGTGATGCAAAAAAGTGCAAGATAACTCTAATTTCTTAAGACAGAACTTCCAATAATTATTATGGTTTTTCGGTGGCACAACGACGTGCAACCGCATTGTTTTTGAGTCCAGCTCGACATTACAATTTTGACTTTCTTATAAAAACCTATATTGGCCCAATTAAGACTATACAGGCCTGCCCGCTCGAAAAAACGGTGTTTCACATGCACGTATGTGTAGGTACTGAGTGTTCTTTCCAGTTCTTGTGAAAAGTCTCAACACAGTCCTATAAACACCATAGACAACCTAATTTTGCTCGGTCACCTGCGGAAGATGTGTGCGGCTGTTTTCATTGGACGTCCCGATGTAGAACATGTTGTCAGGGGAATATCGCGACATTCCAGAACAATCTCTATCGAAAGCTTATCATAGTTTGCGGCAACGCCTGAAATCAACGCCTAAAATCTGATCGTCCTGCTTATTTCTCCACAGTGATTCATCTCTCTCTTCCAGCTGACTGTAACACCAATTGAAGCAAAGCTTTGATAAAAAGTTGACATTGCTTGCAAAATACTCTCAAGTTTACGACTTACACCACAACTCACCTTTTTATCTTCAATCCATTATTTGAGGTGCAGTACTCATCCGCTATTAGGAACCAAAAAAACTGGAATTCGGTCGTGGCAGGGAGATCCTCACAATGAGGCAAATGAGTGTTTGCTTTTTACGGTTACCGTGCACGGATACTATCGTAGGAGAGACGGAGACTTTACAGGAAGCATCTTGGGATCGAAGGAGTCTGGTATACCGGACCAACTCCAATTGTATCAGTGTCTTACCAACAAATATGAATTCAAACTCTGTCGATCTTTGTTGGGTTGTGTTTTGAAATGGATTTGATCAATATTTGAGCCAATAAGTGTTGCTCCCGGTGGAACTTCAACAACTAAAAAACGGATAGTATGTCGCCAATTCGTAGTTTCGAGACTTTGTAAATTTTACTGTTTGGAATCCACGGACAACTCAAGTTTACGCAGAGGTTTCTTTCTATCAATTACCTGTCTTTTTCGGCCTCGGAAACAGAAATCGGAGAACGTTGCTCGTCGTGTGTTCAGTCTGCAATTAATTTAATGTTTCAGGCTGTCAAGAACACGGTGAAAACGTCCTTTCTTTTGGGACTGAGTCTCAGTTTGCGCAAGCACTAGTGTTACATCCGACTGGCTCATTTGAACGGTAACAAACAAGAGAAAAAACATCATCTCAACTCCTTTTCTCGCCTTTTTTTTAATTAAAATTTTGCGCCGTTCAGCACCGTATGGAGAACAACTGAGGCACTGTTTTCAGCTAAGCAAAATACAACTTGAACACTGGCATTTTGCTTGCGCAATACATAAACATACAAACACACCCCCAATATAGGCATACTTTTAGTACACTGTGCATATTTCGTCGAAAGCATCATCTGTGGTGAAGATGAATGGCCTTGTGAACCCCCACTTGTTATACACTCTTCCTCTTTGCTGCGAAAAGGAGCATTTGGGTTCTCGCAAAATTTACATGCCCATTCTATCTGTCCTTTTTTGTGAAAGAAACCATCACCAAACATTCGTACACACGCACTTCGAGGTAAACCCATTCAATGTTTTCTTTTTCAGTTCATACTGTGTAAAGACCATCTAGGCACGTGTTCCCACGCCGCCACTACTGTGTAAGTGTGTTACGTCGATGTGTCTCTATGTGCCTAGCCGAATGCGCGTTCCGCTGTTTGTCTAGCATTTGGGTTGATTGGTTTCACTGAACAATTCGAACAAATTTGTCACCAATTTTGTGTGCGCGTGTGAATGAGTGCAACCGACCCACCGCATGCAGTGACACCATCGCACGGATGAGACCTCGTCCATATCATCGTCTTCACCAGCTGTTGTTGTCGTTGCTCCTGCTGATGTTATTGTTGTGAATGTGCATTTTTCGCCGGACATCACCACCCCCGGTGAAGATTCTACCTGAAGTACTTAGTGGGTACTACTGCCAGAATATTCGTGTAACCATGTTTGCACGATAAAATCGATACTTTGTGTTTTTTAAACGATCAAGGGGGTGGACTGAGGTTATAGGATTGACATGGAAAGAGTGCGCATCTGTGTGGATACAGCCGGTGGAGGGGCGTGCTTGACATATTTTGCAGAGTAGCGGACCCACAAGTTTGCTTTTGCCGTCGACAACCAGCAATCGCATAAATTAACTCGTTCCAACTGCCAGCTACACAGTTTATGTTTCTATCTGCTTTCATCAGTCTCGACCGATCCACCACATGTGCTTCAATCAAGCACCCTCAGGGTGGCCTTGTAAAATGTGAATGGACACAGTGGAGACGACACATGTGGTTGTGGTCATTTTGCCGAGGGCTGTCCGTTTCTACTGGTTTCATCTCTTTGGAAACCATGGAATGTTGACATTTTTGCCCCTGCAGATGATCTATGTGGTACTATTAACAAAACAAACCGATTTGCCTGCTGTCAAACACGTTTTGACAAATAGGTATTGAACGGTCCAATGCTATCGCCCGTAACAGAGTTCCGAAACCAGCCTCGGTGTTGTGACTGACGGTGTCATCATCCCGGGGGTTCAATGAACAACGACAGGACAGACGAGTTTGTTCTTTGACTGATCTTCTGTTGCAGACAAGTTGAAAAAACGGACCAGTTCTTCGTCCCGTCAATAAAGCCAAATTATAGCGAAAACCCGAGGAGCACTGTACAGCTGTTTCATCCTCATTGGGAACCACTAACAATGGCCATCTCACGAAACTAAGAAAGTTTCGGGACCGTGACCTTCCAAGCACTGGCGAAACAATCAAACTTCGGCCACGGGCGTCTAAACAGCAGTGTTTTTTGCTCTCACTTCAACAGGATATGGTGCCGCTCATCCTTAATTCACAAAAACCAGAGCACCTGGTCAATTATCTACCGGCTGCTTGAGCGTCGACTTCGCAGATGGATGCTTCACTCATTGTATGATATCATTCTTCCTCTGAACCACTTTATATATATAGATATATATAACATAAACGACCTCAGCAAACCAGGACCTTGTTGCATTAAGTAGGGTTGATGTGCGATCATGAAGACTTCCTTTCCTAACCGCAGGCAAATTAAAAAACAACCGATTAATGAATAAACGGCCAACATTTACCAGAAATGTTAGTTTTAGTAAATTTGTGTAAGCGATTCCTGGATCTTTTCCACTCTGGTAAAGGCTCGATCCTCTGCAGTATCATCCTCCCTCTTTCCAGGTGACTGGGTTTTTGTTTAACCGTCCCCCCATATCTGATTTGTTTTGAATTATTTGGCATGTTTAACAATGGTTAATGACGTATGCGTCCGCATTCATCTGATTGCTTTCTCATGGCTCTGTATCGTGCAGGCTTAATCCCTTGGGTAAAAGACAAACAACTCACCGCAGGCCTCACGCGTAAAGTCGCCCTATTGACTCAGCATTGACTCACCAACTGCAGTTTTCCCAAGACACCAATGATGAAGATCGGGCTCATATGAAAACCTCCGGCCTCTCTGGATTTCAAGTCAAAAAGTGCTATACCAAACACATTGAAATGGTGAATCCAGAAACCTCAGTACCAGCATTTCAAATTGGGTGAATTCTTGTGCAAAAAAAAACAAACTTCCTGACCCATGTCATTCGGATTGACTGGGATGTGTGACCGAACGATAACAACAGCTAATTTGTCGATCGTTCTAAGAGGTCCTGACTCAAGTACTTCTGTTAAAGTAGTCACTCACACGGCTGACTTTAAAGTATACGTGGCAGGAGGAATGTTCGTGAAACTGAATTCAAGTAATTTCAGGCGTCATTTAGTTCAGCTATTCGACACTTCCAGATCGGAATCAAGTCTGCGTGTTTGTTCACACCAATTAGTCACCAAATTTTGATCAGTTCACTTATTTAGACATGGTACTTCCTATCTCCATTGTAATGCAAATGATTAACTGGTAATGAATGTTTGGTGCTTCATCGTTCACAGAAGAACAGAAAATCCGTTCCATACACCCATTTTTAGATAACACTGACGTTATTGAGTGACTCAAATGAGGCTGTCGATCACGATGGCCGCGGACCGAATACGCCGCACAAAGGCCGCCACATGTTTCAGTTGGAATGACATTTAAGAAAACACAGTGCATTTTCTTGAAATACTTTATTACTCACAATTTCTGGAAACTTTTTTGGGGGCACAACCGTTTTTTCCCTTCTTGAGGCCCGCTAGATAGACTTAGTTCCGCAGTTCCCATCAAAGTTTGCCTTCATGCACCACATCCAGTTGGAGAATATCACAAAAGCGAGACTTGGTTGAGCTTCTGGTTGAAACCAAAATAATTTGCAAATGCATGTAGTTCGCCAGCTGCATGCAATTTGGTGTTCAACGGGGAGATTAGATTGATAGAGACTCGAGGACTACGTCAGACTGATGTGACCGAAGAAGATGAAAGACTGTAGCAGGCTCACAAAAGAGTCTGCAAGAACTTTAACGTAGGTTGGCTCTAGTTACGTTAACTCATCTTATTCCATTTGAATAAAAAGGGAGATGCCTTTCCAAGGGTGCCACTATTTCGGAACTAAGCAGGGCTATATATTCAACTCGAAATTTGGTCAACCTCACCAGTGCTTCGTGTAGCCTGGATCGACACTAGAAATTCCAAAGTGGTTCACCTTTTCTGCCAACACTATACCGGATGTCACTTCACCTTACGCCTAAAAAGTCATAGCGTTGCCGAAGCAACTGCGGTATTAATCTAGTTGTCTCTCTGCTTTGGTACCGCCTCTTCCTGTGCTTAGGTTCGACGAAGGTTCCAAATGTAACAATGTGTCAGCATTCCCTATTGCTGCGGAATGAATTATTTTCCAATTTGGAATGCCTCCTGAGCTATATACATCTTGATAGGTTGCATCTGACTAGTCGCAGACGCTTCGCAAAATGTCTTATGTGAAACTCAAACCAATTTTCACTGAATGTAAACAATACGACCATCAAAAGCACCCAGGTTTTTAATCGCAGGAGCATGCAGGCATCGACCAGCTTAACCCACTGTTGCGGAGTACTGACTAAAACTCAGTTGCGGTTTTCCACGATCCTGAGTTAAGCACGTGAGAACCATCCGACTTCGGTATATTTGGGGCACAAGTCTATGAAAGCCGTACAGCTCAATAGACCTGAGTACAGTACCATACACGCGTAAAGTTTTGGGATTTGGCACCAGTAACCAACAGAAGAGTTCCAGCTTGACTATCCAGCTTTTTCAGATGGAGAAACTGGACAAAATGGAATGAGAATGTGTTCAACATCATCTTTTAGATTATCCTCAGTATGCGGCTGTTTTTTGAAATGAGTTTTACCGAGGACCATCGGGTTGTACTCACTAAATTTCAGAAAAAATAGAATTGAAACTCCGTATAATAGTGTGAAGAAGCTTTTCGTACGCTATGTTTGTTTGTTAACAAAAACGAAGTTTCTGGCACTTTCAACAATGACAGTACAACAGTGATGTATCGATAAGTGTCCACTTCAAAAAAAACAAAACAAATCCACAGTCTTTACCTCTTAATTGAAACTTCCCTGTAGACTGACGAACTGCATCTGCTGTATGAACGTCTGACTAAGTGAATTCTGAGCAAAAATGCTTGTACTAAAACCGTCCGGTTACTAACTTCATGCGAGAATCACCAACATTTCATCATTAAGCGCTCCTTGTTGTTGGTTCATTCACCGACCACGTATACACAACACAAGTAAATTCTACATGACGTCCATTTGTTCCCCAATTCCACGGTGAAACGTTTTGCACCGAATAAAATCAGCATTTGAACACAATCCTGGAAAGTAATCTGAAATATGCATTCAACCAGAGTGGGTAAATTTTTTGTCAATTTAGCGAAGTAGTTCCGAACAGTAAAATTCAGCTGTTAAATTGGAGGTTCTCAACCGAGGCCTACATGCTGAAGTAATCTAGGAGGCAGTAGTTTTGTGAGCACAAATAACTGCAATATCAAGCCTAATTCAGTTTTATGCCGCTTTTAAGGTGTCCAGTGTTACGTAATGCACTACTCATAAGGTTGCTGAAAATTATTCGACGGTCCACGAACGGCTACGTCCTTCTTGGGACTCATAAGGTAGGTGCACTCCCCGAGGTCCCATCAAACTTATGTTTTACTTGAAACCAATTGCACAAAATTGGCGAACTACAACTCATAAGGCTGCTGAAAATTATTCGACGGTCCACGACCGGTTTTGTCCTTCTTGGGTTTTTGCGAGAGGCTCACCTGGAACCCAGCTGAATCTCTCGTTTGTGATGACAACGACAATGTCAAACATTATTTTACTAGAGTACTTTAGTCATGAGAATGGTCTGATCTGTATGCCGAAAAAGGGTAGGAAGTCTAAAGTCCACCAGTTTCCGACAGTTTCTGCTAATCCTTAAGTTATTCAACTGAGATATTCTCGCCTCTAAGTGGGAGCTGCGCGAACTCACTGACCGGAATGGTTGTGACCGTGACCCAAACACACTACCAACAGCTAACCTTAAAGTAGCGACTGCTCCTTCGTAAACTTGTGACCTACCAGTGTAACGGTGGATACTACTGATGAGGCATGTGAGTAGTAGGTCTTCTCGTAAATCCGCTTTGCGTCTCTTGAAAAGTGAGATCTGTTACGGAATCGGCGGAGTCTCTTTGTAGCATTTGCCTGCATTTGAGTAACAGTCAAAGACTATTCAGAAAAGTTCAGGAAGACGCGTTCAAGGAGAAGGCGGATATTCGGTTTTGTAAACGAGATGCATATTAGAGTTTTGCTCCCCTGTTCAATAGTCTGTAACTGTTAAGTTGGTGTTCTCAAATAGACAACTCCGCAGCAAAAGCCTTCTTCCTTTCACCAGTACCTTACCCCTCATACCTTTTTGGGTGGCATTGAAGCAAGGCTTCGAAAGTGCGGCGCACCTGAACGATGACGACCACTGCCGTTAGTACCTCCAAATAAACATAATTAACGCCTCATGAACTGATCGACCATCAAGAGAACGGAACCAAAAGATATAGTGCTTTCATTTCCATACACAATCAGAACACGACATATTACCCGCGTTGGTTGGCAAGTACACTCTGGTGATGGAATGCATTTACGTTAGCTGTGCTCAATAACGATGCTGGATGATCTTCAGGGAACAGGAACTGTACCTCGTCAAGTGGGTGCTTTGTAAAACTGACACTTGTGAGTCACTGTTTTGAAGGAAACTACATTGTCACCAGCTGTGTACTTTACTCAAGTTGACTGCAAAAATCAAAACGTTACCTATTAGCCGAATGGCCGTTTGTATTTCAGTACCGAATTGACCCCTCATCATTTTTGTTACCTCTTACTAGTGAACCATTTGGATAAAATTTGCCTCTATGGTTGTGTGCTTCGCATTAGCCGTCTTACGCTCTGTTCCAAGGCGTGCAACAAACACGAGCGAATCAAAATACCGTGATACTTAAATGAGGACCTTCTTAAAAGGGTTAACACTAAGAAAGCCGACCTGAGGGGCCAGAGCTACCTCAAATGAGATCTCACATCTTTGGGAATATTTTAGACCATCTCACAAGAAAGGTTATGAACACGATCGTATGTCAGAGATGATAGGAAACGGTTTATGAACTGTTTAAGCTAACCGATAATGTTTCTCCTTCTCGTAGCCAGAAACGAGTGTGTGTTGAATTTTGGGAATAACTAGACACTTTAATGGACAAGCCTCCCTTTATTCTAGTGGTAACTGTTTTGACGCCCACTCATGACGCGAGAGCTCAGCACAAACTATTCCTGCATAGTTCTCAACTTTAGATGGCAGTGCAGGAAGGATGCAAATACGCAGTAGTTTTATTTGTCCTGGGTTTCTGTCACTATAAGACCCAAGAATGTTGCTTCTGCGATGATAGCATCGGAGAGGTCGTCACGAAAGTCCCCAAACCTCAGACAAAAGCCTGCGGTCGGTTAGGAATTTTTTGTAGATGATTTTTGGCATAACAGCAACAACACAACAACTGTGTATTTAATTAGGCTCGTGTCATTTTTATCAAGGGAGGCAAACGCGGTTGGAGAACACGTAATATTTTCTCAGCAAATACCATCTTCAGACTTTTCCAATTCTCATAGCCTTGGCAGACCGGTGAATCACTTGTGTTAATTCAAACGAAGGGCCAGAATAGCTTGAACTACTGAGGTTCGTAGTCCACAATTTTGAAAAGTTGATGACGAAAAGTTGACCAGCACTGTTTCCAAAACTACTTGAAATTTCAGTGAGGATGCTTCAAAAATACCTATTCTTCAGAGTTTTTTTTTCGGTAGCTGTGATAGCTGTTTTAAGCGTAGCAGGACCCTATTTGAGTAGTCAGCTGATATGTCCATGACGGAAGAATCTGCGGAGAATGGCGCCATTCATATTCGGCTAATTAACACAAAGCCACAGATTCTCCTTCCAAAAGCCTTATTATGGTCGGCATTGTGTTTCGTTAAACGAGCAAAGTGGCCATTAGGCGCTCCACGAAATGCCCTCGAAAGATTCCTGGCAATGTAGTCTTTGATGAGGAATCTCAAGAGCAAAACAACTAGTTTCAGAGATGTTGGTAAACAATTGGTGGATTTATTGCTTGTTTACCAAACCTCTCTGAAACGAGGCTACCCAGTCGGTCCCAAACATTTTCGAATTGATTGGAACCAAGTAGTTTTTTAGCTGCACCAATGTGGGCAAGGTTCGAAGTACCTCAGAAAGCCAATCAAAGGCTTATCACGCACTAGAGCATGTGGATCAACGCAGTATCTTTTCAAACACAATAAGTGGAAGACCTTCGTTCAATGGTCTGAATTAGGTCGATGTGTAGACGAGTTCGGTTAGTTAATTTTCGTCCATAATGAATTCCACTTCCCAACGGACACCCTTTATCCATGTGAGTGCCATCTGGCTTTGTTAGAAAGATCGGATATATGAGCGTACTGTACATCTGTATCCACATAAAACTGCTTAGCTCATCCGAATTGTAAGGGTGAGCTAAGAAGCCATGAACCACAGCAACCTTTGTGGGACCACAATAGCAAAGGACATAGAAATAAACTTGAATAAGAGCAAATTCGAAAAGCTCTTACATCGTTTTTCTACATACGTCTTTCCAATTAGTTGTTTGGAAGATAAATGCATGCATGTTCTTATGTAGAACTGTCTAGCCAAGACAAGTGGCTAAAATACGAATATCATTATAGTTTGCTCCCATTTGTCGGTAGAGAAGACGAGTAAATAGGAGGCGTAAGAAAACAGAAATCTTCGCGGCAAAATTCGTTTTAATCAAGAGCTCCATCGACCTTACTTGCGGAGAGGTTTCTTCAGTTCACTGCTCTTCCACTCATAGGCACTGCGGTAGTCGGTGTTTTTAAACTCTCGAAACCTGATTGAGATAAATTTTCCTGAGGAAATACTACTCATAAGAGTGCTGAAAACGCTTCGAAAACTAACTACCGGTTTCGCTTCTCTTGGGGCTTATCAGCTGAGGGCAGTCAACCTCATGCTGTGCTTGAATACGAACTTGACACAGTCTACAAAACGCTAATTTGTAGACGAATAAACACATGCATTCACAGCTTTCGCATCTGATATCATCAACGCAATTGTGGAACAAGAAGATTCCAGCTATCTTGTAAGGAAATTAATGTACTACAGTTCAGAACAACTGTTCGGAGTAGAAAGAGTATTCAAACTTCCAGGGAATAAGCCGATCGAGGAAGCTGTCCTGAAGGAGTGGATTCTTCTTCGTTACTACCTTCGTCAAGGGGACGATTACTAAAGACCAAAGAGGAGGAAGTATTCTGCTCTCAAATGACCTATCTACTCCCCAAGATAACGTAAAGGGAATGTCATATTCCGCTGACCCAAAATCTTGGCTGAGTCATGGGCGTCATTCTGAGTTGACTACAACACAAAGCAAAATTTCTGGCAATTTGCGATACATTGTTGAAAGCTCGCTACTATTGTTGAGGCATGCAGAAACTTACTTCAGATACATCCAATCAGAAGCGAGATAAGTGGTACGAACTGGTGGGGAACAGAGTTTCTGTTATAGAAATCTCCTCCAGTTGCGGGATTCGACAACAACTCTGTCGTTTTCGCCACTGAACGCAGCCTCAAAAACATAAATAGTGGATACTCGAGCCAAAAAGCAATTCAGCTTTTTCTGACGAGCACCTTAACTTTCCATGTGTGTGCAGGAGGCACCGGAGCAGGGAACAATATGGTCTGGCAGGCATTTGGGGACAATGTAGATTATTGGTGCGTGGCGTTAACTGGGCATCCAGTCATTTAACGGCTTTTTCTCTGGTGAGCAGAGATACGACTCTGGCCACAATATACACAATGCAACTGAAAATGATAGTTCCACACTGTGAAACTATGGCTGTGCAAAAGAAAATTAGCTGCTGTTGCTGAATGTCTTTTTTCGGGTAGCCAGATTGAAAAACTGCACTGATATTTTCTACCCAATATCGGACATTTCATTCATATAATTGCTCCATTCTACTCAAAGCAAACTTAACTAATTGGTTTACTGGAACAGGTTTGTACGAGCAACGCATGAGAAAACTTGAAACTTGAACCACGCGATGTAGGTTGCCCAACGGGCGTCGAGAGCACCATTATATATATATACATATATATACATATATATATATATATATATATTACTTTACAGGCCGTGACAGCTTCATTTATACGTTTGAGCACACTGGAAAGCACTTGAAATCGCGGTCTGTCTACCGCACTGAAAGCAACTCAAATCGCCCGGGAAAAGTTCGGTCTTGACGAGAAGTCGGTAAACGAGCAAACTGGGTTTGCTCCTCATGCTCTGTCTGTCATACCGTTTGCCTTCTGACTACAGTGTAATTGAGGCTGCAGTGGAAGTAAGCTAAGGATCGGAAATTCCCCTGATCACAGTCTAGTGGCCATTTACAGAAAAAGGAACACATTGATGATTGATATAAAGGTTAATCAACAAATGATTGATCTTAGGTGAACAGCCGATTTGACCATGAGATACATAATCATTACGCAACATAAACCGAATGACAGAAAAGCAAATGTGCATCCACCAATTCTTCTGCAATATCCTTATGAATTTACAAAATATCGGGCTATTTTCTTCAGTAACTTTGTTGACAAGTAGTATTGGTGAATCAAATAAAAAATTAATATGTTGTTTTCGAGTAAATGGGTAGGGCAAAAATTAAAATGAACTAATCAAGAGTTTGCCACAATTTAGTGACTTTGAGTCCCACATACAGTCAGACTGTGAGTTGCATTATCTTCGACTTCGATAGAACGCAACTAGGACTTTAAACATTCACAAAGTAGACCAGGTGGCTTAGGAAGAGTGGAATCGCTCAATGCAAGTTTAGGCATACGAAATAAACGACTGCCACCGGGTCCTAAACCGGAGAAGACAAAGGTGTTCCTTTAAGTAGGCTGGCCTGGTTGGAGAATTGCTTGACGGCAGAGAAATGGGAACCGCTATCGTAAAGATACACAGGGCTGTGGGACGCAATGAAACGGAGAAATTATTCAGTACCCACTGGACAGACTGTGTGCCGCGGAGCGTAATAAAAAATAATAGTCGCTCATTGGCAGTTTAATCTATTAGCAATTGAATTGAATAGATGAAGCAAGTCACACTATGTATTTCCACATAATTCCATATATTCTCAGGTGATTGGTTTGTCCATTGCAAAACCCATGTTGGTAGTCCGTGGTGGAATTTCTGCTAGCACCAACCTAGTTTCTGAAAAGTTGGATCTTACATTAAGATATGCTCATGGATGAAAGGATAATCTGAAAAGCAAGTAGTGAGGCCTTTAGGAATGTTTTGTCTGTCACCGGTACATTTCCTTTCTTCATATCATATAGCTGAATAAAAGAAGATTGACAAACTTTTAATATTTTCAAGCCTATATCTCCATAGTTCAGTGTAAAGTTTATAAATCATAGCAAAATCATAACTATTCCTAGCCACTCCAGCCAGTCCAACACACACCAAAAACGTTGCCTAAAAAAGCACAACTTGGCTCTATGTAGTCCAAGGCATCTGGTACATAGGTACAAGTATTGGTGGGAGTTGTGGAATTTCTCACCGTATCGCTTCTTTTGAAACGGTGCTCCTGTAGTCATGGGGCAACCAATTTGATTGGTATTTCGATGTGAACTGGCTGGTAAAGCTGCAGTTCTCCACAACGCAGGTGCACTCTTCGCAACAAACTCTCCATAAATAAACCACCACCTGCCGCACTTTGAGCACCCTCGTTTGTGAAACTCATCATTTACTAGTGAAACTTCTCGACCAAAGCCAGCAAACGCATACTAATATGATTTACTGCTTCCTTTATCAGGATATTTTTTCCTTTCGGTGTCATATCAGTAAACACGAAATACTTTTGGACACTTGGTTCCACCTAGCCTCTTATTCATAGTGCATTCAGCTGATAAGTGCTGCT
This sequence comes from Clonorchis sinensis, assembly GCA_003604175.2. Taxonomy (NCBI): domain Eukaryota; kingdom Metazoa; phylum Platyhelminthes; class Trematoda; order Opisthorchiida; family Opisthorchiidae; genus Clonorchis; species Clonorchis sinensis. The sequence goes on from CM030370.1 coordinate 56,857,643, forward strand.
AAGTTTCGAAGGGAGGTCAAGCAAACGGCCGATTCTTAATGGCTTGCACAGTATATTTAACACAACTCTATGTCACCCCAGTTTCAAAGAGAAGTACAGGTCTTTCGAAAGAACGTCCATTTTTCTAGGTTTCACATGATGGATGTGTGAACAAACTGAGTTTTATTCCCTCCTATCCAAATTAGTATATTACAAGTATCAAATCTTGCCAGGGAGTCTACGACCCGCTTTGGGTTGCACACTTAAATGCAAAGTGGTATTTCTTGACCAGAGTTTACGAAACGCTAATGGGGCCATTTTATCAACTAACTGGCTCCACTTAACAGAAGCGGCTATCGGCAGTTCAACCGAAGTCGCTAGGGTTGCGAGTACAGATTGCGCAATTGTTACAGACATTCATTGGTAGGCCATGCATCTGGTAATAATAGAACGATAGGCCCTTTGAACCGATTCAAAGGTGGCAGAATGTTAGCACGTGGTTATCACTTCTTGAAGAACTAGTTAACTTCAGCTGATGTCAAAGACGAATAGGCGGAAGATACATCGGCTTCAGAAATGATCTTGCCAGAAACCTCAGTGAATGGGCCCTTTTGGGCCTTCGTTATAAGAATAGTTTCAAGACATCATGTGTTTAGCGGGAAAAAACGCCCAGCAAGGTTGAGTCCGCATCCTACAGACATTTTCAAGTTGAGGAGGAGATTATAAAGGCCTTCGAGGATGTTGCTGAATACTGACTTTAAATGTGGTGTCCATCTGATTTCGCCTATGCTTGGTTGGGGGTTGCAAAAACGTGGCCACTAACCATCGTTAACCGTCGTCTCTAAACTTCCGACGGTGTTTGAATTTTTGGGCATCTCGGTTGTCTGCGACAGGTTAGCAATGGGCCGTTTCTTCTACCTTTATGCCGACCTCAGTATAGAAATTTACACGAATGAGGCAATACCAGTATTCTCACGCGGGTGTTGGTTCCAATAACAATCATCCTGGATAAATACATTCATTTGTAAAAAAATTTGATTCTTGCGAGAGGCTCACCTGGAATCCAGCTGAATCTTCCGTTTGTGATGTATCCAGGCAACTGAATGTGCTGCATCAGGCCGCCTCATGTTCCAGTTGCTACGATATTCGAGATATCGCGATACATGTATATTCGTGATGCACTACTCATAAGGTTGCTAAAAATTCTTCGACGGCCCACGACCGGTTTCGCCCTTCTTGGGGCTCATCAGGTAGGCGCAGTCCCCGAGTTTCCTTAGGTCCTACTGGAACCCACGTTGCACGAGTTTATCGAAATACACTCACTTGCAAACAAATTTGGTTTTGCGAGAGACTCACCTGGAATCCGACTAAGTAGTCTAGACAACCATCTTGATTATGACAACGGCGACAATGATGATGATAATGACGATAGTGATGATTAGGATGGTGAATGCTAACAGGTGGTAGTAAAGGCAATGTGACTATAATGGTAATAGTGGCAAAGAACGTAGAATATAGGTCTTAACCGGCCTAATTTTCAATATGACCTGCATAATAAATGAGCTGACAAAACCATTATGAAGTTGTGGGGTCTCAGCTCTAACAGTTTTTAGCCATTTTTGGCTACGCCGTTTGGAAAATCACTGCTTATCCTTGCAGTTCAATCACGCACGCCTTGAGGAGAAGGCTGAAGGACCTGAAACAGTTTTTTGTGTACCGAATAATTAGCGAAATCTGATTGCCCTCTCCTGGACGGTTTGCCCAATCAAAAAACCACCCGAATAACATGATTTGGTCCGGTCCTGATAAAAATCCACACTCTCATCAACAGTGTATATAGTTTTTTTACTTCTGGGCTGATAGGTAGTAAGTGACAACATATAAAACTTTGTCAGATAGCTGTAATCAAATATACAGGGTCCATTGTTATTCTGAAGCAAACGAAATAAGGGAATGTGAGCTGACAGTGACCTGTCGCTTACCAGGTGTAAACAACTTATACTGCCAAGCGCGAGCAATCACCGTTGTTTCTATGACGGGCCTAGGGGATTCCAACCTTATAAGGAAGTGCGCAGCTATAGGCACTATTGTAGCGCTTCTTTAAACTTCGATCCTGCTACATACCGAAAAGAAGGATTGTTTGGAAAATTTGTCGGCGAGTGAGAAATCATTCTACCGAGCTTTATTATAACTGCGTATGTCTTGTCAGGTAGAAAACTGATCCGCTTCTAGGCATTCGTCGGAAGCATTCCACGAATCGCTGCTTGTCGTGTGGGGGGAGGACATATTTTTGGACTAGCTTGGCCAATTCATTTTAAGCGAATGTGATTTTTCTTCATTTGCCAACGTTGACAAATCTTTTCAGGTCACCGGAAAACCTTCCATATGAAATTACAACCTTTTGCCACTGCTACTAGCCACCCACTATGCTTGAGGATGTGTGAAACTGTATTTGTCTGACATACGGTTTCCAGTCAACCATGAAGGGAGGAACAGTTAAGGGTGGGGATGGGCTATGGGAGGGGCATGGTCCGGAATTGTTCATCGTTCTTGGCACGACGTGCTAGCGCATCTGTACCCATCCCATCTGGTCTATAGTTGGACTCGAGGAAGGAAATGACACCACTGTGTGATGTCCGTTGTAGTTCTAATCAACCGTGGCGAAAATGAAACGAAATTGTGCAATGCAATCAGGAAAAAAACGTTAAGTCCTCTCATACAGACACACAGAAACAAGCTGGTTTCTTGAACTTGTTTAAGTACGTACGTATGTACATCCGCACACAACACACCACGTCGGAGACAAAGGAACAAACTGGTTAAACATCTAGACGGCAAATGAGAATAAAACTGTTGAACTATGTGTAAAAACTTTATTTGGGGTGGTTTTGTGCGCTACCTCACAGACAACAGTGTACTTAACACTGTGTTAAACTGTTTCACAAACCAATCTCCGTAGGTCTCCGAACAATAGCCTCGTTTGCCCTAGCAGAAGCGAATTTGTGTAGAACAATAGTTGTGGAATTTTGATTCCCATATTCTGGTAACCATAACAATGTCACAAGAATGTTGCTGAATTACGCTGGGCAGTGTTAGGTTTTTTGTGTGGATTTAGCACGTTCGGACCCAGCCACGTCAGGAGACATGGAACAATGTGATATTATCAGACTACATAGCTTCTGTGAATCTATGGGACATTCTTAAAACGTAGATGAACATTTCGAGAAATACGCTAATTTGCAAATCAATTTGGTTTTGCGAGAGACTCACCTGGAACCCAGCTGAATCTCCCGTTTTTGATGTTTCCAGGCAACTGAATGTGCTGCACCAGGCCGCCTCATGTTCCAGTTTCCACGATATTCGAGATATCGTGATACATGTATATATGTAATGCACTACTCATAAGGTTGCTGAAAATTCTTCGACAGCCCACAACCGGTTTTGCAAATGAGTGGATTTATCGAGAGTCGAGGGCGAAACCGGTCGTGGGCTGTCGAAGTGTTTTCAGCAACCTTATGAGTAGTAAATTACGTAGATGAACATTCTTTAGTCACACATACCAACTGCCCTTTTTTCACCATGTTTTTCGCAGGATACTCCTAAGGAATTACAATCAAACAGTCCTTTCATGTTTTTTAAGCAAAACGAAACATAGTGATTTGATGAACAATCTAATATGTGAACCAGATTCTGATGGACCTCCAATGACGATCTGTGAGTTACTCACACTCTGGTTAGCCGCTCGGGGCCAGACGGTTCAGTGTTTAGACTACTAACCCGGGGAGTCGTGGGTTGAAAATTACCCAGAGTTTCCCAATTAGGATGAAACGGTTGCAGTGCTTGTTGGTTTTTCAGCATACATCAACCCCACCGACGGGACGAAATCTCAGCTGGAAATTCCAGACTCTCTGCGCACTTTCAACATCTACTGTGAGTTTGTCTCATTTCCAGAAAAACCAACATCGTATTAAGAGTGCCTTTGAACCCTTATCTCGTGTTTCCTTTTGATATTCAACGTGATCCAGAAACCTAAAAACCCAAGCAGAATCGCTTCGCTTTCTTTCAGGTACTCCTCTTGCCATGAAACTGGTTTCAAGAAAAAACAGGAACTTCAATGAGACAATAAATTGTTTCCTCCAAAACAAGAAGTTGTGTTCAACCGCCTCCATAACACTGGACTTCGTGATCACCAGACCACGTAGATAAAATCTCTCTATAAATCATGACAGGTCAAGTGATGTTCAAGAAGAAGCGGCGATAACCCGACCTGCTTGTCAGAATTTGTTTCATCCTTTCGTGTCCCAAAAAACTCCTGTGAAACCGTCTGAGCAATGCATGCCCTTCCTCTAGCAAAACGAAACACACGAATAATCACAGACGGATGCCAGTAGACTGTGGTTATTTACCGACTACCGCTTTCTGCAACCTTGCAATATTATAGTATCCAAGGAGCAAGCGACTTTTGTGAATGCCACTAACCGTGGCGCCTATCTCTACGACCGTCCGCAGTGTATAACGACACTAAACAGGCGTCAGATCAGGAGTCACTAAACTACGGTCCATGACTGTTCCACCGAACCTAAAACTAGTGCATTCCTTTTCCCATGATTTTGCATTTGTTTTACCTCCCGATGTGCAACGGAAAAAGTGACACAGCACATCACAAGGTGACCACTTCTGGTTGTGTAGCTCTTAGTCAAAGAAAGATAACTAACTCAGGTTTATTTGGTGCATAGTAGCCCGGCTACGAGCTGGAAAGCCGGGCCTTGCAGTAAGGAAGTATGTGTTTGTGAAGTGTTCGCACGGATCTCAGTGGAATGTCTAAATTTGGGTCATCTTTGTTTTAGTTGCCGCTGGAAGTCATAATTTAGCAAACTGAGAAACGATTTTACAATTTTGCTATCATCGGTAGCGGTCATAAACGGAGTACCTCACCGTCGTCATTTGCCCATAGGCAGTACATATGCTTTGTGATGCGCAGCGTTTGCAATCAGCTGAGCGTTCATGAAGTGGTGTAAACCCAGGAGAATCAGCCCGAAGAGTGAATACGGCGATTGGATCGTTAATTCATTTTTCATATCTAACTGATGGCTCACGATTGTCAGACCATGTATGGAAAACTAAGGTACGCAACGATGTGAATTGATATCTGGTTGTTCTAACCACTCAAGACTGAACAAACACACATCTATATTAGGTACAGCAATGGTTTCAGAACTTCACTTCTAGCGCCGTTGTGGACTTGCAACGTCAGAATTTTTGCATATATGTATATATATGTGGAATCCATACAAAACACAGCATCACAGAGGACCCTAAAACAGAACTCAGTAAGGTGGGATAGAACACAGTACAATAGTTGCAAAATGGTAGTAATTTGATGGTGAAAAACAGCTAATTAACTTGAAAGAGAAAATCACGGTGTTGAGCTCGTAAAAGTTTGAATGATACTTTCCCGGACTACACGGGGGGTTTTCTGTCATCCAAGTGATAGATGCACACACCATTGTATGATTGGCGTGTGAGTAACTTTCAGAAGCTTCTACTGAGATTTGCCCCGAACTATCAGCTCCAGCTGTGCTGTTGGGCTTGAGCAGCTGGAACGCATTCTTCAACAGCGGCATTAAGGCTGCTGCCCGTTACCCTTCGTCATGTTGTCATAGTTCGGGGTCTGCTAACAGCTCCGGAAAGCATTGCTGGTCTCTCAGGTATGAAGCATGCGTAGTTGATTTTGAGGCAGTGGAAATGGCCATCTTGATACCGATGGAATTAGTCAGTCAGACGGGAGTAGGATAGAGGCAGTACATTGCGTCAGCGGAGTAGCTTGTATACTCTCGAACATATTTCCTATAAGTGCGTCATTTGGAAATTTAAAAAAATAGGAACCATCATAGGTATAAAAAACAACGATAGCTTACGACTTCGGGGGGCTATATATCAGTCGTCCACCGCACTTCTCTCTAGAAGGTCACACAACAAAGCTCGCTCAATGGCATAAGGGGCAGCTTTAAGATCTGTGTGATGTCATGTGCGGCAGTCATGATGTAGGACCTCGGCTTGCCGTAAAATTCTGCTGCAAAGCAGCTATCCAGATTAGCTTAGAAAAAACGTTCAAGTCAAAGGCCGTGTGTAAAGCTCAATAGGGAGAAGACCCATCTAGTTCCGACTGTCCTTTAGAAGCGGTATAGCTTCCGAAACACTGACTCATCGTCCAACAATTGCGTTGAAACGGACTTTCAGTTTAGCACAATTTAGAATACATGTCAGTAGTAGCCTATCGTTGAACAACAACTTAATATACAGATTAATCAACATACGTCGTTTTTTTCGCTTTTCAGTGTTCCGTAAGCTTTGTGTGCCACATGATTCGGCGCCGAGCCAGGGCACAAACCATGCTTCTTGAGAACAGGGCTGGCAATGCTCGTGGACTTCTGTGTGAGGAAGAGTTGGCAGCAATGATTTCGTGGGGTGCAGTGATTCAGAAAAGATTCTAAAAGGAGGTCTGCATATAAAATTTCCAGTTCTGGTCCGAAGGGCGACAGCTGATCTAAGTATTAGTCTATATTTTTGGCTGACCACTTAAACAGCATCACCACGCGGGGCATGTTGATGGTTTCTGTGTTTGGTTGATTATCACGGTTGTTTGTGCCATGGTCAGTTAATATATACGGGTATTAGTCAGTGGTTAAGTTCTCAGCTTTCGACCAGGAACTGCAATGTTTAACCCCATTCTGATTTTTCGACTATCCCTGTTTTGACTTGGCTAAACTGTGGCTGAGCCCGTTTGAAAAGCGGTGACGATAGTTCGTCCCAGGTCCAGGGCTCGGTTTTTTCCTCCAGATGGCCGGCTTTCGTAGAACCTCTACAGACGCATGATGACGGGCCACTTTGTATGGACACTGGGTTGAGAGTGGCTTCTGTCGTTTGAAGTACTCTGCATCTAGGACGGCTATCTAGTAAGTCTATCATTTTCGTCGTGTAAAGCCGAGGTGATTTTTTTCGTTGCTCTGTTGATATGGTCTGGCCCTTGTGAATATCCGCCAGATCCACAGTCGACACTATTAGCGAGATCAAATTATTCTGCTTTTACAGGAAAATCAGTTGCTACAGAATTTTCTTTGTATCCAAGTTCAGCAGGACTATAAATGATGAGCTTTGAGCAACTCAACAAAGCGGCCAAATTTTGCGTTTCAGGGAGATAGGCAGCCATCAGGAGAAGTCCGTGCTAACCATTTTTTGTCCCGGAAGTTTTTGTTTTATCGAAGGGCTGAAATAATTTAATCTTTTGTTGGTTGGCTAATCAGTGTCAGTTATCATGCAGATTAGTTTTTTACGTCTACCCAGGATTTAGACCACAGTATCTGATGCACCACCTGGTGTTTGGAGAAGATATTCCCCATTTAAAGTATGTGCATGTGAATTTTAGTCCGATTTCAAGTACTGCAGCATTCAGATCAAAAGCTTGTTTGAAAGTCGTGAGTTTGTTTTGATCGAGGGTTAGAACGCAGTCAGTTGGTTCGATGCCAAGTGAGGTTTGAGAATTTGGTAGCTAGTGCAGGTATTGTTTTTATTTGAAGCTCTCCGTGATGAAAAATGAAAAGTAAATGCTCTGAGCCAAACATGTGTTTTGATGTCGTAAGTAGGGAACATCTTATGTGATATCCACACATTTTGCACACTTTTGACCAGCTATTGTACCAACATATGTCTTCCAGATGTTTTCTTTTCATTCCAGGACACAAACGAAGGTTCCCTAAGTGACTGTGCGATAAGTACACGTCATCCAGTAGTTTCCATCCTCTCACAGGACTCGGCATCAGCCCAGCATGTCCTTCATCTGTTGTGTAGTTTTCCCATATTCTTTTCCAAGTAACACACTTCAAGCCCCTAGTGAGAGCTACGAGGGAAAGGTCCCAAAAAAGAATTGGTCACATAAAATTCAATTGCGATTCCTACGAAGTACCATGTCGCATTGAGTAGTAAGCCCAATTAGCAGGCTATCTAAACTCTGGGTTACCTTAAAAGTTGAGTCCTGGGCTAGAATGCTGTCATAGTCTGTGTCATTCCTCCACTTTTTGACAAACAACATTTCGAATTAGTCAGTCACGAGACGCTTTTAAGCATGTGACCACCGAGGCAATCATTTGCAAGCACTGAACCCAAAGGTGATAACTATGATACATAGAATTTCAATGGCATATTCCAAAATAAGCAGTCATTTAGTAGTGAAGTCTTAAGAACAGTAACAGCAATCGGTACACAGTATTTCGTCCAATGAGATCGTTTCACTCCACCCTCCGCGGGACTTGACCTGTAAATGATGGTTTCCGAGAGGCCGCCACCCAAATCGCAGCAAAAACTATTCCAGATGTTCCCGAGGATGTCCTATCTGAACAAAAATTTCGGATTTAAAATTAGTGTTTTAAGACACCAGGCGGACACGTGACTAGACGCAGTAAGAAAACTTTTGTTCTCAAAACGACTGTAGTTTCCAAAGACAGTTTCCGGCTACGCAAACCGTTAATACTACAGCAATACATCAAAAACAAAACGCTCCCTAGAAGAAGCATGACAAAACTCTTCATTTCGGGTTATATATATATGCAAGACAAGCAACGTACTGCGAATGATTTCCTTTTATGCTTTAGATTTTACTGTGGTAAATGATCATTGCTACGTTCTGGTTTTTTATGCATTCCGTTGTCCTTGAGGGAGGACAAATGAGAACAAGCAGTACTCTAGAACGGAAGTGAAACAAACTGCCAGTGAGCCATTCTCCAATAAGCTGATGTAGGGACTACATGAGAAATTTCCGAACAGGACTGCTCACGGTGACTGCCAGGAAGAAATAGGACAAAATGAAACAGAAATGCCATGTATTTTATAATATGTAGTGCAAAATAGAATAGCCTACACGACAAGACTGAAAGATAGGAACAGGAATGCAATCATCAGAGGACTTCTTGTTAAAAACGTATATTTTTGGTGTTAATTTGTGTGTAGTCTTAGTGGTCTCCACTTGTCACCCCGAACAATAACAGTAATGCGTTGTAAGATGTTGCTAATCCGTAAGGAACGCAGGTATTTGTCCAAGCAGCTAACTACTGACGCCGTTGAACATTACAAGGTGTCGCCGTAATTTTTACTCAGATTATCAGGGTAATTCAAAATGCCTGATGTTACTAACGCAGGATAACTCACAGTCCATTGGGTACCTGCAAGCAGCAGGTACCTTTAGGGATAGAAAATTAGGTAAATTTCGACCCACATAGCGTCTGCTCACAAAATCTCCGCTGTCACATTTCCTACAAGCCTGTTTAATGCGGAGCTTATTCAAATACATTTATGCAACTTCAGGTCCCATTCATCTGATTTTAACCGGAGACCAGCACATGCTTATTTCGTAATTATCATGTCTATCAAGAGTCTTGATAACAACTGATTTCTCGCTGGTGGCCTCTGCATTCTCAATGAGGTATTTTACGTGGTTGAACACTTATTCTTGAAGAAACACAGACAACACACATCTATTCTTGCAATTTTCGGTCTCTCATTCGATTCCTTGAACGACATGTCGGTCAGAACAATTTCCACTGCGGCATCTCTCATTACATCACCAGTTCATTGAAAAACTAGTTGCATCCTTCTGAAATGATTGGGAAGCCAGCTTATGCTATTAAAAACAACGTTACATCCGTGCTAGTGTATGTGCAGCACTGGTTTTGATTTGCCTAGCTAGAGGTGACCCCTGTGGTGCTGCTATGGATCAACAGACCACAAGAGGAATGTGGGCTGCAGTCGAATTCGCCTACAGTGTTGTTGGTAATCCGCGTTGATGAGGTGGTTATCCTGCTGCTGCTTTTACTCCTAACAAGCGATTAATTGGGTCAAACGGAAAACAAATCAAACAACAGGCGGTTTCTCATGTTCGACATAACGATGAAACAGCTGCAACAACCTAAACTACATGTGCCACGAGTTTCCGGATGTCTGTGTATGCGTGCGCAAGCAACTGAATAGATGTGTAAACTGGAACTTGTGGGATAGCATAACAGTGATTTCTGCTTCTCTACAGAACTAACGATGGGTCGAGGTTTATCATGCACTCCAGTCAACAATTTGCACAGCGAGCGAACGGGAATCATTAGCGCACTGCCAATCACTCGAAATCAGTAGCCCATCCTGATACATCCTCACACGCGGGCTCCATACGCCGCTCGAGGGGTATTTGTTGACACGGCAACTGCGCCAACCGATATGGGCAGAGGTGGAGGAGGAGGCTAATGAGGTCTGATGTGGGTTTTCACTAACCCAGACAGTTTTTCACTGATGTTAAGCAGTTTGGCAAGCACGTACAGTTAAGGAAGAGTTTAGGAAAACTGGCAGCTGTCTTTTTTGCCCTTAAAATTTCCCGACATAAATTAATCTTGGAGGAACTGATTTCAGCGAAATGAAAACACTCTTCTATAGCCGCCAAGAAGTGAAAAAAAACAGCGCAGCAAACAATAGCTCCATAAAGAGCAACTAACTTAAAGTATGGATGTATTTTGAAAAATGTTAAATGTCCGTTTGTTTACTATAGCTGATCTACGGTTGTTAACGTATCAGCTGACCAGCGCCACGCACTACTGGGGAGAGTACAGCCATGTTTAAAAAAAAGTTAACGGAACGAGTACGTTTCTCATGCAGTACACAGCCTTAAAAGGGTTCTGACCTGAGGCCACCGACCTGCCGGATGTACGAGCTGAACGTGACTTGTTTCAGTCGATAAGATTTATGGTCCTCATCTGGTACCTGTAATGAATACGCTCAATTAGGAAGGATGCTGGGCTATCAGAACATCGATTGGCTGAACAAATCTGTTAAATATTGTCTTCACATTGATCCATTTGCGGACAGTGCACTTCTAGTCCAAATCTTCCAAAGCTCTCCTGTGCTATCCAACCAGTGTCGTCGGTTCAGTCAAGCCGATTGATTCGGTCTAGCAAATCTGAAGATTCCGCCTATCATATCAATCTGTTATTTGTCTTAAGCCAGTTGCAACTTTGGCATTTGGCGCAGAAAGAAATATCTACAAGCAGAGAAACTCAGCACCCATTATGGTTACGGAATCAATATGTAAGTGGCTCCTGAGAGCTTGTCAGGAACATATTTCAGCTACTAACTGATTGTTATAGAAAAGAGCCAACCGCGTAGCCAAAAGAATGCAGTGTATTGGATCTCTGGTGGGTAAATTCTGACTGTTCACAGTCCAAAAGCGACAAGGCATATGTTGCTGTTCACACTGTATAAAGAGACAATTTTAAACGATTAAAATCATCTTCTATTAGCCTTTGCTTTGATGGAGTAACAACCAGTTTTCTTCCAAAGATCAGTAAATAACTTTACAGCTAGACGACTGCAATGCTCACATACTGACAATGCTCACAGTGACTTTCAAATTTGCATTCCGTACCTGCAGCACCTAGGAGTGTTTGTAGACTGTAAGAACCGTGCAGTTGTGAAGATATCTGTAAAGATAACTTCCCAGCGATTTAACCGAGTCGCTGCGACGGTTAACCAAAGCCCATTATTTTCAAAACATACATTTTGATTGTTAATATGGTCACGTGGGGGTAGAGCATGTAGTGATGTCTCACAGTCGACGACTAACTCAGCTTCGGCTGTTGTGGAATCCAACCCCCTAGTATAGCACTCAGAGCAAAAGGCACAAAAAACATCTTTTACAAACAGTAGATAAAGTAATCATGATAATTCACAAACTACTTCCAGGTGTACCACAAACAGAAGTTCCCGTTTAGCCTCCAAATCACTGAGAGTGGTGCTTGACACAAAGACGATACTGCTGAATGTTTGGAGTGGATGGAGAGCAATAACTTCCGACCGTCTATAAATACCGGAACAAGTGACCAAGATATGGTACAACTCGAAAAAATTAAGGGAGAATAGTTGCGGGGGAACGTGGATCACGCAGTAATTTAGGAGCACTTGGACTGATTCTCTCACACGGATTCCAACGAACAAATGGTGTCATATCCTTTTTACTGAACAACTTAGCCCTGATCGCAAAATTAACATGGCACCAAGTCGTAATAGCAGTCCTCAACGTTTCATCTAAACGCACTTTTTGGCATTTAAGGCACCTAACACATTGGTACGTTACTCTAGCAAGTTACGAACAGTTGTAACGTAGTTCCCAGGACTGCATTCAATTTCTTGTTGGCTACTCAAAATTCACTCCAAAAGAGCAACGCGAGTGGGATTTCTTCAGGTCGTACACCATGAGATGATTCCTGAGGAAACCACAAACTAAAAAACCCGGAAAGAAGTTGTTTGTGAGGAAGGAATACTCTGGGCTAAGGGAGTCTTAGAAGTGACTGTTGTGACTGAATGACAAACATAACCGCTAGAAAACATAACATGAACCAATGGCACATAAGATTTCAAGTCATTCATGACCGTGTTTAGTATGAATAAGGCCTCAATAACATGAACCAATGGCACATAAGATTTCAGGTCATTCATGAACGTGTTTAGTATGAATAAGGCCTCACCTCGGATGAAAATTGACACAAAATCAAACCAGAATAATTACATCGCGACTGCTGGAGGACTAGTTAAACAAAATGAACGTGTGAATGTTAACGTGCAAAATACATTTATCACGCATCAGTCTAAATAACCATCACAGGCCAGAAAAGTTTATCGAATAACAAGTAGGATTAACGAGTAGAATTGACCAGATCATTTGTAGTCATAGTTGCTATCGTCTACCATACGGCAAAGACAAAGCTTTATTTATTTATACAGTAAAAACCACAGCCAAGACCGACTTTCAAGGGTAACACAGTTGAGTCGAAATCTAATTACCGTATACTTGTAGGTGGCAGCAGCAACGACATGCGAAAATGTTATGTACCTGAAAACGTACGATCGACGACTATACGCAACCTGAGGACAAGCGCACAAACCCCCAGTTGTAACGCGAGCCCAACCATTCCTAGCGCAGAGAGAATAAGACCGGAGCTTCGGAGGAGAGCTTTTGCTGTGTATTTCAAAGGCAAAGTGCAGCGGGGGCATCGTCAAATATATATATAGCGACTTTAGGGAACAATGAATTCAGTAGCACACACAAGTCCAGCTGACCAATAGTAAAGAAGCGCGGTCTTTTTGAAATAAGTCGCAACATGGCGGTAAACGTGCGAAATTCAAAAGTTCAAATTTCCAGAAAATAAAATTGACAATAACTCGAAAAGTAAACGCTTTTTAGGGATAGCGATAAACTTAACAGAAAATTGTTCATCGTTAGAGTTGAGAACCAAGATGTTTTAAAAGAAACAAACAGTTTACGTTTAATTCGTTAAGGTCGAAGTACCAAGTACGCGGCAACGAGAACCCATTGACAGTCCTATGGCCAAAAATGGGAGAAACCTGGTATCACCTCGTGATGCAGATATGAGTTCTGAAGAAGCAGTTCGGATGATTCCTACGAATACACCAAGTGAACTACAACCCCACGATGTAGAGGCGCATTCAAGGCCACCAAACCGAAGTAACACAGTTTACAGTATACTGTGGAACATCGAGGATTTCATCAAGCAAATGATCCAAGTTTATTACGGCTACTGCTCTCAGTATTCTGATAATAGTCAAACCTACCGGGTACGTGGAAAGAAAGTGTATACAAAAGGGATTGCTCAGTCATTTCTTTACTTACTTGGTATCTATATGGTGCAAATGGGTACGTTGCTAAACTTCTAAAGTTGGACGACGATTCGATGGATTTTACCTGGTCGATTTCGTGGTAACATACAGCTGAAGTCACTGGTCGATAGATGAATACCAGTTTCATCCTTATGGGGATCACCGTGTAAGCACAGTTTATGATTCTTCCCTGCCGTTATCATATTTTTGTGTGTGGGCAAGCTGGACTCAAATTAGTCTCCCATCCGTGACGATTTTAAATCAAGCACATTGAGAGGGCGTCACTCCATGTTTCACTTCGGTTGATACTCAAAGTATTATCTTAGAGTATTGACCATCTGGATAATACAATATCTGCTGCACTTCAACTGATAAAAAGTAGCGTTCCTTTGTCGAAGACTTTCATCGACCTCATGTGTATTATCTTGTCGAAGAAAAATAATTTAGTTTGGGTAAAAGGTGGATAGCTTTTGCAAGACACGTTTAACTGGAAAGCACCGTAAACAAGGGATTCATTTGGGCCTGATTAGAATCTTAGTTTGAAATCGGATTATTCTTCAAGTATCCGCTGCATGAATATTTGCCGTGGTTTTATCAGTACGACATTCCTCGACTGTTTTTTGGTTTTCATGAAGTTGTGCGGCTGCAGTCTGTATGAGAAACAAAAGCAGCCAAAAGGACATCGGCATGATCACTTGAACGAATTAAGGATCGTTGAATTGAGCTGGTCTACATTTATGAAGCTAGATTAAATGACAAGATATAACTGACCTGAAAAATCGTTAATTAACTGAGAAAGCCACATCACAGGCCCGTGAAAGCATCTCTCCAAGTATTATTATTTTTATTATTAATATTAATACTAATATTAATATTATTACTATTATTATTAGACGCAGCAGCATTAGTGCTGATAGTGATGCTTCATTGCCGTAGAGCCATTGAGTTAATTTAGTTATACTTAAAACTCCAAAATAAGAAAAATGAAAAAATGGGTGAAGAAGTGAGTACTGCCTACACCTCTAAGCCCTTCGGCCAAGTCCACCTCGCAGATCGCGCTATTTTGAAGGAGGCAAGGAGAACTTTACTCTTTTCGGCAGACAATGCTTCGGCACGCGTAGAACGATAGATGAACTGATCATATTTAATAATTTTCGCTGGTTAGTCAAGTACTCCGTCGATCAAATTATTCGAAGAATCCTTTCCGCACAACCATTTGAAGGGTGAAAACCAGCAAAAGAGGTCAAACAATGACTTGGTAGCGAAGTATGAAGGTCATTAACAACAAACTCGGCTGTACTGGTAATTACTGTTTCCCTGGATTGGGACCCTGAGAGGGGACGCAGCAATCGTTAAAGACATCGTCAGGCATGGCCCAGTCGTGTTTTCAATGGAGGCTCACGCGTACAAGCTGTTGCCTTCAAAGCATGGCTCTCATCTCAATCTCCCCAAATGAAATCAATTAACACCCCATGTATTTGTGTATCATTTTCATCAGCTACTGCCTCCAATGCGTAGCTATCTACTTCAGCTCCCCAAATCATCGGCAAACGAGACTGTGGCAGCTAGAATCACTGCGCGTCAGGTACGCGGTTTGTGCTGCAGCAGCAGCAGTGGATGGTGGTGATGATGATAACACTTAAAACGGGTTACTTTACTGGATTTGCTTATGGCTGCATTTAGACGCCATTTAGGTGGCTGATGATCCGCTACTCGGCACATCCAATTTAGGTAGTCACATTCAATGCAGATAGCCCTGTTAAATTAAGCAGCAAGTCCTCAATATCCCGATACTGGCTTCTTAACCGAAGTGTGGCTGTACATTACAAAGCAAGAACAAGGAATGTCGATGGATGAAGCGACTGCATAAAAATGAAATGATGCATACCGTTTTAATGAATTGATCACGACCTTAGAAGCTCAATGCAATAATTTAAAACACAAGTTTGTTTTATTCTTGGTGACTGCAGGAAGACCCCTACTGTTAAACTGATAGTTTGCGAGGAAATATCTGAAAAATATCTACTATACCTGGAAGGTCCGTGAAAGCCAGTTACTCGAAAGGTATCAAAATCGCAACACTGTGGCTGGAACCGGAAAGGGATCCATCATCTTTAAACGTCCATTCAAATTGCCTATATAGAAACTGATGAAACAAAGACTATGTGATGCCATTCAGTGGTCCCATGTTTCAATGCCTCCGCCAAAGCACGATGATGGAACCTCAACCGAGAAGGTGGAACACACTTCCGATTCACAGGTTTATCGCTGTCTACTTCAGGAAAATAAAGACTAGAAGTTATTTTTAGGTGTTTAGCCGTTTACGAAGATGTTTAACAAGAAGGTTGATGTTTTTTTAATGAAATATTCCAGTCCTCTCAAGTCTTGAATTGCTTATGACATTCTTGCACGCGGTCAAAGGGTCGTATGGTGACAACATAATGATAGTGAGTCATTTCAGTCTATCCCATGACCCAATCGCTTCTATAGATTGCGAACCAAACGACCCCGAATTTTACTCGGCTGACTGGCAGAAGTGAACATGATGTCACGTGAAAAAAATCAATGGCATAATTTGACTGCCTGCTGTCGGCCTGTTTGACGTCAGGTGCCACGACACAACCAGAAAATGATGTAAAGTTCGCAATGGGTAACAAGACTGTAAAACCTCAGGACAACAGTAGATCAGTGGATGCAGAAACCGTGAACGTCTACCTCGGTACAAATCCAAGTAATACGGCTACCGGACCGGATCAATTTGCCCCATGTTTGCATTCTCGCGCGAGACAAAGGCAAACAACCAAGAGACGTAATAGATATGCGCCCCACCCCGCAGTCAGTCAACACGTACAGTCTAATGTATTTCCAGGCCCCATGAGAGAAAAAGCTTGCTGGAATTGCCCAGCGCAACAGCAACAACTCAACCCCATTGTTCGGTGCTCAAATGTTGTTCCGCTGACTGCTCGCCAGAATAGAACCCCAACATTACCAAGACCAACTCAGAAAAGCACCAATTCGAATGCAAACTTGTGCGCAAGCCAGTGCCTCAGAAACCCCACAAACTCATCTACTAGACGTCATTTGCGTTCAGAGATGGGAACTCATCAAAGTGACGCAAAGCTATTTCGCCTAACAGGCTTAGATGAAGAACCAATGAGAAAAGTCGAATCCAGCATGGCTTACCTGGGCTCGAGCTGCGACCAGACTACCTCGAATAAAAATTCCTTAGTGTACTCTGACGAAGGTAAACAATTCGGCAACTCAAACACAACCACAATACTTGCACTGTCTCCAAGTTTAAGGCGACTCACTGAGTTACTGGAAGAATTCAGCAGTCTTTTTCTTATAATTCCTGATGACTTTCAAGGTCTTGGCGACCATCTGCTTGACATCCGAGCAATCACTAGTAGAAGCGTTGGTGAGCTTCAAACCACCGTTGATCTGCTGCAAACAAACTTGAGTGTTGTCTCAAACATTATTCCATTACTGAATCAGCACTTGCTTACGGCGCAGGAATTATATCACGCGCTGCATCGGCTTGAGGAGAGGATGTCTACATTTAACAGGCTGATACAACAACTTTCTCAATGGAGCATTCGACCAAAATCCTTGAAGTCTTCCAAATGACAAACATCACAGAGAAAATACCGATTGCACCTGTCCCACAACCTCTGTAAATACTACCAACTAACGAGACAGTAAGGAAAATCTCAATGAACAAAAATGGAATTATTGCTGTTCTCACAAGAAATCACGATAAAAATTGCATCAGAATTCTTAGAACTGTAGAATCTCTGAACAGAGCAATAAAGGAATAATCCGAGGCATACCGCTTGTATTTTGTGGTCCAACAATCATGAATTTTGTACTGCACTGCACACTACACTAGATTGGGCGCTAGGCTAATTTTGCGGTAAATGAGTTTGGTTTATTGTGTGAACCATGTTTTCGATATGGCTTTTTGAAATACGATTGTCACCCTCCTCACCACTGAGTTGTCTGAAATTATAAGGCTGCGGTGCCTCCGCCTGAAACCGTACCGATTTTCCACAAGCATTTATTCATTTCCACACATGGAATCTAACAAGATCAAACATTCCATGGAGCAAGTATGTGGTTAGCAAAAGTAGATGAACCAAAAACAGCTACGCATTACCTAATTTTTCAAGTAATATGCAACGATAGGTTGAGTTTTCTCCAACAAGATATCAGAGGACAGCGGTCAGTCATCACTACTGTCAGTCGGCCACCATTGTGAATACCATGGCGGTGGCTGAGTTTTTCTTTTGCTGGACTTTTGGGACGGTAAACCAAACTAATCCTACTCGATTATTACTTCTATCTATTTCGGTTAAATCAATAAAACAAATTAAAACTTGGGCACCCAGGGTAGTCTTGATGAGGCAGAGCCAAGACCCTCCGATTTTCAGCATTCCACTTAGTATAGGGCTTATCCCAAAAGATTTAACATGGTTTCACTGGTATGAAACACCAGTGTTCTCCCACTGACCCTGCTGTCAATAGTGACTTTGCTTTTGTATCGTTCTTTATGAACACTACTCCTCAGCCTGATTTAAGTGTAAAAATATCTGTCACCTCAGAAACATACGAAAGCTGCGTTCCGGCCTGAAGTGGCGGTGACTTTTACTTGAAACCTTAGAGTACTTCTCACGCACCAGAAGATTTGTATGGAATTCAATGCTGGGTGGACAACTCAATTTCTTCCTCTTATTTTTGTCTCACTTTCCAGCTACTCACGAGTAGCATATAGAAAGCTAAGCAACTCTGATCCCTTGGTGGGTAGGATGAATGAAATGAGTACATGACATGCGTGAATACATGAAACAAATGCAACCACGTAGAAGGCCACTCGTCTAGAGGGAACGGATCATTTAGATTGTATTTTTAACTCTATTTCTAGGTTCCGTCAAACACCCTATTGTTGATGACTCAACCATTTACTAGCTTGAGCAGATAAGGGGATTGAGTTTGGATTCAGGCAAATCTGTTTATGGGTAGCAATGTCCCAAACAGATGCGACTGCCCCACTAGCCACGCCCTGCACAAATAATCGAATCGGATATACTAGCGAAAGGAAGAAGGCCTTCGCTGCGGAGTTGTCTATTTGAGAACGCCAACTGAACAGTTACAGACTATTGAACAGGGAAGCAAAACTCTCATTTGCATCTCGTTTACAAAACTGAATATCCCCCTTCTCCTTGAACGCGTCTTCCTGAACTTTCTCTGGATATTCATTGACTGCTACTCAACTGCAAGCAAATACTACAAAGAGACTCCACAAATTCCATAAGAGATCTCACTTTTCAAGAGACGCAAAGCGGATTTACGGGAAGACCTACTACTCACATGCCTCATCAGTAGTATCCACCGTTACACTGGTACTGTTAACTTTGACTGAGATACATTGCTCGGTCTGCCTGTGGTTGAATCTCGTACAGTTTCGTCCAAAATTTTGCCCTTTTCTAAATAGTATTAGACTAATGTTCATGCGTTGCAGTAACAAAGTGTCGCTACTAGATTCCATACGTTACCATGGGAGAATAATCTTTGCGTTACAGAGTGATAGGCTGAAATAATCAGGGTGTCAATACATTCTCATGCTAAATGATCATAAATCATAATCAGCTCCCTGAAATTAAAAGAAAAAAAACAGAAGGCCGACAAAATTCATTCGACTGAAAACCACTCTGATGTTAACAGGAGACCCGAATGAATCTGCCACTCATAAAATTTTCCAATGCTGCACAAAGACCGCCCCACTTTTCAGGTTGCATCT
Source organism: Clonorchis sinensis (assembly GCA_003604175.2). Taxonomy (NCBI): domain Eukaryota; kingdom Metazoa; phylum Platyhelminthes; class Trematoda; order Opisthorchiida; family Opisthorchiidae; genus Clonorchis; species Clonorchis sinensis. The sequence goes on from CM030370.1 coordinate 56,877,123, forward strand.
TATTAGGAAAATCAAAGTTTATTGTCTTAACATACCACTAGAAATAGGTTAGTAGAGCAAAGTGAGAACTTCAAATTCACCAATTATGGAATATTAGAAGGACCCACAACCAGTGTTGACATTTCTGCACCGAAAACTTTCTGTTGGAGTTTGTGTACTGTGTTCGTGATCAACGTAAGCATTACTTGTGCTCACAATATGACTACCGTGACAGCTGGTAAACCCCCTTAAGAGTGACATACAATGTCACTCGCGAATACGGCGGCTTCATCGGCCTACAAGGATGTTGAAGTAGGCAAAAAATTCATTACTGGCTCACCTTGTCATTGATTTCAGGTAAGATGCCAAGAAAATTGGAAGTTTGCCGCAAACTTTACACGGCACTTCGATGTAGAGGTTTCCGAGAGCTGCAAGCAAACAGATGATAGATGACATGCACATAAAATAGATTCTCCGATTTTCACAAAGCTTTGGACGTCTGTAGTATATACTTCATTGTGCTGCATGTTTGAAATGGCGATAGTAAACACAAGGAAGTCCCATTGGCCGACCAGAATGCATATGGGGTTAGCTCAGCTCAGAATGAAGAGATAACAATGAAAATGCAATGTGAGAGGTTCAGATTACTTTGTTTGCTCGGTGTGGAGTAAGGCAACCGATAGCCATCAAAATCAGAATGGAGAATCTCCAACTACGCAGAATATTCTCCAGTGTCAGCTTAGCTAGGTGCAGAAATCACAGTCGAGTCTTTCAACAAAACATTTATTGATAATCTGCAGTCGCTCTTGTACGGGGTGCATGTGAGACAAAAGCTACGGCGGTGTGAGAGTGCCTTGGTCCGTAAACTTAATTAACGAACAAAAGCTACGGCGGTGTGAGAGTGCCTTAATCCGTAAACTTAATTAACGGGATCATCGTTTCTCTATTGGATGAATGCTTACCGGAGTAACCTGCGAAAGAGGCTTGCAAAAAGCGAATAAAAACATGCAAAATGGAACACACAGCCGAAAATTTCATTCGATCACTTATGTAGACTGCAGACCAGTATGTGTAATGTATTACGCCTTGTGAGAACTGAACACCTGTGTGAGTAAATGAGAAAAAAATGCACAGAAGCTAGCTCCCGAAGACGAATTACGAATGGTGCCACATAACTATGAACAAACTCAATTTTGCGTGTAGTTTGGACTGAATGACGGATCCTCGGCCACACTGCTGTTGCTGATCAGTCCTCAATGGGTGTTTCATTCTGTCATCAAAATTACTTTACCTTCAAGGGATTCTTCCACAAGGAAACGAAACCAAACTAAGTTCAACAAATAATAAACTTGGAGAGGTGTATTCAAAGTTTGGATATTCTGAGTCGAAAAAAGCATAGAAAATCAAAGAAAACGGTTAGGCATCATGGGGTTTTGTGTACTATACCAAGCAGAAAATGCCATAATAGCCGAAACGTCAGGCCAACCAAAGATCTCACCATTGGCCAAATGCAAGGTCAGTTCCTGGTGTGTTTCTGTTACTCACCCAGGTGTACGTCAAACACTAGCTTCGTTGCTCACGCAGCCGAATGTTACAACTTAGGAGTGTCGGCCACGAAGAGTAATTGTATCGTTGGATGTTCCACAACGTGCGCCAAATAGAGCTTGCGGTGTCAACTATTTAGGTGCTATCCGAAATAGGCATTCAGTAGTCAATCTTCGGCTGTACTCTCCCAGTCTTCCCAAGCCTGAGTTGGACCTATTGTGTTTGCCGAGGCATGTACCAACCTTCATGCCCCACCGGTATCAGAAACTCTGGGTTATCTGCAACCAATGGTTTAAAGAAACCCGCAGGTTGTCCATACGGATATCGTCTACTTATCGTCATGTCCCTGGTGTCTCTGCAGGCAAAAATAATGAGATAGAATTTTGAATCTCAACTCAAAACCGCTTCAATTGGCGGAGAACGTCCTAATAATATGTCTACCTTGAATAAATGTATGCCTAAGGTCTAAACTGATCAGCCAATCAAAACCATTCTCTCCGTTTGCAGCTCGTCAGGTGGACAGAGAAGGATCAGAGAGGCAGCCTCGTGACTGACAGCCTTAGGCTGCTGACCACATGAAAACCAGCCAACTAATTGATTGGATTTGTTAGGAAACGCTACTTATGCGCCTCAGTCTGGAATCAGAATCAGAATTGAGACCCAGATATTTCACGCGGTTCGTTATCCTAGTTGTCCTCTAGTTGTGAATTTAAAAGCTACTCGAGGTTTGACTCTGAGTACATGTAGACCCGAGAATAAAACAGCGAATATGGTCACTTCAACTTGCTCCTACTGGACAGTCGGGGCAAAAGTGGGGAAGGGGAAGGGGGCAACAAACCACCCGTAGCAGTGGCAGGAACTATATATTTATCTATCCCACCAATAGCTACGACACAACAATGATAGTTTTTTCAGCTTGTGTATTTCCTACAAAGCAATGCAAGCACCTAAATAGAAGGCCGTGATAACTAGGGATTGACTTCTGCCGGTTGAAGCCCTCATAATTTCCGATTATAAAGTGCTACCTATAACAAAATCTGAATTGTTCAAATCAGTTGGCATGATTATTTGTTTTTTTGCGGAAAGGATGCCGACGACTGTTCCCTGTATCAAATTGAAAGTCCAAGGTGAAAATGACTAACTGACTGAAAGAATGTATGCACGGTTAAGTGAGGTCATGAATGAACAAATGGCTGAATAGATAAACGAATGAGTTCAGTAGTTCACGACAAATAGGCTGGAGATTAGTAAGCTGACAGTACTTATTGATTTAGTGGTCCCATTACCTTTGCGCTTATCCGTGACCTTCAGATACACTGTAATAATTGGTATTAAAAACCTGGGGACTCTTAGAGACAAAATCAGTAGGGGGAACATGTGGAACGTGATAACAGCCAGTAATTTCTACATGCAAGCACCAGTTGTTGACTGCAATCTCCGCTAAAACTATTAGGTCTCCTCAATTAAGCTCTCCATATGGTGACTTGGGTGATGAAGGGAATGTTTTTTTACTAATGGTCAACATCTCTGCTGTAATCTTGAGGTATCATCCCAAGAATTCCATCGCGATGATGCTGACTTGGGTGTTTTCCTAAGATGGAGTGGGATTTTTGAACAAACGGGAAATACTTGTTTTCAGGGTAAAAATGTTCACAAAATCTTTTCTGTCTTCTAAGTTAGGTCAAACATGTCGAAACACAAACCAGTTTTGTAAGGACAGACCAAAAGCTGTTTACACCGTAAGAATTGTACTGACTGTCTGCTACACAGAGCAATATCTAGACAGTCAGTTGGAACGAGGTGAGACCTGCAACAACCACAACTAACTGGCTGGCTCACTTATCGATTTTTATGCCTGTGACGTTTGAATGCCGTGCAGTACAACTGGGCTGAAAATGTCGAAGGAGCCTAGCTCTCTACCGTCATCTGATCAAACTTCCATTCAGCCCTCTATATCCTCGAGTGGCCATGCAGACAATGCAAGTTCCAGTATGGTTGGAGATTCTCCATCCGCGTGTTCCCTGAATGATATTCCGGGTTCAAAATACAAGTTCTTTTACAGCCGCCTGTACAAATGTCTATGCTTCCTGGAGGCAGAGAACCTTAAAATACTTGAAGCAGTTCAACGAAAAATTCGTCTGAACGGAGAACCAAAACGACTGGAAGAATTGTTAGATGATTTTGCATTTCAGGTGGCAGGCAAAAAAGATGCATACGAAAAAACTTTAACTTCTCAGGCCACTATTGATGGGCAGCAAGCTTTTATGGGGAGAAGATGGAAGTCCCGATATCTCAAACTATTAGAGTTGGTTTTGCTTCTAGAAGATAGAGGTAAGCGGTGCATAACCAATGAAGGAAGTCAGTCCGGATTCGGCCCTAGAGCGGATTCAGTCAGCAACACCCTAGAGACTGAGTTTTTCAATGATGTGCTTACAACGTCATGGGATTCCGAACACAGGCAAGAAGCAGCAATTAAAGACGCAGTTGACGACGTGGCTCTGAATAATGATGCTTCAAAAGGCCGTCGTCGAGCATCAACATATGAATTTGATGACCTCTCAATATCTATATCTAGCGTGTACATTCAAGACTTGCTTGCGCACCACAACCTCTATGCTGAGGAGATAAAACACCAAAATGAGATGAAATGTCGTTTGTCACATTTGCTTCACAAAACCAAAGAACAACGGAACCAGCTGAAAAAGTATGTATCGGAACAGGAGAGCAGGATACAGGCTATTGAAAAGAATATCCAAGAGACAGAAGAAGCTATTTTACAGAAAAAATCAGCTCGAGCAACATCCGTCAACAACCAGGATGAGAACCATGTGGTCGGTCGACAGAGTGTGGGACAGTTGCAAACCAGGATCAGTACACCCGTACTGGAAGTTCATGAAGCCGCCAAACAGATGCAGTTGACAAAAACTCACGAGATGAATAAACTACAATCAGAGATCAAGCTACTGGAGTGTCACAAACGCGACTTGGAAGGTATGTTGCGTGAGGAAGAACAACAGCGGCGACTGCTCTCCAAACGTCTCCATGATATCATTGGCACCATTCATGTGAGTTGCCGAATCAAACCGCATCCAGAAAACTATTTAAAAGTTATTTCAGAGGACAAACTATTGTTTCCAAAATCACTGCCTAGTCCAAGTGGAGCAGATCAAGGCACAGCTGGATCCGCTATCCGTCTGGATACGGACCAGCTGCGTTGTTTCATTTTCGAAAATGTGGTAGGAGCAGGCTCGGGGCACTATGAAATATTCCGGAAAGTTAGCCAATCTCTTACGCGTTGTCTGGATGGGTGTAATCTATGTGTCATGACATATGGACCTCGGAAAAGTGGAAAAACTTTCACCATGTTTGGAGGAGCGAGTGTGAGAAAGACCACGAACAACCGAGCGGAAATTGCCAAAGGTATTGCGCAAGACATCGTACATTTGTTGTTATCACTGGTCAGTCAAAGGACTGAGTGGAAGTATAGCGTCTACCTCAGAGCGATGGCCGTGGACGACGAACGTTTGCTGGATTTGCTAAAAGAAGATAAACATTGTTTCACAATGACTCACACATTAGCGACAAGAGATGACTCAATATGCATGAACATTAAGGCAGTTGAAATCTCCTCAGCTTTAGAATTTGATAGGTTTATAAACCTTGTTCGTGAATCAGAACGAGCAAATCAGAATATGCATCTGATTTTGCAACTTGTGATTGTAGGAGGATCTAAGTATACAAAGGAGAAAAGCAGTTACTCCACCATCATACTTGCTGATTTGGCAAGCTGGGAGAAACGTTGCAACGCAGAGGAATCTGAGATGTTAGCTGTGCAAAACACACCTACGGGATCAGAGGCGAATTCCCCGAATATTCCAACTAACAGGAACGCCCCGAATACAATCAGGACCAGCACTGGCGTAAACCAGTCTTTACTTAATTTGTCGCGTGTTTTTACAGCACTTCGGAAACGCAAACTACCAGCCTTCAAAGATGCGTTGCTCACGCAGATACTGAAACCGGTTCTCACAGGTGGTTCGCAATTCTTCCTCATTGTCACAATCAATTCAGACCCGAAGGAGTTTACATCCACGCTTGCCAGTCTGCAGTTTGCACAGAATGTAATGCAAGCAACAACCAAGTTGGGTTCAGATCAACGGAACAAGCGCTCCTGTTCACAGCAAGCCGATCTAAACGCAAACAACACTAAAGATCAAGCGTAGTCACGTTCAGGGAAACTACTGGAAGAGAACATCTTCCTACAGGCTAAATTGGATTACGAGTGGCAGGGTAACCGTCGAAATAAACTCCGTTGAAATTTGATCACAATGGAAGCTTGAAAGTGCGAGGACACATCATGGTTTCGGGATGCACTGGAAAACATAGAAAAGAAAACTGAGTTCCAATGCTCCAAAAATCTCTGAAACATTTGGTGACAACAATTTATTCTTGATTATTTAACCTGCCACTAGAATTTGATGTGGTGTGATGCTTGGAGTTTGAGAACTGGTTGTTTGGTAGATGTTTACTGTCGACTTGCTAGGCATCCAAACATACAAACTTCCTTTGGGTGACAACAATGCACTCAAAAAGGTGAGGATAAGTTTACCTTCGAATTGCAGCTATTTACATGTTCCCAAGAGGATATCACCAATCCTAAAATTTCTCAGTACGATCTATACCATGCATTGTCATCGTGAATGACTTCGTAAGGTTCTTTTCCTCAACAGCTCTCTAGCCATTGTTGCACATCATGCAGTTACCAATGTTGTGAACAGCAGAGCATTAAATACATCGAAATTCACCCATTTGCTTCAATCTCCTACACTAGTGACAAAGCAGAAGTCTTATCATAAAAACGGTATTTTGCGATTTCGACTGGTAGCGTCTCATCCAAAATAGTATGTTTAGGACATCAGTAAATAACACTCTGTAGCCGAAACTTAGAACGAAAATAAAACTGTTCACACGGTCTACCCCACTTGCCACATCCATCACCGTATATTGTCCCACTGTTAACTGCTTCCAAGTTCAGGTAGCCAACTCCATACACCAGGGGGATGACCCATTTGTTAGTGGGCGACCAGTTACGTAAAATTTTCCTTCAGGAAGGTTCTAGTTTATCTGGGTCCATCCGATATTTGATCTGACCATGTCCAGTCTGATTTCAGTTGCAGGTGGGTCATCGCATGGTCGAACCATTTCTGAAGCCATTCCATGAGCATGTTTGTGTCACAGTACAGTTCGGGAAAAAGGGCCCAATTTCTGGCTTTAAGCGAACTCTGCAATTGAATTCTACACAACTATCCAAGTCTATTTACTCCTCACAAGAGCTTACTCCTCAGATAGCACGACTTTGGTGCATTTTTTAAAAACAATAATTAGACTAATTAATTATAAATAGATGGATACTTACCAAAGCATATACTCAAGAGCTAAGCACTACTTCAATAAGGATCCGTTCTGTAAAAAATGCCATCCTTTGGACTCCCTTAATTACCCATGGGAAAAGAGGGCGAGGCTTGTGAATGCGCTAATTCTCAATTCACTGTACCAGGGCAGTTAGCTTCTGGAGGTTGTTCTTTTTAAGACAACTATAGTTGAAGGTATCAAAGTGGGTCTTTTACAGTACATAACCACGTGGACCAAAGTTGGCAACTCACAAAGACTTTGTGAGTTGGCTCATCAACAGACTTTGCGTAAAAACAACCTGTGCTACCACCGCGTAAATGGACGCCACACTGAACGGGTTCTTGATTGTATGTAAGAGAGAGTTCCAGAGAGGTAAAAAGTATACCGCTTTTGTCAGGCTGTTATCGTACATACTCGGGTCAACATGATGCTTGGAATGATCACCGAACACCGAACATCATGATCACAGACACTGGATACACATTGGTATTTGATCAGGTGGCTGTTGATCTGTTCGCCGAGCTTGGCAATTGATTTGCAAACGTTTCGTCACCATTCGAGGGGACATCTTCAGTGCACTGAAGATGTCCCCTCGAATGGTGACGAAACGTTTGCAAATCAATTGCCAAGCTCGGCGAACAGATCAACAGCCACCTGATCAAATACCAACTATCACACCCGAGCTACCAGTATTCCAACACATTACCAACTGGATACACATATTAAGGGTCTTATGGATCACAGTAACTGTTGAAGGTCAGAAGCCACGTCAGAGACTGCACAACGGTTTACTTAATTGCCAAACAAGTAAGTCAATTAACCAGATCTAGCATCTTCGCAGCTGCGTTAATGCGGTCTTATTGGATGCATTAATTCTCGTTAGCAACAAATCAGCAAGTCCGTTACTTCGCAATTTTGGAAGTTAGAATCAGTGCTGCAACAGTATTAATGATTGCCATCTTCCGTAATCAACCAATCGGGACTTGCATCTTTGGGACAGTCAAAATGTTGACTAATCCCCTAATTTTGGTCGTCGGTCTTTAGGAATTAGTAACCACCACCGTACGTTACGACGAACAACCTTCAAACCCCAACCAAACCTGTTCAACGTCGTGCAGAACACCGAATTGGAGTTTTATTTCGAATTTCAATAACCTGTGGTTTCCTCAATTCGAGTGCAAAACCTCAGAAACCCACTGAATTTTTAGAAAACTGACGGTACCCATTTTACTATGCGGAAGAAAACAAAATGAACAGCGGAATCACCTTCTGTCAGCTCCTTGTGGACACGGCAGTATATGTTTGCATTTCCCACTCACACATCATTCAGCCACTCTGTCGGGACAACTAAACTTCGCGCGGTAGATAATCGAAAACTTAAACGCACCTTCTGGTGACAGTGATAGTTTTCCAACGATTGCTTTGAAATTTACAAACTCAATTTTCCCTTGCCAGTGAACATTTGTCCTGTCTGCTTATAATGTGCAAATGATACAAACCTAAGGGCTACAATATCTACAGATGGTGACGAAAACTGAATGGTGAATTCAGTAAACGTCAAAACATACCAGGCTATGCTATCAAGTAGACTTATTACCATCTAACTGACCAGAACAGTTGTTGCTAAGGTGTTGCATTATTTAGTCTATATTAGTCTATTTTAGTCTATATACGTCTATATTAGTCTACTTGAGCAGCCCACAGCTGAGGATTCAATTTGTCTGACGAAAGCAGTTACACGATATTGCTCACCCCATCACCCAATGTGCTCAACGACGCAGCTTGTTCGCTATTCATCGAACCCTGCACGATTGATTGGCCGCCGCCTGTCACAGGTAAGCATACAGATTGCACTTAGGCTCCGTAGTTGATTCATTATACGTGTAGACAAACGAAAGCCGTAAGCATGGAGAGATTGACTGATACCTAAAGAAACAATTTGGGTAGAACCATTGGCGCTGCCCGTCTTTACGAAATTTCGACCACAGTCGAACACAGTAGCAAACTGCTTTTCTTCCGAAGCTTAGCTCCATTAGCTTTTCAGTAGTCAGTTGTTTGTGGACCAGTGAACGCTCGTATAAAAAGCTGATGCATTTGTGTCTGCGAATCAGATTACTGAAAGTAACTTTCAGACTAAATTTCTGTCTATGTAATTGAAAACCACCTCCCAACCGGCATCGAAGTTGCTAAAATATTATCAATCGAAATGGAGACAGATTGTTTGCATCGTGCTTCAAGTAAAAAACCTGATATTGGTGCTCACAAAACGCATAACCAGATAAAAGGCGGCGAGGGAAGCTTTCGATAATGACGATGTGGATGAAGTATACAAATTTTGCGTCCATGTGCGCAAACAATGTTTCTTGGAACTAATGAATAGATGGGAACTTGAAAAGTGCCGCGCTTGTTTCGGTGAGTTGTTGTATAAACAAAGGCACCTTGGAAAGCGTTATGGTGGAATTAAGGTCGTTGCGAAGTTGAGAAAAAAGGCAAGGTTGATTAAACTTGACCGCCACTGTGCAAGCATTTCAGTTTAACAAAAGTGCTGGAATGCTTTGCAGCGCTCGTGCGGAATATCTGACGTCTAAGCAGGCTACTCGGATTTCTCATTGACCATTAAGATAGCTTAGTGCCATAATTTTTGACGGGCCGATATTAGAGACACCTGGTTTGAAATTAGTTTAAAATTTAAAAATGGGGTTGTGGTGTGCGAAAAAACCTGAAGAAGCAGGCCCTCAAGGAGATACTACATTTCAACCAGGTATAGCACTTGAGCGATATTTGGGCCAAATACTGTTTACAAATAAGGTTGATCAGCCGTCTGCCCGATCAGCTGGGGCACTATGGTCTCGAACTCACTGAGGTTGCACCGTGCTTTTTGCAACAGTTTTGAAGGCCGGGACAGTGTGAGCTGTTGAACAGGTGACACTTGATCATCTCACTGCGCATTTCATTTGGTCAGTAGATGCTTTGATAGCACGCGTAAACTGAAGAGTGGATCAGTTACCACCTGAACAGCAATCAATAAACACACCCAACCTGACAATTGTCGCTGTCCACCTGGGTGATTTGTGTAAGAAGGGGACAGGCAGAGAAATCAGGTATTCCTAAGCAGGACAGTTTGGATGTGAGAAGCAGAGTTTCATTTTCTTCTTGTGGCTGATTGACGGATAGATATTTCCTTCGCGAAAGACGAAAATAAAGTGAAAACTGGCTTATACAGTGTTATCTCAATGGCCCCAACATAAACGCCTGCGGGTTTGACAACTTCAAGAGCGACACATTGCGGGCTCCTGCACTGCCTGACAGTGCTGTCTGCGCTACCCGTTTACCCAAAGACCATCCAAGCTTTTGGGCTTTTTGGGTCAGAATTCCTTTAATTTAGTAAAAAGTGCTTTAACCTCACGTAATTTGAGCTGGATAGTGCTGCGATGGGGTTCCATTTGAAGGAAACTTTTTTTGGCTTCGGAAAAAAAGTAATTCCTAAACACGAGGGGCCACGGTTTCTCTGCCTATATATTGGACTTGATGCACCCGGTTTCCAGAATTCAACACAATTTTCAGCATTCATTCTTGCATCCATATGTTGCTGCTTATCCACAAAATTCCTACAAAATATTGCAGGAGACGAACTCTGCGGCCTCACTACAGGTATTTGATGGTAACTGTAGGGGCGGAGTGTGCTCTGACTTACAACTATCTATCAGTCTGGCAGTAACAGACGTAAACTTTCAGTTGCCACTCTAATGGATGAAGAGGAAAGGAGTCCGCAGTGGTCAACACAGTCTTCACACATTGACGGTTAATTTCCGCGGTAGCACATACCGTTGTACCATTGTCACAACGGTGGAACCGGTGATTAAATTCCAAAATGTAAAAATCGTGGTTACAAACACCAAGCCACGAGATTTGCGAAGCTAAACACTTCGTGACCTCTAATCAGCCAAAACTTGCCAGAAAAAAGCCAAACGTACTAGACAATTTTAAGCCTTAAAATGATAAACACTGAGAACTGGCGTTACAGTGACATTCTAATTCTTCAGCAGGGATCCCGCTTGAAGGGTCCAGTCAAAGAAAGCGTCCAACGCCGCGTGCGAAAGCTACTTCGTCCATTCTCCTATGTCTGCTGGTATACAGCTTGCTCTCCGGCTTACGTTGCCCTCAATTCGGTAAGGAAAGTAGATTTGTGTGTGTGCGATGGCTTGGCATGTGCAGTAGAAGAGGTCAAATAGGAGAGGTTTTGCCGCATTATTCTAGGAGCCCCACTGGCGTTGGGTTATCCATCTTTCCATGTATGTGGTTGAACGTCGCTCGTTCTAACCTAGTTCTTTCGCAAAACGCTGCTTTGTGGCAGAGCTTTCAGCCAGGGGCCTTAGATTAAGGAGATTAATCATACGCTTGTCTAGATTTTGGCGCCCGTCACCAACTTACACAACCACTGTTTACTCCATGTCACACCGGCCGCTGTGTGGTTTAATCGACCCAGTCGTTCTACCCGCGGCATACAGCCGAGCAAGTAAAAGAAAATATTTTTTTCCTGGTGCCTTTTACCTTCATACAATTTTTTCCTCCTCATCCAAATAAAGTTACCCTCTTAGTTGGCCTCTGTTTGAGATACCAGTCTTGCTCATCTCGTATCACCCTGAGTTGCGTATCATGCACTTAGGCAGGTGCCAAGAGATTCAGTTTTCTGGACTCATTCGATAAAACTCGACCTCTGGCTGACCGGGTTGTCCTTGCACTTTAAGGTGGACAAGATGGTAGGCCAATCTTGCTTGTGCACTGGACTCCCTTGATGCTGCTGTTTGCAGCGTATTAAAAATAAGAAGTCAGCATAGAGGCATAGTGTACAAATTAAATGCCTAATCACCGTCTTCCTGCCTTTCACTGAGCACCTCCATCAGCATGCACTAATACAAATCCTAGGACAGACGGATTCACTTGCAACGACAAGGTTAACAACACTTGCTGTTTTTTGACTTGCAATGGCATTTAAAGCGCTGGCTTGCAGACGGAAAGCTGGAGTCTGATGCGCGCCTTGGGCTGCCTATGGTTGGTTGACATCGTACCATTTCTCTCCTCATTTTTGTTTTGTTTTTACGGAACACTCAGGTAAATTGTGGTTGTACTGCAATTAGGCATTAAAGACTGCCACCGATGTGCTGCCGTAGGGACACCGGCTCTTTTTCGACCCGTACAGGCTCAAAAGCGTACAATGTTTCACAGTGGTCTTGGCCTTTGTGAACATCTTCCCTGATTCATCCCTTTTCATGGTCAGCTAAAACGGCTTCAAACAACACGACCACCTGCGCAGCTGCCCATGAACCAAAATATTGCGGTGCTACTGCGATACCAAGTTCGTCGTTTACTTACAGCTTCCGCACCTTTGTTGGGACACTCCAAACCCATTTTGTATTTCTCGTCCGGCAGCCCCTTATGAACACGGACAAGCTCCCAGTGATATTATTCCAGTCACCTTGATCCAGTGGATCTGTGCCTCCGCTCCAGGTTTCTTGGCGGTCTTGTGCAAATTCGACAAGTTCGGTTCATCAGTAACCTATGATCATATGGTATTCCAGACAGCTACAATAAACCTAGTGCAATAACCCCGACGGTTGCCCTTATTTCCCTGGGTACCGGTAGGTTAATTTGTCATGTCCGTGTCCAACTGTTCTTCACTAGCTCTGTGGAAGGCCAATATCTAAAGTTTGGTACCACTCAGTTTTTGCACAGATTATTACCTTCATCACGAAAATCTCAGACTCCGTGCCTATAACGCCCTAGTTCCGTACACTTCGTTGTTTTGGTGCCCAGTTTTTACCAAGACAGTACTGTACCGCTCTATCGCCATGTTTTTAGGACTTAACACCATTAGCATTGCCGCATCCAAATTATAAGGACGTGGTCAGTAAAATGCTGACATACCACCACATGCCTGGAATCCTGCATGTTATCGTATGGCAACTTTATCTTCCCGCAACTTCTGTTGCCTAATGTCCGTAGACAATACACTTTAGCGCGCGTTTACCTCCACACCTCTCGGTAGATCATTGACCAGTTTTGGAGTATGACCATTACTCTCTCTGTTATTAATGAGTTTGGAAAAAACGTTGCGTGACACATGACAGAGTCATCAGTCTGCACTAATGGAAGCTATTTCAAAGCACCAACCACACCGTCAGATATGATTTTGACATTCAAATCGTCACAATTCCTCTAACAATCGTCTCTAATCGTTGACGGTATTCAATGGCTGTAATTCTAAAGCCAGACATGGGGGCGTCTTAACTATGTATACGTGAATATGCACGAGTTTTTGAATAATGCCCACCGCACGAGTGTTTTTAAACAACCAGCCAACCAACGAAACCAAGATCACTGTTGTAAAACAAGAGACACTAGTTTTGTGCATTTACCTTAAGTGTGCTATTGACTGGGTGTGGCCTTCTGGTCTACGAAAATTCCTGCAAACAGCAATCCTGAAGCCTGAATTCTCAGTACAGCAAAGGCTTACCTGATGCCTCCGTGATGACTGAATCCATTTAAGGCGATACTTTTGTTCTGGTATGAGGGATGGTCAGATAAGTTAGGCTAGCTCTGCTTTATAAAATACTGGCGGCCATTTGTAAAGTCCAGCGGCTTAGTGACTCATTAAGGAGCAGTAACGTGTATACGTCTCCCGAAACGATTAAAGTCCCATGTTCATCTCCCGATGTCCTGTTAGGGTAAAAATTTAGACCGCTGCAGGCAGATGCATTACTAGGTGCATTACTGCCTAGATCGAACGCCTAAACGCCTCCGTCTGCTAGAGCTCAATGGGTTATTTTCTCATGACCCTTCTGCCTCTGTGGCATCCGTAGGTCGGGGCAGTTTATAGTGATTCCGTGGCCGTTTTCCCCTAGTATTTCTTGAGTGTCTGAGTATGTACGAACATGTGGTTGGCCCAACTGACGGTGCTGCATTGATGTGGGTTTTGTTCGCGGTGAGCCAAGCGACAGATTATGGGTCTTGAAGGGGCACAAAATAGTGACAGGGAGTTACAAAGAACTTCTACACACACCGCAATTTTCGCCAAATGAAAAAGCGCCGCGGCTCTTTTTATTGTTAAATATGCCTAAAAAAGGGGGCTAACCAACAAACCCTGCGCAAGCAAACTTGGCACTCACCCAAGCTGTTACGTGTAAGTTATTGTAAGACGAGTGCCTGAGCTTTCGGATAGGACAGAACCAGGTGACCTCCAAGAACCCAAGGATCACCTCACTCGGCATCATCTTCCGCAGTCCCACATTTCCTTGCTACATTAGACTACCCGTGTGTGACCATGACAACTGACTTTGTCAACATCACAGTAGGTTTGCCACGGTTGCGCACCAAATGGTGTGTCTACTGGTACCAGCACAATGAAGGTCATTAGTAATCAGTGAGTTGAAACTTTCAGGCCTTTACAGATCTGGATCAAACTACCCGAATCAGTTCGCTTGTCCAAAGAACCCCTAATTAGTCAGATATCACTTGGCTATGTTATAGGCCAGGTTTCTTATGAAAGCCGTAATTTAATCCCTAAATCTAGTCATCCGAGTGGATGAGCTGTGAAGTTGCATATACAGTAAACTTAATGTATTTAACTTTCAACCCGTGGGGGGATGACAAGTTAAGGGTAGCTAAATCGCCACAGTCAAAAGGTGGTTGGTAGGGACTGGGGTCGATCAAGTAGCAATTAAGGTTCCACTGGGACATAGTGATCACTGTATGCTGACCTTTGATTTCAGTTGCTACTGAGCCAGAAAGCCCGAACCTCGAACGTGGACTTGAAACTTCTGCCGTGCAGAATTCTCAGCAATGCGCATTTTTCTTGACCAAGTTACACTGCGACCAGCTTCAGCGAAAGACTTATATAGGACCATTATCAAGAAAGTTTACAAGGCTGACGCGACGTTCGTCCAAAAAAACAACACGCAATCCGGTGGGCCACAAGCCACCTAAAAGGATTTGGCGTCTTCCGGAAAACAGATCCCAACTATTTTTCAAAAAGTTGACCACAGGATACATGGAAGATGAGCTGGCGTTTCGCAAAAGGCGAAACCTCCGCAAAACAGAAATCTGCCAACGGAACACCTGAACAAGCCACCATTCTAGGCCTCACCCGGAAAAAAGCAGAAAGTTGCTGTTTAAATAAATCACACATCGCTGAAGAAATAAGCAAACCGCATTCTTCTTGAGGAATGGGAAGAAGAAACCTATGAGCGACTCAATTTTGATATCCGAGGTCTACAGAGAACACTATGCGGGTCTTTATTGATCCCCAGCATCCTCATCGCATCCAATCTTGTGGATGTGAACGACCTCCAACCGACTTGGTCCATACGGGGGAGGACATTCCCCAACTCTTGCACAAGAGCGACCCGTTTTGCGCGTTTGGGCCAGTTGAGGTTCATCCAAGTACCCTTAAGGGGATTTCACCAACTCTGGCAAAACATTTCTACCTGGTGTGTCGTCCGTCGCTTGACGAGGGCCATTTTCCCTCTGTTTGGAAAGAAGCGATTGTTACGCGAATCTACAAAACCGGTGACCGACAGTTTAACCCAAGCTAAGGACGAGGGACTCATATCAGACAGCATATATTTGGACTTCTTAAAAGCACTCGATCAAGTCCCACGTGTCACGTTGCTCCACAAACTCGAGTCTTACGGGAATGAAGGTGAAATAATACACTGGATTGAGGCACTCCTAACAGACAGATCATTCCAAGTGAAAGCACGCTCCATCTACTCTTCTCCAGCGCCAGTCTCCTTTGGGGTCCTCCAAAGGTCCGTTTTGGAACCGCTGTTGTTTTTGACATACGCCAACGACCTTTCACATATTCTTACAAGTTCACGTCTACTTTCTGCAGGTGACTTGAAAGTCTGGAGTGACGGTAGTGGTCAGGGGGACATAGTTAACATAGCGTTACTTGCTGGGCAAATTTTGATCCAGAATAGCCAATAGTGGAGGTTAGGGGCTAGTGGTTTATGTACATCGCCAATTCACGAACCCGCAGTTCTCGACGGAGGCGGTGGGCAGCAAGTTACTATTGATGTACTGACAGGCGTAATCCAGATATCGGGTCACGTACTAGGTGGAACATTGTAATATCTGCAGTTTTTTTACCAAAAAGGCACTAACAATTTGGCTGACAGTAATAAAGTGGTGTCCGTGAGCTTTTGGGTTGCTGGTATCTGGATTTATGTCCGCAGGAAGTCATCACTGCTGAAAACAGTCCAGGCAGCCAAGACTTTTGTGTGATGGAGGAGGCGCGACACCGGATACAGGTCCGGTTTGGTAGTCATGTTGATGTATAGATGGAAGCCACAAACGCGCTTGTCCATAAAATTTCAGAGCGTACAAGGCGCCATAAAGTGCAAAAACTTTTAGATTGTCAGATGGTGTTTATGTTGAAGATATCCTGGAAATCGCTGTTGGACGTGCACATCCTCTCAGGTGAAGTCTTCTGGAACTGTGGAAATAAACGTGCTTTGGCCAAAATAAGGCGCGCTCAGCCTGTAACTACAGAAGTGGAACCACGGCGGTATCGTTAGAGTTGGGAAGCCTTAAAAAGAGAATCAAGTCTCATGGTTCTCTATGGGAGTTTAGTGTGAATGTGGCTAGTTTGGCTACTGGATCCGGAATGATTTCATTGTAGACGGCTGCACAGCGCCGCGTTATAAATAATTAACACATTGGTGGTCTTGAGCATAACGGCAGTAGTGAATAACCGTGTAAAAGGTTGGGTAAATTAACACAGACTCAAGTGCTGGCAGGGTGGTGACAACAAACTTGCTGATGGCTAAAAGCTGGTGCATGCCTATGGGTGGTCCTAGGGTGAGGTGGGAAAAGCTTTCGCAAGGGCGTCTTTTTGCACGAAATGAGCCTGTAGGTCGGCGCGTTTACTACCACTTCACGGACTTCGAAAGCCAGGAGTTATTGGGGCGCTGACACCAGGTAAGCAAATAGCTTAGTTTTGTCCTGGAGGATGGATGTAGAAAGTCGTGCCTCCACTGACCAAGCCAGAATTCCGTTCGTGCGGTCTAGCCTTAGCCCTCTGAACCGCAATGGTTGATGACCTAACATTAAGTGGTAGGAAATATCTTATCAGGAATGAGCTGTGGGTGTGAATTTTGATGAGTGTGCACTGGTAGTTTCCAAATACTAGCCTGCAACTTTGGGTGGTTAGTCGCACTCATTGCTTAAGAACTGTATTCCTTGTCCCGCTAAGATCGAAGGATCATGATATTAGAAAGCAGAGCGTGCCTGCTTGGGTAGCAAGCAACTGGATTCTGTGGGGAAGGCTAAAGCTACAAGGCCATCTAAGCCCAACGTCTCTTACCTGATTTGAATTAGGGGCAAGGTTCACCGCAGCTTCAGCAGGAGGCTGAAGAGTAGGTTAGGCTAGATGTAACTGACGAGATTATCGGGGAGTCGAAGCCTTGTTGGTTCTGCTGGAAGGAAAGATTTTCGGTTATTGGATGAATATGTGGGCAATTATTGAATCCGCTGCAAGGAGGAGGAGTTAAACACGGGACGGGGCATAAAAGACGCCGTTGGTACAAATTAAGAAAATAATGGGGCCTAGCTAGCTCCCTTGAATGACTTTGCTTCCGATCGTTATCAGAGATGACTTTTTTCACCAGGTTGTTTTGCTTGAGCCCTATAAAAAAAGTGGGAAATGAGCCCACGAAACAATGATCCAGTGATTCCGACATAACTAAGTTGTGCAGCAGTGGTGCACGGGTGATGTGGCCGAAAGCTTTTCGGATGTCCAGACAAATCACTGTAGTAGAGTGCTCGGTACCATGAACTGTCGTGGTGGCCTAAGAGGGGTCGAGTTTGCGGCCAATAACGCGTTTCTAAATAATGAATCTTAACTGCTGGTCATAGTTGGCCTTCGTACCTACGGGGAAGCTAGTTAACCTTTGATCAGACTTTCTATGGCTTTCAGTAAATAAGGAAAACTTTGCATCTTCTGTAGTTAGAAGTGGTTGCTCCGGATCCGGATTTGAGACGAGGGTGGAATATATATTGTCTTCATTGGAAGGAATAATTCCAAAGTTAGAGGTTTTGTGAAGATATTCAGGGCAACGCTTTCAAGATCTTGGTTGCCATTTGCTAAAACCTGGGATGAAAGTTCACCGGTCTCTGGCACGACAGTGTCCTCAGCCCTTGAAGAAGGGTGGATACATAATCTAGGGGAGTGCTAACGCGGGTGAGACGAGAGGCTACTGTGACTGGAAGAAGCAGTGAAGGTTTCGGTTGGAATCGTGGGTTGGGGTTTAGGTGGAAGGAACAAATATCAGCTAGTAATGCATACGTTTAGGTGGTCGGTCTTAGATTCGAGAGCAGCGATTTCTTCACATTGCTCGAGAGGTACGCGCAAAAACGGTTGAACGGCTGGGAGCCTGATAATGAGGAGTAATACTGAAAAATCATAGAAGTTCCGATATTCTTAGCTAACTGCGTATGCTTTGACAACCAAATTTTCAGGAACATTTCATGGCTGGAGATACCAGGATGAAAAATTTTCGAATAGGGAAACAAGGTAAAGAGCGTTTGTAGGTTGTGGTGAATTTCACAGATGCGCTCTGCATTTGTGGGTAATAAGAAGCCTCCGCACTCCCGGAAAGATAAGAGATGCAACTAGCTACCGGTCGTTGTTTTGATAAGGGGTTTTACCAAGCACTTGGCACGTTTCAGTTGATGTACTTGCCGTGTAATTATATAATGGAGACTGCAGTATAATCAGACCATTCACCAAAGGAAAAAGACTAGATTTTTGGGGGTTCAGTGGAGGTTTTGCTATGCAATCAGGATTTGAGAATAGGTAGTCGAGTCCGAGGGTGCAAGTTCGTGGGGTTTGAACGCGGGGCACAGTTGGTCTGGCAAGAACCATTGCTGACAAGTCTGGTATGGCCCCTGTTCTGGGCGGGAGAGGTACCGATTCATTTGCACCGCAGAGTTCCGTTGGACAATGGGGACCTTATCAGTGTTATGGGTGACAACAGAGAGTGAACAATGGAGAGCTCAAGATCTTGGGAGCTGCGAGGCTAGAGGCCACTTGATAGGGCGCTGTGGGTTCGTTCGTAGGGACAGTGACGCAGCACAAATTGTGAGGATACCATGAAAACTTCGGTTTAAGCACCCGCGGCTGAAGGCGCAACAGGTTTGGGCAAGACAGGGTGTGAGACCGGGTTATCTGGCAGACTCAACAGCTTCTGCCTTATGATGGGGGGTTTTGGATGGTTACAGTCATGTGTAAAAATGGTGACTTGGTTTATATGGTTGTTAGCGGGCTTGATCGCTTGATATGGTTGCCACTGAGGCACACAAATGTGTCGGTTTGCGTGAATTAAAGGAGGCAAGAAGGTCATGTTTGGTGGTTTTGAGTTGCCTACTTTTGAACTGAAGAAAAGTTTTCCCAGTAAATCGTCTTTCAGCCGAGTACACGTAGCTTTGCTTTTTACCACTAGGGTTTGTTGAGTGGATAGAGGTTTTTGGTTGTCGGCAGACGTACGCCATTGTTCACATCCCTGAATCGCACCACTGTTGGACAAAGGATGGATGGTTTTGAATTTCCGGGTCGTCGATCTGTGGGTGCTGGGTTGAACAAGTTACACGCTGTCGAGATACCAGCTTCTGTGCACCTGAATACGGCGGGACCTGGTAACAACTTTCCATGCGCTAATTGTCAGTAAGAACTGATGCTTTTCAAGAGTTAGTTGGTTACACTCCGCATCAGGATTTAAAAGGCATGCAATTAGCTGAATGTCTCGGAAGGAGGCTAGTTCATTTTTTAATTAGTGCACAAAGGCTCTGTAAAATGCCATATCTGCTGAAATATGGGAAGTTCCTGGTGAATTATACAGAAAGCGTATTTGAGTGATACAGGAAAGAAGATGACGTTAGGTAATACCGAACAGTCTGTTACTCCTCGGGACCCTCTGTCGATCCGCCTCGAGTTAGGAGCTGGGCCTCTTGGACACCTCCCTTGGACGCACTAAGCGAGATGCGTCAATGTCCCGGATGGGGAGCCAGGGGCTCTCCATCGATTATGGGACGAAGGCGCGTGGAGCGGCAACCTGGCTGTGTATGTTAGTTGAACGTGGGTTGAGGAACATTTCTTCTTGGGGCAACGAGGGGTGCAACGTACGGTTCCTGGTTAGATCGTGTAGAGAGCGACCGTCTTAGCCACCTGTATTATCTGGTGCCTCCCGGCAACCACTAGATGCTAATACTCTCATCTCATTCCCTCTTCACTCACCCGTCTTCCCAAGGTCCACACGTCGGCAGTATGGACGACCCGTACGGCCTGTTTGTATGGCCGCCATTCATTCATTCTGGATAGTTCCAGGCTTACACCCAAATGGTCCTCCAACTCAATCAAAATTGCCCGCGCATCTACATCGGCAAGACTCTGGCTATGAGTCCTCTCATCTAACCCAGATCCAGCTGCTACATGAACGCGCATCCCCTGTCCGATTGCCGCAAGTGTTGCTTTCGTCACGGGGCTGTCCAGAAACCGAAGTGTGTCAGTGCAATGATGGCACGGCACTGTCATATCCAAGCTGATGTCAGTCCCTCAGCCATTTCCTTTCTACTCTAGCCTGCCATCTTCCCATCACACGGGTCCGTAATTACAACTGCGAATCAATTTATTACCCGGCCGCAACTGAGACGATCTCTAACCCGCTGAAACCTCCGTCCGGTTTTAACCATCCTGATTTTCCGCTGCAACATCAGTTTGCCGGTTCAAAAGAGTTCAATTATTAAATTTATGGTGTTCGTTTGGCCCTATGCATAAGCACCCTTTCCTCAGCAAAAATGTCTTTTACATCTGACTTACCTAAAACGGCGACACCGGTGAGTCTACTTATTTTCAATGCAAACCATATTTTTGAAATGGATCTTACCATTTTTCTCTTCTTCCGATCGCTCCACCTCCATATCCATTTTCGCTTTTTGTGACTCTAGCCATTTATTTAGACGCCCAAGGACATTTATAACCGGCAATGTTTTATCAGTTTTAGTGCAAGTCAACCGTATGCATCGCACCCCATGCTCAACCGGTCTAGTTTTTTGATTTCCACAACTGTGACAAATTTTTGTGTGATAAATGTGTATCGTTGGCTGTACCATCCCCCCGTCGTGTTGTTGCCCGCCGCGTTCAGGCTGTACCAGCACAATCATGCTTTAATTGGCGTGTTCCCCACAAGTTTGAGAATGAACCTTTTAATATTAGTTTAGCCACGATTGTGGAAGTGAAGATGGTGCTGATACCTTGGCAGGCAACATGATCTAAATGAAGCTCAAAACTATATGACAAGCTGGGAAAGAGCTTCAAGCTAGCGTGAAAAACAAGCTGGCCCTAACTCCTCACGTATAGCTGAACCTAGAGATTTTAGCTTCCGTCGGATAGTGAAGGTCATGGCGTAGTCATCTCACTAAAGATCTATGTCTGCGACCAAGTCTCCAAAACAATTAAAGGCACTACTCTGGTTTGTTAGGTGCTGGTTTGGATTTATTGATGGGACTGCAGAAACATTGTCTCCAAAGGGTTCAGAGTACGTCGTGATGAAAAGAAGGAGGATGAAGTTAGGACTAGGTGCTGAAATTTCCAAAATAGGCCAAATGGAGCTGATACTTGCAAACTTATGCCCTCAGAAGACATAATGATGCAGGGGAAAGCGGAATGTGTACAGAATACAGATACCAAGGGTCTGCTTTAAATAAAAAGTGCAAAAACAGATAATGTGCTAGGACTTGGACAGGATCGATATGAGAGAATGAATGTAATCCTTGGGGACGTTATCCGGAAATGGTGCTCACCGAATTCACGAACCGCCGCACACAAATTATCCTTGGCGTTAAAATGTATGTATGCCCTGCAGTTCAATTGCTCATTCCTCGTGAGTACCACACTTACACTGCAAAAGGAACTGTTGTCTCATACAGCATCTCCCGAGACAGCCGTGAAAATTCCGCAAACAATTTTGTCTGTATCCTCCAACGTATAGGCAAAAGCAATCACTGTATAAACACCTATGAAGACGAGCCAGGTTGAGGTAATCAGCCAACTCGTTAGTTCCTTATTTGCTGATGGTGTGGTGTTCAGGCAGCCCTAGGCCACTCACCATGAAAGCGTCAGTGAACAGCCGTCCATTATCGCACTCACAGAGACCTGGCTCACACCAGATGTCTCTGACGCGGAGATCTCAGTAGGCGGCTACTCTATTTTTCGAGCTGACTCAAAACGAGGGAGAGCTGGTGGGGTTGCTTTATACTTACATGCGGCCCTGCCAATCCCGATTGTCCTCTCTGATACCACTCCTGCACCTCTTTGCGATGCAATGTGGCGAAGTTCTCTATCGCCACCACGCAAACAGAGTTCATCAGTGTCACCCGCACACAAACAACACGACTCGCAGCCATCACCACCGCGTAGGAGAACGCGCTGTTCTCCGTCGACTCACCGAATAAAACAAGAATCTCCTGAACCCTATCATCGAGTCAGGGAATTGTCCAACAGCCGTGCAACTAATGTCAGACGTGATCGCCAACGCAGCTCCATGCATTGACTGGTGTTCGCCTTTCTAACTTCCTATGTACAAAACGCCCCTCTGAAAAAGATAAAACCTTGTTTTTCACTAGGCGTGATGATTTAATGCGCAGCAGCTTATGAAACGCCACTGTCGAGTTCGGCCGCTTGTAAGGCTATGGCAACATGGAGCCAATAAAATGTTCTTTGGGGTAGATCAGTATATCTTTTGGGCCAACAAAGATAGACGTGACAGAGCCCTTCTGTGTTTTGGAGCAGCCAGCCGATGGCAACTATTGTGGCCAGAAATTAGGGAAAGCTTTTGGAGAGCTCACCGTACACTCCGCACGCCCACAAGTATGTGATTACAAATAACGCACGGTAATCGCGAATTCCTGGGCATACCCGGTTGCACAAGTGTCTCGAAAGGACCGGACGGTTGACTAAACTGAACGCACTCTTGAAGTCAAGGAACACTAAGATTGTGTGTACGGCAGTGAAGCATCAGTGTCAACACTGATGTTGCTGTCTGTGATGATGACCAAGATTGTAGGGCTCCTACACGCAAACCGTTACTCTAACACTTGACGACCTATGAAGATGTGATCCATACAGCCTGAATTCCGCCTGTTGTTCTCCGGTCCTGACGCGCCTTCGTAGGGCGTAAAATAAGCGCTTTTAAGAATCCTGTTGCAAAGGGGATCAAGCTAATTCGTTTCACTGTCTACAAGTACATTCCTTGAAAAAGGGCACTCTAATCTACTCAACCCAGTTGGTTGGGATGATTTCTCTCGCTCAGATGGAGGCAAATAAGTTGTTCCGGCACTGACTGAGGATTTTATTTCCACCCTTAAACGGAGCGAGTGGGAGTTATTCAGCACCAATAGCTCGATGACGCTTGAGGGAGGAAAGGTATCGGAAGTTCTAAGTTTACCGCCTAGGGCTCCGTTACAGGCCAGGAACTTTGGTTAAGAGGCTGCATGTGGCTATTGGAATGGTTGGTGAAATTCTTCGGTCCAACGATTCTGACGCCATTCAGTGTTGAGCGACGAGCCAATCTTTGCGATGCGCGCAGATGCTGTTTTCCACCTGATATCTGGCAGCTCGTCGAGTGGTGCTGTACTCCCGACCAGGAAAAATGTGTCCGAGTTTCGAGTAAGTTTATAGTTTTACTAGGTACCTTGTGCTCAGACCTAGTTGCTCGCAATTCATGCAGAACGTGCGGTCATCAGTAGATGTTCCTCGCCACCTATAGCTAATTGTTTTGGATGTTGGTTCGTATCTGGAGGCTGTCGTGTGGCTAGGTGATTTATGTTATTTCAGGACTTAGTGCTGCACAGTCAAATTTGTGGTCAGCACACCCTCAAGACGGCCGTTTGCCGCTATTTGTGTGTCTTGATTCAACTCCAGGATGACCAGCGGCGCAAAGTTTACCTATCGTCTTAATCATATTCCAGACAATAACTGCTATTTACGGGCTCTTAGCTTATCGTAACTGGGCGTCGTAGAACCTGTCATTGGTAGCATCTAAGCTACGTCTAAATCTAAAGCTGACACCTTGGCGTGGTGGCAGGAATTGGGTGCCCGCAATGATTCCGCAAGCTGTACTAACTGAAACGTCGTGTCACAAGGCGCAACCATGCCCTGAAGGCTAAAGGAGGGCGGTCAGACTAACGGGAGCGGGACCAGGTAATACAAGTGATCGTATTACCAGACAGTCTGGGGGTAAAGTTGTGCTGTTCTCTGTAATGGGAGGTTGAAGACAGTAAGGCGATTTCCCGAGGGGATCAACATACCTATATTCATGAAAAAAGTGGTACTGTTTTCCCCAGAGGAAGGACGGGTTAGAAAAGGTTGCCCCTAAAAACTGCCCACTTCGGTCCCTCAATGGTCGCCTACCGATGAGTGGCCTAATATGGTCGAAAAACAAATAAACCTTGCCATGAGCTCGATGCCTTTGCCGTGCTCGGGGAATCAGGATTGAGACATCTTTGTTTTTTTTCTTACGCCCCCGAATTAATCTAGTCCCCTGCAGCTGAGCAGGTCATACTGAGGGGACTTAATTCTTGCTTACGCCCTGTTTGAACGAGGCTTGGCCAACAGGTTTTCCACCGTTGATCCAGTTAACACACGGCGGGGACATGTTAAGAAGATTTTTAAGCTCAGAGCGTACACCTTCATTAGGCAAGCTTTTTTCTCATTTCGGGTAGTTGCTGCGTGGAATAACCTTCCTGAGACGGTTGTCCACGCTCCCTCTAGAACTCAGTTCAAAACACTATTGGACACTTATTTACGCGAGTCCTCGCGCTGGCAAACATACTGCCCCGCGCTGAGAACTTAAAGAGCAGTGCTACACCCTTTTTTCACTTGTGCCTTTCAGGTGAACGACAGCTGCTGAACGACAAGAACAAAACCGACCCGGGAAACTTTGGCGAAAGCCTCGATCCTGTGTATCAATCCGTGAATCCGTGAAAACAAAGATGTTAGCATGGTCCTCAGATCTCAGTCGTCAGGTGAGAGACTAGCTGTCTCGAGTAAATATTTTGTATGAACACTAAGGTAAGTTTGGAAGATCGTTGTGTTGAGGTCAAGCACAGCAGTTAGGAGTGTGCGACAGCTTTAATCTGGGAGCACAATTGCAGTTGCTCTATGACAACATCCTAAACCAGCAATCAACCGCGTCCCACCAAGCCGAGCTCGTTGAATCGCTGTTCTTGCTCGTAGGCTGCTGAGATGAACGAAGCATAACAACTAATATCCACCGCTTCGGGGAACTATCGCACGGGTGGTGTCACCGTAGGTTTTTTAAAGATTAATGAGCCATAATAACGACCTGCAACGAAAAAACAGTTGCAAAAGGGCTGGTCCGAACGAGACTGGCGGGAAACAGAAAGATCTGTCTTAAACGGTGCTATTGAAGTATGCATTCCGAGGGTAACCTCAGACACACTTAGAGGAACTGAGGATTGAGGTAGATATCTGGTTTTGTAAGACAACAATGAGGGTTGGCAAATCTATTAACGACTTTGTCCAAATTGAACGCAAATGTAAGCGCGGGCATAGCTCAAATATGGTAAACCATTGTGGAGCCTATGGAGCCGAAACAATACCCAGCACGGAGGTCGGTAGAAAAGGAGAGCCCAGCATACAGACCCACCACCACACAAACCCCAGCGTTGGGTGGTCTTCACCAAGCTCCTCTTAGAACAGTAACGCACAACGCCATTTCATTCTATACACCCAGTACCTGACCGGGGCAGCGATGTCTGAGCAGTAGAGGAGGGCAACTATAGTTGCCATACGCAAATGTGGAAACTAAACCGGGCCTATAAACTACAGACCAGTCACACTTGTATTTGTTGTATAGGGTCTTGTGGATGATCAATATTTTTTAAATCTCAGAATATCCGGTTGCTTTGAAGACACTGATTTAGTGCCAGCATAATTCTAAAAAATGGCTTCTTGTGTCGTGTTAGCCCTGATGTGTTTGGATGAAGTGACAGAACACATAAAGGTTGACACTGTTTAGCTGTCACCTGGTGTACAGGCCAGTGGCCTCGCTTTCTTTGGGCCAAGCCACAGAACTACAAAATTGACCAAGGAACTTCAGAGGGAAAAATGACATTTAAACGGCCGGGCCTTTAAGGACTTTACGGAAGGGGCAAACTTATAGACTGCACACGCAAAAATCGAGGCATTCCAAGGATCCGTTTTGAAGCCTGCACTATCTGTTTTGCACATAAGTGTCTATATAAGATTCGGTCTTGTTGATGGCATGAAACTTATGCAGAACTTATTCACGAGCATTCTGCAGTTACGCCCAGAGTGGGCCGTTGTATGAGCAGCAACTAGGGGCCTCTCATTAAACGTGACCAAATGCTGTCTTCTCAGCTAACGGATTCCTGTCTTTCCATGGGGACTGTGCGTGGTATTTTAAATGGGCGTCTTAACGTAGGCTTTGTTTTCCGCGGTTATGACAGGGCTTGTGGCCAGCGTAAAATAGCGGCAGCAGGTGCATGGAGTGCGCTGTTGGGCGCTCATGTCCGCACGTGCCAGAAGACCAGAAGTTATCCCACTACAACTTAAGGCCTTTATGCTCCCATACTTTGGATTTTGTGTGCAGGCCTGGTCGGCTGTATGTTGAAGAGGCGGCTCGCTTGTAATATGTCAAAGGTTTGGAGGCTGGGAGAGTTAGCTGGATTAGGGACATAGGCTGTGCTACTGAGACCACTAAAAATCCACTTGCTTCAAAATAACAAAAGGGGACGGGATGGAAAACTTCAACGTCCGGTGGGAGAATCTGGGTAACAAATCTGGGTAGTGTTTAGGCCTTGGTGGTTGTTCGTGTAACATTGTTTAGATGCGCCCAAAGAACGCAGTAGCAACAAACGTCTCTCGGCTTAGTGAACATAAGCATCTGATTGTACCTTCTTGCTATCCCTGTATTTAGATTTAAGGCGGAATGGGCCTGACACTCCAAGCTTACGCACATTACTTAAGGTGGACGATGGTCTTTCGGAGATTCCTACAACCCATGATTCCTGGAGCTTGTGGCGTTATGCGGTGTGTGTCACTGGTGAGTTTTTAGTCAGTGGGGGTACGATCTGGCACGAGTATGGCATTCTGGAGTACATTATGACACACAGGTGGAGCAAAAGAAGAGAAGGAAAAGAGGAAAAAAGGATGAACGCAAGTAAAAACTAGTCAAAAAGGAAAATAAGAGGATGAAATAAAGTGTACGGGAGGAAATAAAAAGAAAACGATAGTGAGAGAAAAATAATGGGCCCCTGAACGTACCGATCACCGAATTACTATCCATTACCACTGGTGAGGTATCTGTTTCCTAGACAAGAAACTCAACGAATTATTGTCATTTCCCGTAATCTATTTACCATTCCTGATTTTACTGCTAACTAGGCAGACCTGAAGCGTACGGTGCTGGCAGAGGATGATAGCATAGGTGCATTTTTGCATCATGTCGTGTAATTAGTCCGCTGTATCCCAAGACCATGCAAGTATAAACCGTGGCCTGGGTGCGCGAAAGGTCCAGGATGAGATCAATCTGCCTTGCTGCCTGAAACAAGCCGGGCAGGTAGGGATATTTCAGACATATATTGTAAATATTTTATGCCTCCATTGTTAACGGGACAGTTTGATATCAGCTGCGGACTTTTGATGGCCCGCTTCCGTCTCCCTTGAAAAGGGATTGGGATAAACCCATCCAAGAAACTTTGCGGGAAAAGGCGTTCGCAACAGTGGGGTCCGACGTTCGACGTATCTAGAATGTGGGGACCCGATCTGGGATGTATCATTTTATATTTCATTGCGGGTCATCCAGTTGCGTTTGTTCAGACTTCCCTGGGCAATCCAAACTACTCAGGTGAACGACTGATGGGCGGTTGCGGACGGTGCCAACGGGGGTCTCCCAGAGAAGGGCTTGGGCGACAAGTGTCTGCATTATTAAATCTTTTAGACGCTTCATTTCAATACAGTTTGGGTGTGGCCATCATATAGTGCGCAGACTGTCATGCAAATGCTCTTCAGCATGCCTAGCCTTTAAGAAAGCCGAAGTTTTCTCCAGTAGCAATATTAGCGTCAAAAATCTCCTAAACTGTCACACAAGAATGCGCGAATCCCCGACATCTACACTGCCCAACGGCATCCCTTCTCCAGAAACCAAAGGTTCCTGAGACGAAAAATTAGCCCAAAATCTCGATTCTCTCCATTTGTTAATCCCGTAAGCGCACAATCATAATTTCGTAAATAGTTCGCCGGAAAGCTAACCTTTCCTACCAACTTCTGTTTTCCTCCACCTTCTCCTCCAGCTTGCCTGTGGGTATTTTATTGTATTGTATTCGTCACCCGCAAAACGTTGCAGTTGCTACGAAACAAATGATCACCGTCACGCATACCCTAATGTTACCCCCCCGCAGCATATCAGAATAAGCAAAGTACGAATCCTCGTTTCAGCCCCTTCTTATCAGTGAACTCGTCTACTTCGCCCGCGTTTTCCCCATCTAATCCTATCGTACCGTACACTTTCCTGCTGCCTTTTCTTTGGCCTCTCCTGAGCCGTCAGAAAATCAGAAAATTATAGCGCATCGGTGAATGTACAAGACTGGGAGGCTTTGGAAAGGGATTTGGTGACATTAACCGCCAGGGTACCCGGTTTCGTTGGCCAAAATCATCCCTATCCCTGGAAAGTAATCCACAGGTCTAATCAAACCACGTGCTTTTCAACTGCCGGTGTAAGCGGCACCCTCATGTTCCAGCGATTGCCCGTCAAAAAAACTTGAGATTTTAAGATTTTGACTCAGTCTTTTCTGTAGTGGTCCTCTGCACCTTCGGAAATGTTAGCAGACTGGTCGGTCCTTCTGAGGAGCTTTCAAAACTTATATCAGTCCGACTTTGTGCTTCATCCTTCGGCTTCTCAATCCCTGGTAAAACACTGCAGTTTCGTGTGGCCTAAATGTGCCCAAGAGTATACACAGCAGTCAACAAAATTTTCCCCGTGCTCTAAAAATCTCGCAAATCAAGGCGACTCCTTGCGTAAGTCTGCTTTTGCGGGCTCCAAAGCGTCTCGTATACGCATAAAACATGTAACTCAGAGACTCAAACAGTTGTGTACCCGCCTTTGCAATACCAACAACCGATATCAATGTCAAGCTATCCAAACGCAGACAAACAAGCCAACCAAAAGGGCAAGCTTTTTGTCCCGTACAATGTTCTCATACAACATGGTTCGCGCAACATTCCCCTACTGTCCTGGTCTGTCTGCTCATTCCGATGATGCACAAAAAGCTTGCCCGTTGCAGTGTAAGCCTTGACCATGGAAAATGAAACTTGCACAAATTTTGTGATATTGAAACGACATCAAGACCTTAGCTTTGAAGATAAATCGAGAATTATATTGAGCAGATTACTTTGTTCAGTATTGACCACTTGTGTCTCGAGACCCACAGAAGGATCTTGTGACGCCTAAAGAACAGGCAAAGAGTCAGCCCAGTTCTTGGAGACCAGCGATGCGATTGAGGACTAAATCTAATGTCTCAATTTTTTGGTTGGTCTTTGGTCCCAACAGAGTCCGGGTTATCGGCCGTGCCCACTGAATTCATTCGGATGACATTAGGAGCCGATATTTTAGAAACCTATTATTGGTTGCCAGCGTCTTGTCTGCCTCAAGGCTGATGCCGAAATAAGTGGAAATTTTAAACCTGATATTCTATGCAGTCAGCCAAGTGCTAAATGAACCTTTGAAATTCGTCCACACCATAATGGTTTTGGGACGAATGGCACTTTTCCCACCTGCAATGCAGGTACAGCAGGTGCACCAAATGGGCCACAGAGAGTGCTGCAGAGGTTACTTCAGGATCCCGCAAAAACTAGCTCTTCAATACGACGCACTTAGGGGCCGTGACTGCTACCTGTTGGGTGAAGTACCCGGAGTACTAAAATTTGTTGTAGCGTGCCACAATGAAGCGCCAATTACGGGTTCTGATCTCGCTCCGATTTTGCAACAAACTCGGAAACGGATCGCAAAAGATACTTCATTATGTCTGCACTGGCAACGCCTGCTCGCATGTTGCTGAAACGTTCGCCATCCAACCGCTAAGCACGGCGAACAGATAAATTGCTATTTGTTGGAACCCACAAACTGATTTGGAACATGAACAGTTCTGTGACATTCATTGGGGTTGTCTCAGCGGCTACCCCGTTTACTACACAGGCCAGATCACCTGAACACAAAACTAACGGAGATGCTTCAGCCCTTAGAACAACTCCCCAAAACTGTCTGTATACAAGCCATGGCGGATGAAAGCAATAAGTTCGCGAACACTCACGTCCTGACAGTCAGAGCCAAACTGGTGAAGTCCGGTACCGGTGAACTTGTTGCTTTGGACCGTCCTAAACAAAATTGCAGACAATCTTCAACAAGTGCCTGCCAGCTTCATGCAATCCACAGCCCTTGGGACGGGGAGCGCTCTACTGTACCTAGCGGGCGAATGAAGAGAGTCATAAAAAGTAACACCACAGAGGACACAGGAAGACCAGACGATGATTTGAGTACATTGTGAACGTAATTCAGTCGAACACATGGTCGAATACTAAACCACACACGCGCATAAAGTCCGACGACGGATATGACTGTACCTCACAAAAAGAGGCCAGCTTCCAAAATGTGGCCAAAGATGTGAATACATAGCAAGTCGACCACAGAATATATAGAGGATGAGCTGGTGTTTCACTGAGGCAGTCTTGTAATAAAAACTCCGTATTTCGTAAACTGCGGAACGCCTCTAAATCAGAAATCCGCTAATGGAACATACGAAAACAAGTCACCATTCTAGACCTCGGCCGGAAAAACAGAAATGTGCTGTTGAAAAAATGAGAAACCACCGCAGAGATAAGCCAACTGGGTTCACCATGAGGGATAGGAGCGAGAAACCCACAAGTGACTCAGTACTGGTACCTGAAGCCTACAGAGAACACTGTGCAGGCATGTATTCTCTCCCGGCGACCGCATCACATTCAATCTTGTCAAGACGCAACTGCAAAAGGCCTCTAACCAACGTGGACCTCATTGAGGAGGACAAATCCTGCACAAGACAAACGCCTTCAGCGCATTGGGGCCAAACGAGGTCCATCCAAGGACCGCTTACTGGTGTTTCGTCAGTCGCTTGACGAAGGCCACCTCCCCTCAGCGTGAAAGGAAGTGATTGTCACGCCAATCTACAAAACTGGCGACCGAAAATCGCCCAGCAGCTACAGGCCTGTTAGCCTCACTAGCGTACCATGCAAGGTGATGGAACGCATTCTGAGGCGGACTATCTTAAATCACCCCAGCAACAAGAACTTAATATCCCCAGTGCAACAGGGATTCCTCCCAAACCGTTCTTGCGTGACGAACACGCTTAGCCCAAGCTAAGGAGGAAGGACTCATGATGGGTGCCATATTTTTCGACTTCTCAAAGACATTCGATCAAGTCCCACACTTCCCGTTGTTCCACAAACTTGAGTCTTAGGTTCGATCTACACTTCTTCGGCGCCGGCCTCCATTGGAGTTCCTCATGGTTCCGTTTTCGGACCACTGCTGTTTCTGATATACGTCAACGACCTTCCAGATGTTCTTCCAAGTCCATGTCTACTTTTTGCGGACGACTTGAAATCCTGGGCTGCTAATGCAAGCGTTCTCCAAATGGATACAGACGCTGTAAAACAGTGGTCGTTGAAACTGGCACTTTCTCCTGAACGACGGAAAGTGCGTTCATGTCATTCAGAAGAAACTCAGAGAACGCCTTTGTCATGCATAGTGAGAAGGGACCAGAAGACATTACGAGTGCAGATGCCAAAAAGGATTTGGGTATCTGGCTCTGTTCAAACATGTCCTTCTCACTGCGCCGTGAGAAATCGGCTCAAAAGGCATTCGCCGTTCTACGGATGATTCGGCGCACCTTCTACCGCATTACTCGCATGGACTTCCAAATACTCTAAGGGGCCTACGTCAGACTGCTGAAGATGCCAACCAAGTTGTCTACGTAATCCTCACTGAGCGTATCCAACGAGCTGCTACAAAAATGGTTTCCGGCCTTAAATCCGTGGACTATGAAACACATCTCCCGGTGCTTGACATCTTCCCCCTGGAATATCGTCGCCTCCAGGGAGACCTAATAATGACTTATGCATTATTTGAGCAGGGTTTGACACACAGTGTTTTCAGCGTTGACCCATGAAACACACGGTGGGGGACATGATAATGGTATTTTCCAGACAAGGGTGCACGCTTTCACTAGGCAAACTTTTCTCATTTCAGGTACTTGCTGCGTGGAATAACCTTCCTTCGGCAGTTGTCCACGCTCCGTCTAGAACCCAGTTAAAAGCACTACTTTATGCGAGTCTTCGCGCTGGCAAGCTTACTGCTCGCACTGAGAACTCAATGAGCATTGCTACACCCTATTTTTTGCTTGTGAGTTTCAGGTGAACGGCAGCCGCCGAATGACAAGAACAAATCTAACCCGGGAAACCTGGGCGAAAGCCTCGATCCCGTGTTCTATCCATGAATCCGTGAACAGTCCAAGGTTGAGAGTACACTCAGGACCAAATGAAACAGCTATTACATTGAAATTCGCACAACCCTTGGCGGAACGACAAGTGATGGTAGTCCCCCAAGTCACCACAAATCAGCTCAAAGGTGCCGTCGGATGAACAACACCCCAGAAGAGGGAAGTGTTCGGGTGCGAGCTGCTTGAACCAGCCGAACTTCACACCGACTTACAGGATGGGTCACGAACCTGTCACGGGCCAGACGAAGGTGTGTTCTAATTGGTCAGAATATAGATAAATCAGAACAGAGCATTTTTAGCCCGGCGCTTCTCGCCTCATCACTGGGATTCCGGCTGAATCTCGTGGGGAATTCTGTGCTAACCCCGTAAATACAGTTGCAACAATTTTTCCTCGTCACAGTTGAAGGCTGTTACCGTACCTTCTGACGTACCGTAGTGAGCGGAGCAGTAAGACTACAGTCATCATTGAAGTTGCTATCCTCAACTTAGTCCACGAGCCTTTGGCTTCCTAACCGTGTGCTGAACGGTTCAACGTGTCGAACCTACTGAGTCAATATGCTAACCCGGTTTTTCACTCTATTCATTATTGTTTTTTTTTCTCGAACCGTTCTTGTGTCTTGCATGAATGTTTCCATCGATATCGGTGGAATACGTTTCTACAGTACTTCTGTAAAGAACAGAGAGATTGAATCGAGCTGAGATCACATGGTTTCCGGTGAACGATTGAGAATAGTTTATTGTATACAACTTGATAGCCATCAATTAAAGGGTGGCTTATAATATACCAGTCTGATGTACTTATCGGGACTATTTGACTTAAGAAGCCACAGGCGCAGGCCCAGCAGAGCCACGTTTCCGGAATCTTTTTCGTTGCCGCCGAGTGCAAGCGACGCCACCATGCAAAAAACTTGCAGTCCGCCTTATAGTGGAGTTGCCTCAAGCCCTCGCAAGTCAACAGGCACCTTAATACCTCATTTTCGGGGTGCTATTAATCACGGATTCACGGACAGATACACAGGATCGAGGCTTTTGCGCAAACCTCCCGGGTCGGCTTTGTTCTTGTCGTTCAGTGGCTTCCGTTCACGTGAAAGGTGCAAGAGGGGCAGTAAACCTGCCGGCGGATGACTCGCGTAAAAAAGCGTCTCAAGCTTTGAACTGGGTACATGATGCAGCGTAGACAACCGTCGGAGAAAGGTCTCCTTGGAGGCGACGATATTCCAGGGGGAAGATGTCAAGCACCGGGAGATGTGTTTCATAGTCCACGGCGGAAACCATTTATGTAGCAGCTCGTTGGACACGCTCAGTGAGGATTACGTAGACAACTTGGTTGGCATCTTCAGCAGTCTGACGTAGGCCCCTTAGAGTATTTGGAAGTCCATGCGAGTAATGCGGTAGAAGGTGCGCCGAATCATCCGTAGAACGGCGAATGCCTTTTGAGCCGATTTCTCACGGCGCAGTGAGAAGGACATGTTTGAACAGAGCCAGATACCCAAATCCTTTTTGGCATCTGCACTCGTAATGTCTTCTGGTCCCTTCTCACTATGCATGACAAAGGCGTTCTCTGAGTTTCTTCTGAATGACATGAACGCACTTTCCGTCGTTCAGGAGAAAGTGCCAGTTTCAACGACCACTGTTTTACAGCGTCTGTATCCATTTGGAGAACGCTTGCATTAGCAGCCCAGGATTTCAAGTCGTCCGCAAAAAGTAGACATGGACTTGGAAGAACATCTGGAAGGTCGTTGACGTATATCAGAAACAGCAGTGGTCCGAAAACGGAACCATGAGGAACTCCAATGGAGGCCGGCGCCGAAGAAGTGTAGATCGAACCTAAGACTCAAGTTTGTGGAACAACGGGAAGTGTGGGACTTGATCGAATGTCTTTGAGAAGTCGAAAAATATGGCACCCATCATGAGTCCTTCCTCCTTAGCTTGGGCTAAGCGTGTTCGTCACGCAAGAACGGTTTGGGAGGAATCCCTGTTGCACTGGGGATATTAAGTTCTTGTTGCTGGGGTGATTTAAGATAGTCCGCCTCAGAATGCGTTCCATCACCTTGCATGGTACGCTAGTGAGGCTAACAGGCCTGTAGCTGCTGGGCGATTTTCGGTCGCCAGTTTTGTAGATTGGCGTGACAATCACTTCCTTTCACGCTGAGGGGAGGTGGCCTTCGTCAAGCGACTGACGAAACACCAGTAAGCGGTCCTTGGATGGACCTCGTTTGGCCCCAATGCGCTGAAGGCGTTTGTCTTGTGCAGGATTTGTCCTCCTCAATGAGGTCCACGTTGGTTAGAGGCCTTTTGCAGTTGCGTCTTGACAAGATTGAATGTGATGCGGTCGCCGGGAGAGAATACATGCCTGCACAGTGTTCTCTGTAGGCTTCAGGTACCAGTACTGAGTCACTTGTGGGTTTCTCGCTCCTATCCCTCATGGTGAACCCAGTTGGCTTATCTCTGCGGTGGTTTCTCATTTTTTCAACAGCACATTTCTGTTTTTCCGGCCGAGGTCTAGAATGGTGACTTGTTTTCGTATGTTCCATTAGCGGATTTCTGATTTAGAGGCGTTCCGCAGTTTACGAAATACGGAGTTTTTATTACAAGACTGCCTCAGTGAAACACCAAGCGCATCATGGCATGAGAACTACCGAGGACAGCGGACAGATGAACATGTCGGTATATACGTATCTGTAGATATCCGCACCACGTCAGATGGCAGCATTGTCGAATTGCTAAAGCCCATTTTGCCTTCCTTCAGCTAAAACATCTCCGTGGGCGGTGTGACATTAGACCGGCGCTGAAAGGCAGGGCCTACAGTTTGGCAGTGCTTCCAGTGGTGCTTTTATGATTGTGATGCCTGACCGCTATTAGCTGAAGAAAGAGGAAGATTGCTTGTCTATGGTCATCTGCGCCTTCGAACATTGCCCACGTGTCATGGGAACTTTGACTTAGTAATGCTGAAGTGCGAGAAGGCATTTTAGCAACAACGCTGCTTGCCAGGTTGATGAGTTGTTTCGGTTGCGCCAACTACTTGGGCTCGGCCAAGTGCCCCATATATAGCCTGATCGATCACCTTGTCATACCCTGTTTGCTGAGCCCGGTTTGTTATGTAAAATCATAACAATAATAATAACCGTTCAACGGTAGCACCCTCTCTGCGCCTAGCTGCCACGCACCACCTGAATGGAAGATGAAGGCTGTGATAGTGTCAGGTTATCCAGAAATAGACAGGAGCAGTCAAGATGCCGGATGGGGTTCGAACGACGGACCTTCCGGTTGGTAAGTTCGTGCGCTAACTGCTGAGTTTTCTCGAGCTCATAACAAAGCCTTGGCTTTGCTGATGCACTTTGTCTGCAAGGTTGGTGGTTCAAAGACCCGTCACATCAACGATTGGGGATATTCATTGACATGATGTAACTAAACCAGTGGTGGCGTTGTATCTATTCTTTTTTCCTAACCATCAACTCGTTATTTTCCTTTTTCCTTTTCTGAATGCTTTTCAGTATTCTCTCTAGCCAACGCTGTACACTGCCAAAAGGTGCGGCGACTTTACCCACCTAGCTTATGTATGTGGTCCTGCTTGCTTAAGTGTTCGGACATTAAGGGCAGCTATGTAGCCCGGCTTTGTGGGTTTGAAAACAGAACTGAGTGTTTGAGGTTGTTACTGAAGTTGGAAACACAAGCTGCTACTGTGCGTGATGCACGGTGAGCAAAACAGCCAGTTGTAGTGCTGGGACCTGTGAAGGAAATATACAAACTTGGGTGGGGTGGGGTAGAAGAGGGAAAACTTGAAAGTGAAAGGAGGGCGTCAGCAGTAGCATGTTTTCGCCCACTCGTCTTGCTGCGGCTGCGACCCGGATAGTAGCACCACGTCACGGCTTATGTGGCATGTGTTGTTAGTTGTAGGCCTCATGTTTGTACGTGAGTTGGGATACTGCAGAAGCATCCAGACCTAAACAGAAGAACGACTAGGGTCCTAGAGCAAAGCCTGACCTGAAGACAGCGGCAAATGCAAATGCGTTATCATTTTATATAACAAGTCGCCACAAATATTCCAACCCAAATTTGGAGAGCAAGGAGACTGTGTTGATCAGGCCTCTAACCATTGATTCAAGAGAGATGGTCCAGTGTTCAGTGGTTAGAGCGCGAATTTACTGACTAGAAGGTCCGTGGTTCGAACCCGACCTCTGCATCCCGACTTCCCCTGTCTAGGCTTAGGCAACCTGGCAGTATCCCAACCCTCGTGCCTTCTTCTGGTGGCATGGCAGCTAGGCACCGAAAGGGTGCCACAGCTGAACAGTTTTTTTGGTCATTTTAGTCTCCGGGGTCACTCCGCCAGTAATATCCAAGTCCTCGTTTCCATGGTTTTATTGGATCATCTCCAGTAATTTGTACTCTTCAGTAACTCGCTGATATTTCTGTTTACTTTGGTCTAGAATTTTCGTCACCGAAACAACCTGCTTTTCTTTTTTTCGAAATTACAGCGCCTTAGTCCATGAACCCCTATTCCTTTAAACGATTTCTCCAGAATCCAGAACGTCGTAGACACCCGGTCCAACTAGTCCGCTCAGATGCCAACAGTATTATTGTTCAGGGAGATCTTCCTGACTGTGTACAGAATCAACACATTGCTTTATCTTCGCCAGCGCCTGATATAGACCCGTCGCATGTGCAGCTGGCAGAGACGACCTCAACTACTCGCTTGGCGTTTTCAAGCGCGATTCACAGGTCACCTCAGGAAATCTTTGGCACATCAGCCTTCACGCAAACTTCTTACCCGAGTGCAGTTATCGCCCCACAAGGAGGTGTAACTTCCCCGTCTACTGCGCCTTTGCCTGACATACACCCCAGTAATTTTGTTGAGGATTTGCCTCCCTTAGTGCGTTGCACTTCTCATAGTGCTTGGACTACTCATACTCTTGATATTTTATCCGGTGGTCTGCCAGATTTTATTTCCGATGAACGCCAAGAAAACCGCGAACAACTCTTCTCAGAAGGAGGATCCTCACGATATCAGTTTCCAGTGATCTCTCCCAATACACCTTTCTTCGATAGTTCTTCCCACAGCTCTTCCTTACCATTACTACCCGTGGAGGAGGCATCCACGGTAGGTAGTGGCAACCAATTCTTGTGTCGTTCACATGAACAATTGCTGGAACCACCCTCTTCCTCCCCATCACAACCTAGAATTAGTCCGCCAGCCTGTAACGAGCCTGCTGCTACCTTAAACAGAGTCACTAACGTTCCTGACGCTAGCGATGGCTTTTCAGTATTACCCCAGCCAGAGGCTCCAGTGGTCGGACCCGAACAGCATCAGTACATTATCAATTCAGTAAGCGATTTCTGTCTTTGTCGGTTTCAGCTGACTGTTATTGTCATACTTCGTGAAGTACTCTGTTCTAAAACCAGCTCTGGATTCTTCCGGTAGGCTTTCATTGAAAGCACCAGTTTGTACAGGTCTTGTCGGAAAAACTGAAGCGAGTTCGACACAGTTCATCCGTTATAGTGACAGACAGAAGGCAAAAATAAGTGGCCGGCATTTTATCTGGTTTTACCATGTATTTGCTGAACATATGTTGGGGATGTCTCAGTGGTTGGGACGCAAAATTACCAACCGGAAGGTCTGTGGTTCAAACTCCACATCTACATTTCGACCGCTCATGTCTAGGCTTGGGTAGCCTGACACCAACCCAGCCTTCGTGCTTCCTTAGGGTGGCTTGACAGCTATGTGCTGAAAGGGCGCACAGCTGAATTATTATTATTACTGTTATTTTTTCGCTGCACATCGTTATATTCTGCCTATTATAGCCTGAAGACCGGCGCCTCAGTTTAAACAGCTTAAACTGGCGCACCAAATAAAGCCGCCGTAAGTTGCCCCATTCAATGTCACTGGACGACAGGATACCTGTTTTTTATGGTATTGAACTAATTGTTCCTCTATATTGATGCCTTTGTACCCTTTAATTTCAGAGAGTTAATTTTACCACTTTCAAGGAGTTCTGTTGCATTTTCCTCCATTTCATGGATGAATGGCAACTAAGATGTTGCGTAACCCGTGGAAATACTTTCTGTAGTACTTCAACTGGGGATTCCTAAGGAGGAGGGAAAATATCCACTATAGGATACCTTGCGCATGTACCCTTTACGATTACTTACGTCAAGTGTTTTCTTCCATATTCAACTACTTATCGCAGAGTACTGTCCTTGTCGTATGATATCGTTCCAGGGAACAGCGTCCGTTCCAGCTCACCTGAGACGTAGAAAGGAATGAAACTGGAAGTTATGGAGTGCTATACATATCTCGGAAGTTGCATTAGCTCTGACGGTAGTGTGACAGACGAAGTCAACGCACGAATATCAGAGGCCAGAGTTGCTTTTTCCAATTGGCGCCACTTGTGGCATCAAAAAGACGTCTCTGGGCCTCAAAGGACGCGTGTATCAAAGTACAATCCGAGCTGTATTGTTGTACGGCTTTGATACTTGACCACTTCCGGCGGGGGACCTGAGACATCTTCAGGTTTGTGACCACCGATGTACCAGAACTATAACTGAAATCGTCTTGGAGCAGCGAATTCGCAAGAGGTGATCAGGAGACGGGTTTTTGATGAAGGGCAGGGTATTTTTATGAAAGAATGCATTCAGAGATGCAGGCTAAGGCGGCTGATCCAGGTGTTGGATCCACATCATTGGATATTAAATTGGTGCAATTAATCCAACAAAGGAGCTTTTTGTTCGCGTACCACAAGTATGGTAATTATTTTGTTTGATTTAGTGTTACCGTAGATTTTTTATCAGGTGCTCGTTCTAACCACCTTGCATTTGGGTCTGCTTAGATTGAGGTGACTCATCTAAGGGCCTGTAACAGCTTATCATGACAGACCCATCCATCCAAGTCCCTATAGAGACTAGCTGAACTTCATGGAATCCGCCCACATCTTCGAAGCCCTTAGCTTAGTAGTTATTTAATTTTCCTTGAGGACGGATCGCCATTCAAATAAAACAATTCACCTGTTGTCACATTGTCCTAAAAGGTTTGAGTAGGTGATTTTTCAGTCGCCTTGTTATCATGCGTACCGTCGTAGCAATCAATACCAGTGGTAACACTGATGCCTCATCGGCGTACAATCATGGAAGATTAATTTAAAAGAGACCATAATTAAGAA
Organism: Clonorchis sinensis; assembly: GCA_003604175.2. NCBI lineage: Eukaryota > Metazoa > Platyhelminthes > Trematoda > Opisthorchiida > Opisthorchiidae > Clonorchis > Clonorchis sinensis. The sequence continues at coordinate 56,916,839 of CM030370.1, forward strand.
GGACACGAAAGTCGACAGACTAGGTCTGAAACTAACCTACCTCATATGTTCTTAACTAATCGTCTAGATCTTAGCAAGAAACCATACCGAATCAGAATGAATATTTCGTGCAATCCGGATGTTCGTTTTCTCTGCAAATAGCACAGCATCCGTAGTGAAATTGAGTGTTTGGATCGTCTCCTCATATACCTGAACCATGAGCAAATCGACTTCAACAACAAACCTTGTCAAACCTGCTGTTATTGGTAAGGACAGGCACTTTGCTTCAGTGGGAATGACAGTTTCGATTGAATTACCTTCCTCAACAACGACAACAGCCCTTGTTATTGAAAAAAATGTAAAAGTTTTGAATCATTTACTCGGTAGTGACGTACTTCATAGAATTGAGTGCAACGACTGCATTAAGGTCTATGTAGGACAGACCGCTAGGGAACTTTACACAAGGATCGGAGAGCACAGGAGAAAAGTAAACAGGCCATCTAGGAACGCAGATGAATACCGGGCGTTATTGAAACGCTTAGCAATGGCGGAATATACACTGGACACTGGCTACAAAATAGCTTTGTAAAATGATAAAGTTTTGAGTCGGGGACTATTGTTCGCGGCACTGAGACTGATGGCCGAAGAAGTGGAAATCGCCACTGTAACTAGAATAGAGGGTGTAGAACGGGTAAGCCTGTGGAGAATGGCTTTAGATCAGTCGAGCTGACACGTGGTGTGCGACTATCAAAAGGAGTCCTCAATACAAGTAGCTTAGATCTGAAGTGCACTCAATCGCACCCACTCTATCCCCACAACTAAACTGTCGTAGAGCTTACAAACCCACACGGACCAACGAAATCTACCAGTGTCACTCAAGGTTTATCGTCAATTGAAGCACCTTAAAAAGGAAGATTAAGGTACCAAGCCCGATAAAAAATAATTTGAAAGTCCCCCAACCCACCAACCGTAAGATTAGTCAACCAGACTAACCAACGTGACCATTTACCTGACATGCAACACTTAGTGTACTAATCTGAAGGAGTCTCACTAGTTAGTTCTCCGTCTGCCTTAAAACCTGGCCAGCTTGGTGAACTGCTCACTTGTCCTGACGAAGCTTTTGTGTCAAAAGCCAAACGTTGCTCATTTAAAAATACCGATAAATACCAGGCCCTTCTGGCTTACGCATTTAATGAACTATAAGATAATTATATAACATCATATATATATATATGTTATTGAGCAGGATATTGGTAGTTCAGATAGCGTAGATAGTCGTCGGTTTGTTCGTTGGGCTGGGCAGTTTGAGTGCAAACGTTTCATCACCAATCGAGGTGACATCATCACTGCGTTGTTGGAAAGCGTAGTGGACCGTAGCAATCGGTCGGTGGTTCACTGCCTTGTGGTTCTTTCTAAACATTCCAGCTTCACTGTCCGTTCTAACTCCGAAATAGCCAGATAAGAATGTTTAGTTAAAAAGCAGATGGCGTCTATTACAATGTCGATGAAGTTGAAGGGCAGTTGAACTCCTGTGTTCTCCTCAACTCTCCACTAGGTGCTGTGCGAACCATTAGTTCATTTTCAATTAGGGTTGGTCGTCCAATGATTTTGCAGTCTATTGGATACAAGTATGCTGTCAAGTGCCTTGTTTGGTTGAATTCGAATAAATTGGTCGTTGATTTTTTTTTGGGCTAACGTAAATTGTCCTGTGGCTTGCATGTCGTTGATCTATCTTGCATAATGGTTTACGTGGTTTCAAAGGTCATGTTTTGCCCCATACTGATCAGACACAGTGTGACATCACTGACATCACTGTGAATGACTTGCACTCCGAGACGATCGCACTTCAAGTTTGGGTGTGGAGGACCTGTTACCATGCTCATTGCCGTAAAGATAACTTCGTTTACGCTACATGTACTCTGGCTTCTCATTTACTGATTAAAGTTCCCTTATTCCTTTCCAAAACACACGTCAGAACCCCTTAGATATGAGGGTGATGTAAGGGTCTCGTGCGTCGTTGTCACAGAAAGGGTTCACTGATAGCGCTTGCAGTCTTGGGCTTTTAATCTGTTCGCTGCCTGGCAAACCAGGTTCAAGTGAGTGTATATGACATGGTATTAGAGTTTTTAGAACAACAATTCAGTGATGGCGGAAGGTAGCTTGCTCATTTTCGTTCTCAGCTGTGTAGTTTTGTCCACACTACGCGTGCTCTGACTGCTCAGTTGTTCGCGACATCCCTCGTACCGCGTTAGCTGTTTATTTAGCGAACTACTTATGAGTAAGCTGATGTTGATTCATTTTCAGCCGTCCAATCTAATGAGGGTGCTGTATCGACGGCGTATGGACGAGCGCGTATACGTTCAATCCGTTTTTCACATTTCATCTAGGTGTTTTTTCCTACCGATTTCATAACTTCGCTGCTCACTTTTTTGGCACCAGCCTCGTGGATTTACTAACAGAATGAGCAAATTGTTCGTGCTTTCTTAGAATGAGTGCCTGCTTGTTCATTCACGTGCGTTCCGGATGACGTTAATGGTCTACGAAACTCACTAGAATATGTTACATCTCGGTACACCGTCGAAAAAAATTGGTCCCGTTAACCCGTGCTGGAACTGCAACTCGTGTAACTGTAACCCATTTTACTGTTGTTCTCATCGATGAGCTGAGCAATCTGGTTGCAAGAGTTTCGTTGCCAATGGAGGTGGCATCCTGAGTGCCTAATGGGTAGTCCTATGCCTGACAGATTTCAATGGACGTATGAAACCAAAAAAGAGCCACTTGGAGTGTTACTCGCGTCGCTCACAATTTTCAACATGTTCTATCTGTCATCGAACATCAGGACCTCTAGAAGAGGACATAAACTATTTTTGTGTATTTTTTGTATAGTAAAGTATGTTAGAGAATCCTAAATCATGCGACATGATTCAGGAATACTGCATTGGTAAGAAGCTGGAGCTTACAGGATTACAGAACATAGACTCATTTCTCAAAAGGGGGATTCTGCCTGATCACTGCTCACTGGTGTCTAATCTTATCAGAATGCACCCGACACATTACTTTCATCTCGCGGATAAATGTCCGCTTTTGGGACTTAATGGACTTTGTCGCTTGTTTCGTTGGAAAGATCGATCCTGTTTTCAGTTTACAACCATCGTCACTCTGAGTGATGTTGATTCGTGTTCTTTGATTCTGTTCATTGAAGGTAACATCCCGTCAAAGTGAACTGGAGAAAGAATTGGACCAAACCCGGAGGTTACTTATAGAGCGCGATAGAGAGTACGTTTGTTCACCTTCCGTTGAATATCTGATGTCAGCTGTTTTCATGTGTACCTGTCTACTGTTCATGTGCCCAGCACTACTTACCTCATCTTACTTTGGTATAGTACTGCAATTTTCTACACTAGGATCCAGAATAATGACTACTCTGTTAAGAATGCAATTTATTTACTATGTTTCCATGTCCCCGGAAGGTCCGCTTTTCGTGAACTTTGTATGCTTTTCGTTTAGGCTGGTAGGCAAATTGGTAAGAGAATTCACTCCATGGTTAGAGCGTGAATGTACTTACCGGGAGGTCCCTGGTTCGAGCCCAACCTCTGCATCTCGCCCTCTCCTGTCTAGGCTTGGGCAACCTGACAATATCCCAGACCTCGTGCTTCCTTCGGGTGGCATGGCCATTAGGCACCGAAAGGGTGTTACACTCGAACGATTATGTTATTATATTGATCCTTAAAATCAGCAATTTCGTATTTACCTTAAGAATCCTGAATGCTGGTTGATCAATGTAGTGCATGACAAGTTTGGGATCCTAGAGTAATCTTAAATTTAGAATCAACTTGTAACCCTAAGGGTAATGTCAGTCCTCAACAATGTAGACGAAGGCTGACGGTGACAGTAACTTTGCGCGGGTCAATCCTACCTCATACTGGAGTGTGGATTGTCTTTGTATCACACCGCCATTGATCCAATGATCACTCACAAAAACAGTCACCTGACCGTCTTTTATTGACATGCAACTGTGTGGCTGTGTGACCCCGTGCAAACGATTACATGTCGTAAACCTATCACTCTGACGTAGGATTGATAAGTAAAAAGGTATGAGGGAGACAAAAAGTGTCTCCCGTTCGCATCTGAAGGAGTTCATATCTTGTGAGGGTTTTTGTAAGCTCACTGGGAACACACGCAACACGTCTCTTATTAGGGTCTGTACTTCATATACAGCATATTTTACAAACCTATTGGATGCTTTCATGTGATGCAGATAATGTCAGGTGCCGCACCTTAGCATTACTTCACTCAATATTATCGAACGAGTTCCCTCCGGTCAATTGATATCAACTAAACTTCGTAAATGTCTTGTTGAATTCAACAATATACTTGGGTGCTGAAAGCAGTGACATTTAAGAAATCGATCAAAACTGATGTACGGATGTTTACAGCTGCTGGCGTTTTCGAGGAATTTGTCATGTGGTGGTGATGGTAATAGTTCTAATCAAACACAGATTCACAACATATGAATTGTAATCTAGATTTTGTTGCGTTCCGACCAGTGAGCAGACATCTCTATTGTTTTTCGAATTTCGAGGGATCGCCTCAGAGAATTTTAGGTCTTACATAAACGCTATATGCGAAACGCAAGCTGCTGATCTCCAAATTATTTTGGTTAACCACATCCGAACTTCTAGACTAACTTGCGATCACTTTCTTCTTGCCTCCGATACAGACTTATTACAGTTCGAGCACAGACCGAAGTTTTGTTGCGAGAGGCGGAGCTACGAATAAAGTCGTTGGAACACGATTTGGCTAAGGAAAAGGTGAGGTTTGCTACATTTAAACAATGTTTCATGTTTGAGACTAGTTGTCCACTAACGGGGCCATGGCGATTTCGATGTGATTTTTCAACTCTCTATGACCCACTTGCGTTTCCAGCATGCAGTGGAGACCGCGCACGCAGTACTACTGTGTTTAGCGGGTTGTTTCAATCTCGATCAGGGTTGCGCCATTTGACAACTCAACGGAGCATATTTAAAACGTACAGGAAAACCATATGTAAAGTTTCGAAAACATACTCTCATTTGCATACGAATTTGGTTTTGACAGGAGGCTTAACTGAATACAGCTGAATCTCGTTTATGATGGTCCGAAAACCAGATTCGTGTGCAAATGAGGGCACTTGCCAAAACATAAACATGACGGAAACTCTGGGACTGCGCCCATCTGATGAGCCTCAAGAAGGGCGTAACCGGTCGTAGGCTGTCGAAGTATTTTCAGCAACCTTATGAGTAGTGCGTTACGTATATACATGTATTGCGATATCTCGAATATCGTAGCAACTGGAACATGAGGCGGCCTGGTGCAGCACATTTAGTTGCCTGGAAACATAAAAAACGGGAGATTCAGCTGGGTTCCAGGTGAGTCTCTCGCAAAACCAAATTGATTTGCAAATTAGTGTATTTCTCAAAAGAACTACCTCTTCTAGTTTTTAATGCTTGGGTTGACAGGGATACGAAGGAGTGGAAGGAGATACTGGGACTTTATGAAATTGAGTGGAAGCTACCTGCGGAAGGTTAATGACGACGTGTGCAGCGCCGAAACTGTCGACTGCGAGCACGTGTTCAATGGCACCGGTTGCCACTCATGTATCCATACTAGGGGTGATCATATACAGTTGTTCGGCTATATCATTGTGTGGCAAGGAAACTTCGCTAATGTACTGACCACAAAAGTGGGGTGTGGGGCGGACTACAATACGGATCGGGCATTGGCACGCACTAAAGTACCTGTCACGGTTTCAACGTTTTGTTTTTCAATGGTACCCCATCCAGGAATTCGACTTTGCCCGACGGCCGTTAGTTTAGCCTCCATTTTCATCTCTGTTCGCCATTTCGTGGTTACCCTATCCACCCACACACATCACGCGCAAATGGGGTGTCGTATAGTTGGTACTGCGCAGACATGCGTCAAACGTAGCTCACCAACTAAACGAAGCCAAACAATCTCACTCAACGTGGACTTTGTAGCATTCAACACTAACGGACTGGGTCATTGCGGCAACGTTGTTGCCATCAGATTCTTGTGGTGCTACGCAAGCAGTGACTTCCAAATATGCTTGGTGGACAAATCTTTTCTTCACTCCTGCAGAAATAAAACGATGGACAGTTTAGCACAACGAACTTTTTTCTTCCGAGAAAGGCTGACTTCACATCTCGTAGATGTTCTGAATCAGCAGGCGCCACTGGTTTGGGTGACTTGCGCGGTATTCTCTCAAATAACATTGGTAGTTACTCACTTCCTGAAATGAACAAAATGCTGGTCATATCCGGCCTCCCCACTCAAGGTAAGCGCAGCCAAAGGCCTTTTGAGCTCCTGAACGAGACCTTGCATTTTGAAGAGGAAAGGCACACGCCGCACCGTCCAACCTCAATTGCTTGCCGGTATTAGACAAATTCTGCTTCTTGGTTGGTGTTACCTGTCGGGATGGTATTACCAAGCCCTGAATGAACCATTCCATTTTTGGAAGAAATTCAACATTTCCGTTTCATTGCTCATCTAATACATTGTGACGTTTGTCCTGTACGAAGTTCAAGAGGAAAAAATAGATGGTACAACCATGTCCCCCTTTCACAGCACACGGCGGAGTCTGCAGCAGCTTGCCGGACTCCCGAACATTTTCTGAGATTTGGTGGTATAGCGCTCTTTGTAACTGAAACTATTTGTCAGGCACCACAACCTTCAGCAGACAGTTTCATAAAACGTGTTGTTCAATCTAATTAAATCTTGTCCGGATATTTGTGACCACTATTGGTTTTTCTATGGCTCATATGGTGGTGTTATAACATCGAACGGAGGGTGGTTGGGCCCATAAATTACCTTCGCGACATTCTTCCCCTCTCAAACCAGTTCACGCATCAAGTAGTCTGTGGAGAAAGGGAGAAGGGAAACTTTCTGACTCCGTTTGACCAGTGGGCTTTCCGAAGCGGACGGTTCAGCAGTTGTTGGAGATTGTCCCTGCCCACAGTTCTATACTGAGAAATTGCCTGTCATCCCCGCAGTTATTTAAGCTGTATTGTTCATTAAGTCATTAAGCAGAACCTGATGTCGGTGGGAGGTCAGTTTAAGATTGAAGCCTCGATTCTACCGCACAAAGCTACGCTAGGGTCTGTCTAACCAGACGGCGTTGGTGTCGGCGATTCACATATACGGACATTTTCCATGGATCAGAATGAATGTTTAACCGGATGGAGTCCTGGATGGTAGCTTGTTCGAAAGTCGAACCCGGCTGTTCCCGCCTACGTTTATGCTAAAATTATGGCGGTAGCGGTCGTCACACGAAGTCACTCAGGCTTTGGGTTGAATCCTTGTTCCGTCAACAAAATAGTTCCCTATCGACGTCTTGTCGAAATTTTGATATTTCTTATTTTTCCCAATACTAGCTTCGCTCAGCACGAGGACATTGGGCCTTTGTTCAATTGCGAAACCATTTCTCAGTCAACGGTGAAGTTGTGCCCACCAATCCCTGGTTGCCTGTCACAACTGATTCTTTCGCAGAGGTGGATGAGGCCGTACCCGTTCCGGACAGCTTCAGTATGATGTTATCTGGATGTTGTGCAACGGATCCTGGACGCCCACGCTCTCCTACAGAAATACCGAGAGCCGCAGACCGGCCGGAGCATGGCGGGATAGCGGCGGGTGATGTACTGGTCAATGGTTCAACTCGGACGGACGATTCAACAACTGTTGACTAGTGTAAGCTCCTGTTGGCCTGCTTTTCCATATTCTGACGTTCAATGGGATAGGTTCTTTCGGTGGGCGCTGACGCACAGCCTGTCATAAGTTTGTACAATATGGGAAGGCTGAACAAGCTGTTTCATCACATTTGTTGCTTATTCTTGTAGGTTTACACACCCAAGTAGCAGTTGTTTTTGACAAAACCGGTAGATGCTGTGTGAGAGAAAAAATTTCATTGCGTTAGTCCAACTGATTGCTAACTAAGGCTAGCCGATCGCTGCTTGTTCTATTTCACAAATCGTTGATTGGATTCGGTCCTACCGCTTTTTGCAAAATCCTACAAGCTGAATAAGAAGGATAAACTATTTAGTTTAATTCATTTTCAAAACTCCCACAGAGCAGTTCGATTCGTGATCGTTGGTTTATTGAAAGGGGATATTTTCGCATCTGTTTCAAATATCTTGCGCCGGTTGTGGTTATCTCTTCCGTCTTTAGTCCTCACTCGATATCTAGATCTCACCTGCGGTTCCAATTAGCCGTTTGTGTGACGACAACCACACCTCAGCCCGTTACTTCGACAGGCTGGTCAAACCGGGTAACCGAAGTAGTTAAATCTCGATTCTGTTCGCTTGCGGATCCAATGTGCCCCAGTTTTGAGCCTACCGACTGGGATGGTGCTTCAGTTTTTCAAATTAATCCCACTACTCAGCAGGTTGCATTTCGTTGTGAAATGGCTTCTCAGAACAAAGTGCCGCGGGACGCTGCTCGCATTAGAGCTATCGAAACTCCGTCTTTATGTTGGGTGCAGACTCACCTTCCCCCAGGAAGTGATCGCATGAAACCAGAGGGAGTATGCCATTTAAGTGTGTAACTAAATCGTCAAAAGTTGTCATGATTTAAACCTAACAGTACTTAGCATCGACAATGGAGGACATAATCCAGCGATATTTATTACAACTGTCGCGCTCTAATGACCACTTTTTACGATAGTCGACACATTTGCCCCTTGGTTAGCCTCCGTATTCACTGCTATTTTTGTCGTTCTTGTGCTCCAGCCCAGATGGGCTTAAGTTACGCAAAATGCACGTGAATGGTGGACGAAAAACACGTTTAGACAAACGCGTGTTGAGGCACTCTCTGGGGAAATACACACTTCCTTTGGCTTCCTTTAAATGTCCACAAATTCAGATCGAGACAAACTATCCTGCATTTCCCCTAAAGTTCCTTTAATAAACATGGGACTAGAAAACCGGAAGATCTCACGGGCTCAACAACATCAACTGATTTTGTCGAACTGGGTTTGTATGGTTTAGGACAGGATAAATATTTTGACTGTACTCTTCATTTCGGACCTAGTAATATTTCCCATATAGTCCATACGGTTGGACCCATCTACTGAATGACGGTGATCTCTCTGAAGCAAATATGGTCAACCGTGAATACTATTGTATCGTATGGTTTCTATGAATGAGGCGTATTCAGGCGTTTGATGCCGTTTATCCTAGAACCTTAACTTTTACGGACTGGCATCATATAAATTCCAATTGGTTCATCAGATAGCGTAGCAGGAACTTCACCTTTGATGTGCGTACAGCGTAAAAAGTACCTTGCACCAGCCTATTTACCGTCTGCGAGAAGGATTGTGTTCTCTGTGTTGTTGAGTGGGGTGGACTCAGAGATGAACAGCATATAGTCTGACGAGCCATCAAGGAACTTAATAGAACGTTTGGTACTGTCGATGTCATTCATCTGATGGAGTCTAAACGACCCCTTTGCTCCTGGCCGCTTCTGCTGTCAACTTCTGTCCACATTATCTGGTTGTCTCGGGATATGTACAGCTCGGATGTTTGTGACACGTTTTTTCTCTTACCATCGCCGCTCTCTTGATCTAAAGTGGCATGAGTCTACGGTGGGCGATCACCAGCTTTCAACAGGCATATGGAACCGAAGGGGATAGTAAAAATACCCAAGACAAGCCGAAGAGGTTCAGCTTACCGTTAGCAACGTAAACGGTTACATATTCAGCACTCACGCGAACAGCATATGATTTATGATGCTCGTTCATACACTTTTCCGTGATGCTAAACCGAGTACCATTACCATCCTCACTGCCACGTTGCCCAGAGGCAATTTGGGCACATTGAGAGTTGTGGAGAGGACACACTGACAACAGTTCCGGAGAAAACACCTATTTTTAGCCTATCCGTTCGGGTCCATTTAAGAATAGCCAATAATGGACCGTTTTAGGCACGATTAGTCGTTTGTCTTGCTTTTAGTTATTGATGTGATCCGATGTGTTATTGCTTGGAATGGACGTGAAGCGGGTGGCAACTTAACTTTGATCGATATGTGTCGAACGGTTGTGCTCATACATAATTCATATTCTAATGAGCATAAATTTAGTTCGAAGTTGTATGGACTGCCACCTTTAAACAAACCAGAAACGAACTGACGCTCAATCGCCTATGTAGGGTCTTAGGTGAGTGTATTTAGAACCAGAAACAAACCAAATCGGCTAGGTCGTACGTAGTTTGAAGTCCAGCGAGAGCTCATTTCAGACAACTTTTGAAGGCCGCTTGATATGAGGAATTGTGGGAGGCGCTTGCATTTCTCACTCTGGACCACTTTTCTGCGCTGTGATCGTCTGGTTTTGATTGTCAATGTATTGGCTTCAAATTCTCGGTTAGTTTTTGAGTCTGATGAAAAATAGGAAGCCGTAAGTTGATGCGAGTTTCCGCTAACAGAAAACCAAAGGCGAGAGGTTTTTTCTACGTTCCTGTTCGGGCGTGCTTGACCTGGCAGTACAGCAAAGCCTCACAGTGAGGTGACAGCCAGTGACCGGAATTTTCTCGAATACATGTGTTTTATCATCACGCCGTTCGCTTTGCAAGACAAGCCGGCCCGCCCCTAGGATTATGACTCCTGCAAACCCAAACGCACGTTCCTTGAACGAGATTAGAGTTAATGGCAAAATACCGCACCCGTTTTTTCTCTCTGTGATACTTGCAGTGCATAGTGCTACTGAAAAACTGGTTGCGATCAAAACCGAGACTCGTGGTTGCGGATGCGCTGATTGAGGCAGTAGCCACATTTGTTTACTTTAGTGATTCAGTCGAAGATGACATTGTCATACGGATAAGGAAGGGTGATGCGGCTTTTTCCGGCCTGTTGTATAATCTGTTGTAGACGTGCTTCTGGCCGTCCGAGATCGAGTGTACAATGATACAGTGCCCCCTCATCACTGTGTGGGTCAGAAACGTAACCACCCCGAGCCGAGGACTTTTTTTACCATCGGCTTTTTCAAACCCCTGAATGAGTTTCGTAGGAAAAGGGGATCAGTGATGCAGAAGTACGCCGAATGGTTTTGGGAGGTTAGGTTAGGTTACTGAGCTGATGAGTTGGCCTGGTCACATGCTTCACATTACATTTAATCGAATTCCTCAGACAGCCTTCGCAAAACCATGCGGAGAGTAGAAGCGAGCAAGGGAGTCGAACCACGATTTAGTAGCAAGGTATGAAAGCGTCACCAGCAAACTCAGCTGTGTTTTTCATTACCGCTCCCTTGAATAAGTACTTTGGGAGGGATACATCAATGCTTGGGTACACTGGCGAGCATGATTCAGCCTAGCGCCCAACGGCATACCTGCATTCTAGTTATTGCATTTCATTTGCGGTTTCCCCTCCCGTCCATCCCAACGTTAAAAAACCTACTGTAAATTCTGGATTTGTTCGTCAACGATATCAGCTACTGTCTTCATTGCCTAGCTATCAACTCCAACTAGTAATACACCATATTTTACGCTGGTTACAAAGTGTCATTCGAATGCCAGATCATCGATGAATGCAACGGTGGTAACCAAAACCACTGTGCAACATGTGTAATGTTTACAGCCGATGCTGATTTGTGGCTACTCGCAGCTATCCACTTCTGGTTTCCAGTCCACCGGTGAACGAAACTGTGACAGCCAGGACCACGGTTTATTGCGCAGTCCACCACAACTAATCAGACTAACTGTTCGTACTGTTCGCACAAAGGTGCATGACAACTTTTCATTTGAAGTAATCTGATTATCCGAGGTCATTTTAGTTTACTAACCAGGGTTGTTGGTGCTCCTATTCATATGAAAACTACATGCGAACGGAAGATGTCATTAAAAGACAGTTTTTTTCATTTAGCAGTCCAACTGACACTAGTTGAGTCATGAATCAGGGCATTACGGACAAAGCGGCGATTCAAGTTTGGTTAAGAATGGGCTTGATCACTTTCCTTATGAAAGACGCTGTTACTCAAGCAACAAGCCAGTGTGAAACATTACGAAAGCATGTGCATCATATACTCCTATTGATCTGAACTGTACATAAGTACGACGATTTTAGCCGGAGTTTGCTTGTCAATAATTTTAGTTTCCATTTAGTTGCCATCAGTTGTTGTTCGAACTTGATGGGTTGGATTAGTGATTTATCTCTCGTTCTAAGGACCCCGATTATCTCATGAGTAGATATTGGGGGAGGTTGCAGGGGCCCCTCCGAAAAGAGGCTACTTCCCCGGAGAGTTCATAACGGTGTTCTCCACCGTATGCCAAAATCTCACCGTTTCCGTGGTGTTGGCTTAGGGAATTTACCAGCAGTGTGGATGTTTCGGCAGTAGGGTTCTTCAATTGAGATTAACATTTGGAAGCGAAGTTTTTATTTTCTGCCACAGAACTGGGACGTGTACTGAGTCCGCTTGACAGATTTTACGAGTTGGAATGTGGTCCACCAGCGTTTTCCGGGATCTAGTGCCTTCTCTTGACAGCTGACAGCTGATTGACAAATAATAGGGAGTATCTTGTTGGCTAGGTGTGCTCCAAGAGGGTCGATGTTAACAAAGATAACAAATCATTTTTCTATTTGCTGCTTATGGAATATTTCGTGCCAATGGATTCGAATTTTCAGTCTTGAGCATGGTAGTGAGACGATAAAGATCTCTGAGTTGGTTTTTCTAATCATCTTGGAGGCCATCCAGTATGCTCAGAGCCTTTCAGAAAGTCTAGACGGTCATGATGCTACAAGTTTTTGATTGAATCCAGACTTGTATATTTCCCAGGTAATATCGTAAACCCGCGATCCGTAATGGTTAAAGTCTGGAATGTTGAGCGATTTGGGCGCATTACCAGTGCCCCTTAGTTAGGGGAGTTAATAACAACGCTGTCGAGCTGTTGAAGTTGGGCGGCGTTGTTTTATGGAAGCTATTCAGCTTGTCTGCGCAACCACCCTGATTCATTAAATTGACTGGGGTCTTCACACATTTTACAAGTCTACCTGGTAAATCGATGCACTGGTATCATAAAATCAAACCTTTTCGTTAGTGATAATGTGATGGTGATTGTAACCTTTGTGTACGTTTTTTCTCCAGGCTAGCTTCAGACGACCATGCTGAGTTCTATGCTACTGTGCGCACTATTAGACTAGTAGTGGTCGAGGTACATGCATGGTGAAACAAGTTAGTTTAATCAGGTGATTCACTTCTTACCTATCAGTACATACTTGCAGTTATCCACTGAAGCCACAGTGGGTTTGGTTGGTTGCAGGCGAAGCTCACCAGAATGATCAATAGCGTGCGCATATGTTATACCAAACATACCATCAGGATATAAAGCACACCTAATCCATCGGTCGGTGTGATGCGATGGACCCGATTATAAGTACGCAGTGGTTGAGGATACAACGGATGTTACAGTACAAACAGCATTACGATGGGTAGCGATAGGCGAGGGTGCGTGTACCAGTGACAGTGGTAGTGTACTACGCAGGATATCATCCTGAGTTCATCAAAAGCGACTTTATTCAAAGCTGTCATTTTCCATGTTTACTCTTCTGCTTCGTGGTTGAATTACTATTGAAGAAATTCTCACCAAGTCTTCTCTTCCTGGCGTGTAGCTTTCTGCCGGAAACGAGCTTGAGGATTTGTAGTGCGGATTGCGCTACGTGATCTAGATACAAAATGCACACTAGACTATGAATAATATCGCCGTGTGATTCGGTGGGCACCTTGCGTTCCCAGAGTGCTGTTTTCAGGATACTGACAATGGCATCAGATCCTCTATAGATAGTAGACAAATTTGCCTCAGATCAGATGACGGCAGTGGTGATGAAGTGAATGTTAGCATCGGTCTACCTTTGTTTAACCTAGACATCTCCAGGGTCGACCTGACATTAGACTGTCAGTGAAAGGTAGCTCTTCAATTGTGAATCATGGCCACTGTATGCTGCAGACTAAAGGTTGCTCGTTTTTGAACATCGGTGCCTTTAAGGCATTATAACTGTATAGGAATACCGGAGTGTGACGAATGGTTTCGGCAACAAATCAGCTGTCTTTTGGCTCCGTACAGTTCGTTCGTCTCGCAATGTGTCTCATGTGGCAGTCGGTCAATTATCTTTTCGTGCCTTGTTTGCTGAATCAGGTTCCGAGCGCAAAATATCACAAGACATATGCGACATGCAGACGGAATATGAAAAAACTCCAATGGATCTTGGCCGTACCGGTGTATATTGCTTCCGGCGTTAAGATTTCACAGTATTTAGAGCTACTCACCGACATTTCGATGTTAAGCAACCAGCAGGGTTTCCATACTTATCCCCTTATTCTTAACCACAAACTTGTTATTTATTTTTCGATCCTGTAAGTGACGTCAATCTATACTGGGATGCCGAGAAGCACTGTACAGCTGTCTCGTGCCTCATCATCAGCAGTGTGCTTCTCACGAATCTCCAGGGGGAATTTCACGACCTTCCGGCCAGTAGTCGAAGACTAAACCGTCCGGTTACCAGCGGCTGATCAGATCACACTTAGACAAGATATATCGCCATTCATCTTTCAGTCACAGAATTCGCATCATACGACGACGTGCATTCCATCCCATTTCATCCCACACTTCTCTGCTATTAGCTGCGGCGATTCGAACTACCGTACGTACGTATGCGGTTCATGGTTGTCAGGCTGAACTGAACTGAACTACGATACAAGACTTGCTTACGGAATATAAGCTGAGTGTTATCCCAAGTCCACTGAGTTATAACAAACTTTAGCATGGCGGATTTTCAGACGAATACGAAACGCCTATTTCCAACAACCACTAATTAAGTGAAGCGGCTTTTCTCGATTAACACTTAGGGAAGCCACAAGTACACAGAGAACTGCTTTTGATGGGTAGGTGTATCATGCTAAGTTATTTTGTGGGAGATATTTCAAGATTCATCTTTGGATATCGTCATGTAAGTGAAGTCAACCTAAGGCGAAAAACCGAGAAACATTGTGTGTGTTTGATTGTTGTTGGGCGTGCGCATCCAGAACCACTTCGGACAGTTTACCGTTCAGTATCGGATAGCTGACTGACGTTGCAGGCCGCATTTAGCACCAGTCTCTATTCTGTTCAATCGACCTGATGTTGAATGATTCCTCGGATGGGAAACTCACAAGCTTATTTGTGCCACAATGTTGACATGGGTGCATAATTGTTACGTTAGCCTTGCACAGTGGCAACGCTTTCTCAAAGATTATAACCTGTCGAAATAGGTCCTCTACTTTCTGACCCTCTATTGTGGATATAACCGTTGGTGATGTAGCGTTTTGTTTCAAGCGGCTCTTCTTAAAAAGGTATTCCTTCGTTGTTCGACTAATTTCAGACAACGTCGCTAATGCGTCGCGCCGAACTGCTGGCCACCGAAGACGAACAATTCCGAACGGAATCAGTGCATGAACCGGGTAATATTGAGAAAGGTGTTCGTCGAGATGTCCACCCGACGTATACTGTACCTTAAGGTGTAAGCACCGGCTATTTACCATGCCCTCTCCATTTCACAGAAAATTTCAGTAACCCAATCCTTTGTCATGTAAACGACAGAAGCAACTGTGATAAAAAACATTACCTGTTGGTCCCGAATTGAAACAGAAATATACAAACTTCTGGAGTTGCTTTTTTCCTCATTCGCGTACATTGTTGTGATGAAAGTTGGGAAAATTGTGTGTAAAGATCACATATCAGTAAAAAGTCTGGTCATTTCGAACGCCGTATTGGTGTTACGGTTGTTTCCGGCACCACTCGAATTTGGATTCCTTGTTTTTGTTGTTGCCTATGGGTTGCCGCCACATAAACTGAGGAGCCGATCGCACTGGAAGAAAACGAATAGATTATTGATAGAGTTAAACAGCACCGGACCCTGTTTCGACCAACCGCGAACAGTTTGTATTGACGTTTGATGCAAATGGATTGTGTAGCCCATGCATCTTATTTTGTGGTACAGCTATTTGTTAACAGGAATGCAGTCACTGTTTCGCTGACTGGAAATCGATTAACGCAAACTAATGAGAGTACCGATTACCCCCGGAATTGCGGTAAGCAAAGGCAGACATGACGGTTGCGTCTCCATTGTATCGACAACTGAGGCCGTAACCTAATATTTCCACCTCACCATCCACCGCGAAGAAACCGAATGACTTCTTTTCAGTGGGTTACCGTGTACATTACTTGGGTCCTAAAAGTAGCAACTACTTCAGCAACAAGAAAGTTTTGTTGTTCCGAACGTTTTACGATAAAGATCCCATACTTAAGCGATACACCATCCTCCATTAATGAGCCCCTTCCCTAAAGAACTACTGTCTTGGGATCCGTTAAGTGTTGCTGGAGTGATAGACAGAACATTTCCCGATCACTGCGAGAAAATTTCGGCCCCACAATTCTCCAATGGAGACCAGTTCATTTTCGAAGCCAAGTAGCCACTTGATTCTTGTCTGCCTCTGGCCAAATAGCGTGGGCGTGTATCGTTAACTGTAGCGTCCATCAGCGTGCAAGCCAGTGGAACTTAAAGCTTAACCTGAGAATCGCTGGATGAACGTTCAGCAGTTGCTGTTGCAGCATAGGTGTAGGTGGCCCAGCTCAATCATAGAAGAAGGTATGTAGGGGAACTCGTTTAGTGGTAGGGATTTGTGACAACTTTGATAAATGCTGAAATCGTTAATGAAAACCGAAATATCAAGGGGCCCTTGCAAAACAGGAATGTAGTAACATCTTGCCCCAAGTTGGTCGGTAGGCTGTGTAACTGGCTCTGATGACACGTGATGGACGTGTATGTTTGAGTACATCAGCATCACCATCACAGACAGCAGCGTCAGTGTGCGGAAACCATAAGCCGCATAAGACTGACTGAAAAACTCCAAACGAACGGCATATTAAAAGGTAAAAGGAGACCTAATGGACGAATCTTAAACCGTAGTTTGTTTTAATAAATGAATGGGAGAAAATGGGGTGTAGATTTGGGCAACACACCGAAATCGATAATTTCTTCATGAAGTTTTTGTGAAGCGACATTTTCCGAGAACTAAATTAAATGGCCTCTGGCTGAGAAGTGCAGGAAAGACCGATTTGCTGTGATACAAGAAATTACCAAAGCTGACAGCTTTCTGATAGAGATCGATCTGCTCGCACATACTGAAGTTTCGTCCACAGCTGTCGTAGGACCTACATTACAAGCTTTTTTGTCCACAAAAAGGTTCGGGCTGCATTGTCCCCTAAACTTGACCAGCTGAATTGGTCATTATTCTTCGTTGGGCACTTGTTTGGGCTTCTCAGGTCAGAAATTTTCCTAACTCTTGTTCAACGGTTTTGGATGATCGTGGTTTCAACTGGAATGCTATTCCAGCACAACTTCCAGGTATTATCAAGGCAAACCACATAGGAAGGATTGTCGCCATGAGAAGGGCCAATGGTCTCGCACATATTTAGCTCTTTTTGCGTGCTTTCTGCTATTTTAAAGTGTCTCGATTATGATCACTGATGTTGCTGGCCGAAACGGTGGCTCCAGAGGGTAGGGCACTGTAGTGGCATTGCTTGGTGCTTCTCCACGAATTAAAATGCTCGTTGCGACCAGGTTTGTTCTTAGAGATATGATAGAAAACAGTAAGTTTAGTGATGTAGTGACCAAGTTAACCTTGCTACTGTTACCGAAAAAGTCGGAATTTATAAGCGTCCAATAGATGACTCGATCACAGGAGGACCAGCTTAACTAGTGATCAAAACGGATTTCACACCGAGGGTTAAACGTTTAATGTCCTGCAGTAGGATTATTACAGGTGAGCTGGTTTTTGTCCGAACCCGAAATACGACATGTGTACTCGCGCAACCCAATTCTGGAAGCGTGGTACTCCACGACGAACTTAATCAACACATTGAACTGCACCCAATCTATGCACCTCAGCGGGCAAGATAGCATGAACTGAGTTGCATGACGCAAACACGGCCGAACATCATACAAAGCAGATCAGATGACAGGATCAACCGCGGGACCAGTTTGGCAAAGGTTACAGGGTACGAACCAGAGAGGTCAAATCCAAAGGTCACCCAGACGCCGACCAATCAGAATGAGTGAAAAATCCAATCAATAGGATTATTCAGCGGCGAACCAATCGTAATCGGGGGTTGCCTGCGGACACCACTGTTCAATGCACAGCTCTTTTCCACTTCGTAACAAGCACTGATGCCACCAAGATCGGGAACGAAAAGCTTACAACAAAAATACAAAGCTTGTCGGACAACCTCAACCACCAGTGCACTGATATTGATGAGAGCTTTTGCACAATTCACGAAACTCAATCCGCAACACATCTATCATCCAAGAGAAAACATGTCTAACAGGGAAACGGAGAAGGCGGCCCACCATTTCTTCACTTCAATTACGCCTCTAGAATCGAACGGCTAGCTTGGTCTTCATGATAGAAAAATACTGTGTCACTGATCTACATTCACAAAATAGCTGTCACGTTAAACGGTTGGTGTCAGGCGCCGTTGGTAGACTATTCCGCCACATCTGCGAGTTCTTCTGGAACTGGCACTTGCTGGCTATGAATTACGGCAATCTAAATAAATCTTCCCTTCGTGACTTTGTCCTTCATCCCGGCCTAATGGTGCTAGTTTGCTGCAGTGGAATACACCCATTTGTAAGGTGAGCTGGTGTTAAGGAGAGGCTCACTTGAATCCCAGCTGGAACTTTAGTTTAACATGGTGTGTAACTGAATGTGCTGCAAGAAGATCGCCTCATGGTTCAGTAAACATTTGACAGATCGTAATATATTCTGATAACACACACGACTCGTAAGGTCGGCGAGTTTCTAACATTCTTATGGGTAGTGTGTTCCGTCACAAAATGTCCTGATATTACTTAGGGGGAACTAAAGATGTCCTGATAGGATTCTACAGAAACCTCGATGAAAATCAAAGGCGTCTCGAAGTGAGCTTAAGTAACACGTTCTAGGAACGTGCGATCATTGGAAATCTTAAGACGCCTATCAGGATTCTTTGCTAGATTCATGTGGGGACATGCAACCGAGAATACCGGATTTCTCAACCTGAAGGACCAAAGACACTTTGCTGTGAGCGATCGGGCCGAACCCTGCGACATGCCTGCAGCCAACTGCGACTGATTCATATTTATCGGGGATTTAAGGTATGACAAGCAAGCATGTCTGGATAAAAAAGAATCCGGAAGCAGTACAAGAAAATGAAATAAACATGAATTTCTGTTCCCAAGTGGGTACAAAATAGGCGAAGGAAGACTTGGATACACAATTACGAGAAAATGTGGTGTCAGCTTTCGTCAGCCACTGTTTGCTCATAAACCTAACCAATAAATATCACTTTTAAAAAGTAAGCTGTGCGATCAGCACTGAGCTAGTAGTGCCAACTGTTGAAGTGCAAGTAAGAAAGTGCCTTCGAAGGCTTGGGTCCAAGGATAATTTCCTGAGTTGTGACTAGATTTTCCGTGAAACTAGTGAAAACAACAAAAAAGAGTGCAGTGAAGTAAGGTCTTTCCTGTAAAGTGCGGTTGTGCAGGACAAGTGGGTTTAAAATGCAGTATTAATACGGGGTATGCAAAATTGTATGTTGGATAATGTGTTTTATAAATCAAACCAAAATATGACAAAACACTGAGCCCGAGTAATTCAGAGATTGTGGCACAAGCGGCTGTCTCAGAGACCGGTGATTCTAACCCACATTTGGTTCTTCAATAGCTCTCAACAAGGCTTAGATAATCCGACGGCACCAAGACCTTCGTGCTTCCACCGGGATGCACAGTTGAACCATTTTACCTGGGATTCTCTGGATCGCGATCTGTAGGTTCCCCTGGCGCCTAGAGTTTTACTGCTGTTATAAAGCGGGATAGAGGGGACTAACGCCTGGAAAGTCGATTATGTCAGAGAGATCAAGTTGTTATTCCTGACTGTTCAGGATCCGGAAAACCACGCTGGACGGCAACAAGCGTGTTCTGTTGTCTACTAGACTGGCGATCCACCATTGAAATATAGTTTAAGGCAGGGCATAAGAAGGGATGCGATGCGGAAGCACCGGAGAACTGTTGGCAGGAAGCCAAGGTAAGGCCAGAATCTGTACATGCCGTATGAAAGAACAAAGGGCTGGGATGCGCAGCAGATGATCATTCTTTAAGTTGTCACCAGCACACAAACGGACAGCTTTTAGTCGACTTGATGGCACACGGTAAATCATAGTGGATGAGTCAGCTAGTTTGACAAGGTGATTGGTGTCAACTTGGTGAGCCGAGACTGCACCGTTGATGTTTGGTTCCTCCTGTTCAAATCCAAGCTGGTTCGCGGTCGGCGATTCTTTGTGACACACACCTAGTCGTACAACACACAAAGCTTGCGCTACAGTAACAAACAACTAAAACAAGAGGGGAGTAACTAAGCGGCCGTTCGAGTGGGTGTTATGGCGAGCAATTTGCCCCCATAAAAGTGGGTGATCAATGGTGCTGGGCTAAGGGTACTTCGTAAATGGTGTTGAGAAGTGTCACATAATCGACTCAGACGCTAATTCACTTCTGAATGATGGCTGTATACATTAGAGTTTTCCTGTCACAACCGCACAACTTGGCAGTAGTATGCACTTAGATCTTTCTAGGACACTATATGCGCAGTCTGGAGTAGAAACTATTTCCATGCCTACCATGCTGGTTGTAGATCAGGTGACTGTTGACCTGTTCGCCGAGCTTGGCATTCTGCCTGTAAACCCTTCGTCAACGATCGTGGGGACATCATCCGCGCGATCCTAGTGTCCCCAAGATTGGTGACGAAACGTTTGCAAGCAAATTGCGGAGCTCAACGAACGGATCAACACCCTTTTGGACTACAACGAATTAAAGCACCCAAATTAACAATTTCTCGATAAATTGCCTACCATGTAATGTGATCCAATTTCCCAGACTTTCCAATCAGGGTGCGTTTGTAATTCAACCCGAAATTACACTACGGTGATCTCCCGAGAGATCACTCTTCAGAAGAGAGTTCATAGTTCGTATTCACCCCCAGATTACCATCGGATTTCCTATCTTAAGAGGGTTACTCCCAACTCCCCTATAGTCCAAGAGTGAGCCCTCGAAGAAAGGTCGTCAATCACGAGACCTATAGAGAAATACAGCGGAAAACGTTTAAAGAGTCAGGTGTCAATTTCGAACACCGTAAGCTTAGAAGGTAAACCAGCGCACCATAACTTTTAAATTCTTCAAAAGGTCGACGAACTAGGTGGAAATAATTCGGAATAATGTAGTTACTAGTTGACAGGATAACATCTGGCTTGACTTTCTCTTCCCCAGTGCTACTCATTCAGCCCCTCGATTCGGACATTAACAATATCGTTTTAGCTATCTACCGTAGAATATTATCCGCCCCACTGCTTTCACTGGACTTCATGGGTGCTAGATGTCTCTAATTTGTAGCTCCACACGCCTGCTTTCCAGATCAATGAAGGCAACCGTATCACCGAGAGCTACCGTGCAACCTGGTTTAGAGTTGATGATACAACAATGGAGAATTAATGCTTTGTCAGACTGGAAGGGAAAACGGTGGCGGAGACCTAGCGCGAGCAAGTCCTGTTTTTGGGACAAACAACCAAGGTGCTCACACCTTCGAGCAGCAACGGGCACTACATAAGTTAGCTCGGTCCAGCACCATTTGCGAACCTCACCCAACGCAAACCAAGAGATAGGCCACGTGCCATGCTCCATAGAGTCTTCAACCGCATGAAAGGACATTGCGGGCAACGAAGATGATAAAAGCCCAAGTCGCACGGGGTGACTATGTTCAATTACATTTCGTTTTGCTACCCCATTGTTCTTCCTCCAAGATCTTTGCGGGGGGTTTCATATGGAAACCAAAGTTTTCTTCTCAGATGCTGGCTGAACACGCCCAGTACATACCCTAAACAACCTAACCAATTATGCGTTATCAGCCGCTCTATAAAACATACACACGCCGCACCTAGCTAGGCTAGCATTCTCTGGTGGAAGACATTCTGGGAATGACGTGGATGATGATGCGAGAAATTGCGAGTTCCTGTCAATAACCGACATCAATATTGATTGAATATTGAAGATACTAATTTGAAGCTGGGTGGGAATGGTGAATACGGTGACTGAACCTTGGAAAACAAATAAGGATTACACACATGACGCTGACAAATATTGTTCAGCCACCGAATGACTCAAGCAATATGCTTTGACGTAACAGCCGAAGCGTACGGCTAAAATTAGGCACTTTCTGCGTGAGCTGCACTATATCCATTTCAGGAGACAAACCCAGTGGGAGATTAATGAAAAATCACCATTGGGAGCTCTCAATCTGTTGTGACGCATCTGTGGTGCATTGACGTTGGATCACGTGATGATGCTAAGGTGACTTTGCGATGAGCAAGCTGTTGAATCCTCCCGTCTGTTCCTCTCTTCAACTAAAAATGGGAAGCTTTGTGTTTAGGGTAAAGTTGAGTCATGTGTCTGCTGAGTGACAGTAGCGCGCCAGACGTAACAAAAATGCTATCGGCATATCGACGATGAAGACAGATCTGCAGGCAGCCGTCGGAGTTTCGCCATTCGAGAGAATATCAAGGTTGAATGGCGAGCCCATTAAAACCTGTATTTCTGGCGATAAACCCCGTTGAATAAGAGGCATGGAGTGAATGTCTGAGGCTAAGGACTAGCTAATGAAATTCAAGTCTCGCTGATATAATCACTGTAATCAAACACACAAAACAGACTGTGAGTAGATACTTGTTTACGGAACGGCTCACGCATGTTCCCTAAATATGGGACGGAAAAGTGACATGGAGATGTGTTCACGTTGGGTAAAGGGAGCAGGAGACAAACCAGGCTGCGCAGGCTTGACAGCCAACATATACGGAAGGTGTTTATATCCATGTGGTATTACGCTTTCCCACTGCATCGCCGTTGCATACACTTCGCAACCTCTACTTCCAATTTATTGGTTAAGTCTTTCTCGTTCGAGAAGGGAAACTTATATCTACCAGCGGAAGTATCAGAAAACCTAACTTTCGTTCTCAAAAAAACGTGCATGTCCTGACCTTACTTGCTGGTCACTAGTCTGGATTGTTTTTGGAAAGCTCTACAGGCCAAAGTAGCCTTCAGTGGTAACCAACCACTTGCATATTGTTGCCTGCTTTTTCCTGTTTTATGTTACATTTTAATGGTGGATTGTCAGCCGAGTCGCTAAGGAAAGTGACTTCACCATAAAAAAATTGTTCAGCTGTAGCAACCTTTCGGTACCTAGCTGCCATGCCAGCCAAAGGAAACACGAGTGCTGGGATACTGCCAGGTTGCCAAAGCCTAGGCAGGGGAAGTTGAGAGGCAGAGGTCGGGTTCGAACCACGGAGCTTCCGGTCAGTAAATTCGTGCTCTAACCAGTTGAGCCATCTCGCCCCCAACTTCACTACAATATACCCTGGTATAAACCATGTCAATAAAACAGGGATCCAAAGGAACTCGGTGATGAAGTTATGATGTAGTCTTACCCAAGAAGTACTACGCTACGTGTTTCACTCTGATCGGGCTTTAACAGAGGGACATATGTTTCTTTTGTCAATAGTCTTTTACTATCAACATTGTGTTCCTGCTGTTCAACAACACATAATACCCCGACGTTGACGAATAAAATTTTGCTTCACCAAACCATGAACTGATCTAGTCAAGGAGTTCAGTCTTCCGAAAATTCCACCAAATGGACCACGTTTCACACGGCACCATTCGTATATCAGAGGGTCGCTGACGAACGGCAAAACTCCTACAATCTCCGAACGGACTCTCAAACAAACCCGAATAGCAGGGTTTATTGCAATGACCGTTTTACTTCTTCTGGCGCCTAAGTCCCTCGATTACTATAAGCGTGGCCGATGAAGAAGCATAATAAGTCTGAGGTGAGGTGAAGAAGAAAATATAAGGTCCTCTGCCCTTTGATGTGTCTCACTTTTTGCTGATAAAATTGTACGGACGTGTAAAAGTTATGCCACAACGCGAGAAAATTGCAAGCATTCGCAAAATCGGTTGGTTTATCCTGCTTGTTCTTTGTCCTGTACCACTGGAACAGAGAGGACTGTGGACTCCACTTTCCGAACAGCGACCTCGACCCCTGATTCCTGCGGTTGTTTTCTATAGGTCGCTGCCACGTACATTGCGGAGGCGACTGCACTGAAATTAATAAGAAAAGTACGAATAAGCTGTTGTTAGAGGTCCGACCTGGTCTGACAGGGTTTAATTAACCTTCGGATGAGTGGCGGTTTTGAGGGAGAGTCCGTGAACCCCGACAGAGTTGCAAATCTAACTCCCGTTTATCCGAGGGACTAACCATAACCAGGTCTCGTAAATGGACCGTGGCCGAAGGAAGTACGTGAGGTAAACCAATAGAAACAGTCACTCCTTGAAAATGACAAACCATGAATTGGAAAACAATCCTACACTACTATGATTTCATTTTCTGTGCATGACCGCTTTAACAAGTAACAGCTGATTCACCGGAATGAACATTCCGATTGGTTTGTCTTCGTGCAGATTTGATGCGGTAGCCTGCAACATTGTGGCATGTGGTTAAGGAAGCCATTTGAACATTTCTGGAATCGTTACTATTCAAGCCGAGTGGATAATTCAGGGACGCGCAAACAATCCATATCTGTTACTGAAATTTTGGACGTGAACACGAGCCACAGAAAAATGTGCATAGTGACAGTCTGACGACAGAGGAAACCAAGAGTACTACAGTCCAAGCGCTACCAGACTGTGCACGGCAGGAATGAGGAAACTTATCCTGTTCTGCACGTTGACGTCGGTGTCTTTTCGGACTACGCCAACCTTCATATTTGTCCTTCCTGTTAGCACACGTTAACCGTAAGGACTACAGGGGACCACAGCACACATAAGTGAAAGATACGGTGGATATCTCTTATCGTCTGTACCCTCCCATCCACCTTGTCATACTGAGATGGCGTTGCTTCATGGCCCCTCCTGACCCCCATAGAAATATTGTTGGGTAGATGTGTGATACCGGAGGACAGCAGTCTGAGGTATGTGTCTGAATGATTGTGTAACAAAATGTATGCACTAGAATCCCTAGGTTTTGGTCGATCATCTTAGCGGTGCGCATTCCCAGTTAGATGGCTTATGCCTGTCCAACTTCATCCAACTGGTTGGCACTCTGCCCAGTTGCGCTACGAGATACATAGGCAATGAAGTGAAAGTTTTCACTTGTACAGCTGAATACACATCGAATGATGCAGTGCGACCAACCCATTTACTAGTCACCTAGCTATTGTTCCGTGTCTAAACTATCGCCGAGAAAAATTAATCAGCCTCAAAAGATCTGATGCACGTTGCCACCTGCAATTTCCCTACTCGATGTCAAATTGGGCGACAGGCATCTGTTGCTGAAACCTTATTTCCCTCTCTGTCGATGAATATTGTGTCTATGAAACACGCACAAAAGACTTCACTCCAGTGGTGCACCTTAAGCCACCCAAGACAAGCTCAGCTGCTCCATATCTCACTCTTCGAGTATCTGGCGATCCTGGCGCAATGGCTCGTGGTATTTCTGGTTCAGGAGCCGCACTCATTCTCAAGGCTGAATGCGCTTTACTGGACTAGATTCCAGTAAACGGTCATCTTTGCGCTATGCGGTTGTCTTGTCCAATTAAAATCAACGTGGGCCGACGTGGTAAACGGTGTTTCTTTGTCGTATCAGCATACGCCCAGACAGGCTACAGTTCTGATTCTGAGAAGGTTGCGATTTATGGAGATGCTTTTCCATGATTTGTAGACGTTTGAAGAGCGTGGGACACAATCATTGGGAAAAATGACACTCGAAACGAATATAATGCGTGCTTCACCAATCGTTAAAATTGTCAGCAACGACCCCGCCATATATGCAGCAGATTTAAGATTGTGACATCTGCAATAATAATAATAATAATCCTTTATCTGTAATACCCCTTCGGTGCATATCTTCCATGCCATCTGAAGGAAGCACGAGGGCTGAGTTACTGCCAGATAGCTCAAGCTTTGAGAGAGGTCACGATGCAGAGGTCAGGTTCAAATCACAGACATTCGAGTAGGTAAGTTTGCGTCTTAACCACTAGATAATCCTGACAAAGGAAAGTTACCACACGACACCTCTCAACAAAACAAGTGATCTATCGAAAGAGCACAACCGGACCCCCAACAGGAACAACCGAAATGCAGCGGTTGGGTTCGAACCACGGATTTTCTGCTCAGTAGTCTTGCGCATAACCGCTGAACAATCACGATCTCTGTGCGTTCACACACGAACTGAAAGGAAGGGGAAAATATTCACTGACGACATCTGAGCATGGGCTACCGAGGGCGTTGCTATTGCTGCGTCACTATTCGAAACCGCAACAACATCTACCAGTTAAGTCGCTCCTCTGAATAGCTCAAAGCGGCGTCCGTAAAAGTGAGAATAACACTGCGAAGTTACTGCGGCATGTAATGCGCACAGTTCGGCACGGGTGCTCAAAAATGACAAAAGGGATTTTGAGGCGAATAGTTGTTAAAAAAAGTCACTTGTGAAGCTGTTCCGTCGGATTTTCAATTCTGAGGAATAACGACGTTGACGTGGAGGGCTTCCAGCATAAGGATATGCGACTGAATAAGTAGTATTTACCGAATTTTCATTAGATAAAGGTGAGGGCAAGATTTTCCAGAACGAAAAAGATGGAGTTGAGATAACTGGAGATACAGAGCAAATCAATAGACTGCGAAAATCATATTAATCCTACATTTGAGGATCGTTTAGAACTATCTTCCAAGCACTGCATCCTAGACTCCCCAGAGAGGGCAATTTGAAATGAATTGGACGCTCATCTTGCGCTTCATTCAGGCCATATTGTAGAGCACTTACTAGTTGACCTCCAAATACTGACTCCATGGAATACATGTTTACTAGTGCTGACCAGATGTGAGTAACTCAGATTGGGGCAAGTGAGCGAAAAACTAGGGCGATCCAGTTTTGCCGTCATGATAGGTCGGCACAGATCTATTGACAAACGTGTACTGACTTTTGAATTTCGTGGGGAATAATGTAACCTCTGAGATGTACTCATTCTTGTTGTCCACTATGTACACCCAACAAAGACCATGTCGACAGCTATACGTCAAAATCTGAGGCAGATTCGCAAAGCAATCCATGGTCGAAATGCAAGGCATGGAGAAGAGCTCGTTCAAAAATCTGCTGCCAAAAACACTGCCTTCGTAGGCACAAGTATGCTACAGTTAGGCATCTTCGAGAGAGAAGGTATCTCAACTCCGTATCACAGATCAAAATAGGAGGGAAGAGAAGAGAGATTGGCCTTCCGTAACAAAAGTGGAGTTGGTGAACTCAGGCGGTAGCTTGCCGAGGAACCTTGGCTATACAGTCCCGACGGTGAACAGAGTCAAAGTTAGTTTTCGGGACAATCAAGGCAGTGTCTGTTACCGGAAGTTACACTCTTCTCAAGCACCTCATGGAAAGTGAGCATGTTATCAAAGCAGCTCATCCGGCTTGATTTTTACGAGTGCATCTCTCCCGATATTTGACCAATCTGTGTTGGACATTGCAAGCGTTGCAGGGAATCAGCTTAACTGCTCCTCAAAGTGTTCTATTCATCCTTGCAGTAGAATTCCTGGGTGGTCTTTTTCGCTTATCGTATCACTGACAGCCGCTGTCTGTGGTAGCTGGAAGAAATTGGCTGAAACACGACAAGACTGTTTTCGGAAGCGAAATTCTTCTCACACTTCTGAAGAATCCCTGACCAGTGGAACGCTTGTTTTTTTTCGTTTAGCTCTTCGCTATTCGGCGTGCGCCATTGCATCAAAGAATAGCCTATATGGATTTTCTAGAATCAACCAGGGATATTGATCTCGAAGACGTTCAAAGATCGTTGATTGTGTCAAAGTCAAACATACAGTAGCAAACACAGTATCTTACCCAGATTCTATTTATTGGTAAACTATTGTGTGAGTGTAGAGTTCTTAACTAGCTCAGATGGATATTACTGGGTTATACTAACTATCCGGAGGTGATCGACTAATGTGAGGTTATGTTCAAATTGTATCATTTAAATACCTCTGCGATTGACAAAAATGGCGGTACAATTAACCGTGAGATAAAGTTGTCGGTAAACTCTTAGTAAAGGCCTGAAAATGCTAGCAAATGAGCATGACAAGTGATGTCTAGTAGGCACCAACCCCGCCGTAAATTTTTCATTAATGGCGTTGCATCTATGGCAACAGATTCAGAAGCAGAGGGTCAGTTAATAAATCACAGGTGGAGGCTTTCAAGCAAGTTCATATGGAGGATGCGGACACACTTGCATCGATCTGTTACACCAAATAAACAATACTAAAAAATTTTCCGTATCACCAAGAAGCAACATAGAACATCACAGCCGGGGCAACGTTTTGATGGACCACGTTTTCACGACTACTTATATGCAACCAGAATGAAAAAGTCATCCACATCTACATATGAGGTATATATTTGCAGCTAGTTGAAGGCAGCTTGCAGACATACAACTCCAAGGGGTGATTGCAGTCGGACAAAAGAGCCGTTGCTCTGCTTTTCTGCTGACTGACTAGTTGAACAGCACAAACAAGAGGTTATTAACACTAAATGCTTTTCTCAATGAATGATTAGGTGAAGACGGTTTCACTGGAGCAAGCAGTAACGTAGTGTGCCAAGGCTGTACATCGCCCACACATTCACCAACCTGTGTTTGGAAGACTGAATCCCACCCCTCAGAGAAGAATGTCACATTCATTCCACCGGTCCGGTCAACTGCCATAATGAAAGCTAAACGACCCCTTGCCCTCCCCTTGTTATACCGAATTAATTCCCACTGTTCAAGCTCCAGTCGGAATCAATCACCAGCAGCAAAACAGCCAAGTGAGCTAGCCTGGTTGTTTCCGGGCACGGGGTTAGTAAACACGGAACAATCTACTATTCCTTGGGTAGGCTAGCCTTAAGTCCCTCTCCAAATCCCACATTTTTCCTCTTCCATTATAAAGATTTATTCAAATAAATTAACATGGCTATATGGCAGTGGAGCAACAGTGTTCTCCTCCGATGTTGCTGTTATTGATGATGATGACCACTATTCCCTAGTAGTAGCACTCTTCCGTTAGACCGGCTGTTTCCTTGCAATTTTGTCTGAATAGCTGTTAACACAACATGACATCCACCCGCACAATTGCGAATCAAGATGAAGATATAGAAAATATTTGATGTTGGGGGAATACTCTATGTTATGAAAATGCCTCGGATGACCGTCCTCATAGGGCATACCGTACACTGAAAGTTGCTTACAAGGAGAAGTTTTCACACTGCCTGTTCACCATCAGAAATTGATATTCTTGGAGAGGTGGGCAAGGCTTCAGGTGCAAAAAAGGTATTTGGGAAAACTTTGGAATCACTCATGCGCACGTGAATCTGGGAGGGGATAAAGTATCCAAGAATTCGCTCCAGACAATGAGCGAAAACTGGTGGTAACATGAATAGAAACTAGGAAGCACATCAATTAGCCAAGATGGTTATCTTGAAGTAACAGCCACAATTCCGGTGACGGTTAGAGAAATTTGAAGAATAATCAATGAACATTGAATAGTTTGTCAAAGTTTTCCGAAAAAGTTTCACGATTTAGTTAGGATTTCCAATCACCTGATAGACTGACATGGAACTGAAAATATTACCTCTTTCAACCCCTGATGAAAAGCGATTATTTGGGGAGCCGGGGTCCCTGTGACGAAACCGAATCGAAAAAATCGGTGTGGTTGGATTATCACATCAAATACCATTTCCAATACGCGCTTACAGTGCTGCAACAGAATCCGGCTTAGGCGTTCTTCTGGCCCGATACATCCAATATTGTCACGGTCACTACACGTACAGTCATCCGCACTGAGAATGCCGGGAAAGCCTTGCCCCAATGGCCCCACTAATGATGGGACTATCGCATCAGAGTACAGGACCAGAGGAGGAGGGCGAAATTATGAGCCATCATGTCACCAGTAGAATCATGTTGCTGGCAGTAGCAGTGCGGGACATCATTAGATCCAGGATATAAAGCAAGCAATATTGGCCGCAGGTGTTTCATCAGCTAGGAAGTTTTCTCCCAGTATGTTCAGTGGATTTGGTACACGACGTAGCGGCTTTAGCTTCTTTCCGTCTGCGTTCTGCAGTGCGCCTCCGCTCTTGTGGACAGATCTTGAGTAGTGAAAAAACGTCTGCAACCAAATTTTCATGCATAGCGAACAAACTGACGGCCATCATTACAACCTGAGCCACCAATATTCTCTTCAATTGCATTGTTGTTGTTAGCGCTGCACGGAATAAGCTATGGAAGTGTCTTTAACCGAATGGTGTCCTCTTGAATCGAATGGGTACAGAAGAGGTACACACGGCGCAGAATGCTGTAGAGTTCTCAAGTATGGTAGTAGTCGGCAGAGTATAAAAGCTCTGAGATGAGTCAATGGTGCTTATTGAAATTCAGGCGCCTGTATGCGTGCTGAAGCCAGCAGTCCCTATCCCACGGAATGCAAACGATGATACCATGAAAAAACGGCATAGACGTTACGATCTTTCCAAAGGGTTCGAGAGGTTAACAAGCAAGTCCACAGAGAGACCACCTAGTGAAGTACGATGTAGTCCTCAACCGGGTTTCGTGATATGCATTACAATCTTACCTGGACCATTCGACGGTCTCAATTATTCGTCCAGTGAGCGGTAAATTGTACATCCGTAAACAATTCTTAGTGGTGGGGTGTTCATCTTCACGTAAAGCTGACACCCTTAACCGATGTCTGCCAACTGTTCATTACTTAATGTGTACACATGTTTGGACGGGCTATTTAAAAAAGTAGAGAATCCAAACGGACCCAGATGACCTTCCGTAAGACAACGTCCTAAGTCCAAAGGATTCCTGCAGTATTCCGAAGCATGGACACACGATACGTTGTCGAACGTGGATGTGTTATCGAATTATTTGAAGAGTAAGAAATAGGACCAAGGCACAAATCGATTGACTTGTTTCGATACACCTTGTAAGAAATAGGACCAAGGCACAAATCGATCGACTTGTTTCGATACACCTCTTCGGAAGGAAGTGTGAGGCTCGGTACCTTAGCCCTGTCAAACAAACTCCACACTGCAACTATACCATAAACGACTATGACTCGTGATCTCATGCATAAGAAACCACTGACCTCGAAACAGATTCCTAAACGCCGCTAGCTGAAAAGGGCGTGCCTTCGAGCTACATCCCGGAATACGGGTACTCGAGAATGGAAGTCAACTGTTCTAGATCTCCTTTGAAACTGTGTGTTACAATCTAACAGGAAAGGTTCCAATGCATTAGTTACAAATTAGTCGTGCCCTACCCAGGAAGCTCGTTCGTGTGTATGACAGGAAAAACTGCAAGGCCGTTATCGAACTTGAAAGTTCATAATGTGAACTGAACAGTCGCGACTACGAAGCCAAATTGCGGCGTCAGCATCGACAGCAATGTCAACTTTAGGCAACGTTACCCCACAAAAAGGCTTTGTCAGACGCCTCTCGGTTTGTCGGCGAGAAGAGTTGAGCAGTATACACTCAACCACGTCAAACACAGGGATTAGCAGTACAGATTCTGACGTGATTTTGAGAACTTGACTTGCCTGATTGTGACACCAATAAAGTTAGTCGGTGTAAATACATAGTCTCCTCCAATGAACATCCCTGCGTACGTGACGATGATGTTCTGTAAAACAAAGTAGCATAATGTTTGAGGAGCTGAACAATGTCTAGTAAACTAAGTGTTTAAACAACAAACATTCATCATATGAAAATCATATGGAACCAACTCAACCGCCGTTCGGTACACAGATGCAGTAACATTAAACCATGGATAACCACTTGAATACTGGCAGATCAGTAAAATTATTCCCCTCAATTTGAAGGCAGTGTTCGATTAAGATGGTCGTGTATCAATCAATTGGAAAATGGTTGGGACCGAGTTGGTTGGGTAGTCAGAGAGGCTTGGTAAACAATAAATCCACCGATTGTTTACCAAACCTATCGGAAATGACCTTATTTCGTTTTGTGGCACCCATTCGCTTACGCTCCACTTTTCCCCAATACCAAGGAAGATCAGAAAGTCCACGAAAACATTAAAAGCGACAGAGATGCTCTGTAACCCTTTCCTCAATTCGTCATCGAAACTTTTGGAGGCGGATCATTGTTACTCTACAGCCCCCAAACTCAAGTCCCTTAAGCAGACTCAACCGCCGTTCGGTACACAGATGCAGTAACATTAAACCATGGATAACCACTTGAATACTGGCAGATCAGTAAAATTATTCCCCTCAATTTGAAGGCAGTGTTCGATTAAGATGGTCGTGTATCAATCAATTGGAAAATGGTTGGGACCGAGTTGGTTGGGTAGTCAGAGAGGCTTGGTAAACAATAAATCCACCGATTGTTTACCAAACCTATCTGAAATGACCTTATTTCGTTTTGTGGCACCCATTCGCTTACGCTCCACTTTTCCCCAATACCAAGGAAGATCAGAAAGTCCACGAAAACATTAAAAGCGACAGAGATGCTCTGTAACCCTTTCCTCAATTCGTCATCGAAACTTTTGGAGGCGGATCATTGTTACTCTACAGCCCCCAAACTCAAGTCCCTTAAGCAGGGTTCTGATCCTCGAAAAATGTTCCCCCCACGACTTTGCACCTTCGCAGTGAATTATGCTCATGGGCTTCCCTAATACTCCATCCCGTTTTTCATCACAAACGGAAAAAATAAGTCCATTTATGGACGCAGTGATAAAACATCAATTTACATTTCCTGATGCTTGTGTTGACACATTAAGAGCAACATGCAAGCTACAGGCAGAATGTGGACATGATGGGTTAATTTCAACCATAGTCATGTATGAGGCAGTTCACAACAGAACATCGAGCTGTTTATCATACATCATAATACATACATACACACATCATTATGCTTACATACATCATAATGATATAATGTATATAATTATTTTTAGAATTCCCCAGATTTGTTGTCATGGCACATAGGATTCAGCCGCCAAAATACTAACACGTGAATAAGAAGCGAAGTGTGAAAACTTCAATTAAAGTGAGTACAGGTGTGCAGCTTTTTTAATCTTGAAGCGACATGTGGTCACATGTCACTGCACTAGAAGCCGGTAACCAATGAGAGTCTTGCATTAAGGGCTTCAAGCAGAGTCGTCGAATTGGTGGTCCACGGTCCTATCCCTTGCGCCAAACGGACCGAAAAAACAGCCGGATTTCTATTGGCGGCAGCAGTAGACTAGCAACACCATATGTCCAATGTAGGCTCACAACAGCAAAAGATAAAGTATGGGCCATGAAACGAATTCATCCAAGTGAGCAGGAACTGTAACGACTGCGTCAAATGAGCACACAGTAGTTGCTGTTATTTGAGTCGATTACGTGCACACCTTGAACTAAATTGCAGCCACAATGCATACCACAGCTAATGATAACAAAGTAAACCTTCCTAAGGCGGCGACTGACGGGATCCGCCAGGTGCTACAGGGCGGTAAACACGCCAAAGGGGACTATAAACCGGCGCTTGTCCACAGACTGCAGTTTCGCAAAATACCAGAATCAGCCGTGCTTTAATTTTAGAACAAAAAGGTGTAGCCATTGGTGTCGAAACCAATGTGATTCGTTGTTGCTACCGGAAATCCGGAAATGCGCTTGGCAAAAGAAATAACAGGTTCGGCGGTGCTGCATGCAAAAACTCCAAAAATCCACAGTCTTTGTCCAAAGTGATATTGAGCTTTGGATAAGGTGGTGCTCAGTCCGTGGTGAACCATATGAAGAAGAAATGGTAACTCCAGCTGTTCCATCGATGGTAAAAAGAATACACGCACGGCGCTCAGGTAGTCCATATAGAACGTGAAACGCCCGTCAGTGCTACTTCAAAATGGAATCCATAAGAGAATTCTCAGATTTCAGTTCTCTCCTTACCAAACAAACCCTCCAGAAACGAGGGAGATGTACTTCCCCACTAACTGAGTCCGCAAAACAAAACGCTACAGCAGAAATATGCAAGTTCATTAATCCGAACCTACTGACTGGTAGCTGGTAATAAAAGTGTCGCTGGCACATATCCCATTATATCAACGACAGTCTGGTGACTTGTGTTTGCTCACCATCTTGGTCTCTCTAAGTACACACCACAACTTTATGTGTGGTACATGGCGTTCAGCCTTCACTCTTTCCCATATTTTCACATCTGACCCTGTATGTCACACCTTGTAACTGATGTGCGAATCTTGACTGCGTCGGCGGGTACTGTGCCCTGAACAGCGTATGGTATCGTTCGTTCTTTTCTCAGTCGCTGGACTTTACAAGTGTTTCCATGCCAAATATTCCTACAAACGTTGGAGACCAATTCGCCTGACTGGAAAACCATTGAGTGCACACCGTCAAATGGGACGTCTCCCTTTTTTGTAATGCTCTCCTGTAAAACCTGCTACGATTATCGCTCATAGATTTCGCGTTCGTGATGAAGTTCCTCGAAAATTGTAATAATAAGTTGCACGCGCATACAATGACTACTGCTATGTCGCTATCAACAATTAACGAAACGAGGCAAGCGGATGGAAAGCAAATATCGCTTCACAGATAAACTAGTTCACTTACCTTAATCACTCCGACGATGCTAGCCGTCAGAGCGGACGTGTAATGCGTGCACTGGAGCATAGAATAGTTGAGTAACACAGCCGAGCAGCAGGAAAATATGAAGTATAGGATGAAGATGGGGTTGGTCCAGAAACCGAAATTAATTATCTGTAAAAGTCAACGAAACCCTGTGTTACGAGAGGAGAAGGACATACTGTCTCTATATATATATAATGTATATATCTATGATACATATAATGGAATATGATCCTTGCATACTTGGAGGAAATGTTTTGATCTACCAGCCTTCTGAGTAGGAGGCTCAAATAGGCGTGCATATTCGACATCACGTGCCTCAGAACGGTTGATAAGCCTGTCACATATCAGTTCAAACTACGACTACTAACGTTGAAAGGAGTTTCTCGGAGCTATTTAAGAGAGTTGTTCCCCAAGTGAGAATGAACCGGGTCCGGTGAGGTCGTGTACCGCTGCTTCCCACGGACAATCATCCTCGGCAAGATCAGCGCAGACTACTCGCAAACTATGGTTTCACGGAGAGGTTTCATGAGGTGACAATGCCTTCTTCGACGGCCAATATCCAGTTTTTTCAGGGGTCCTTCCATCTGAGAGGAGGATCCTGCACACGATGGCGGAAACATCGACAGGACTGCTAATTCGACATCATTTGTGAGCACAACTAGTCGGAACAGCCGTAAACGTCATCACTGATCGTGCTGTGGCACATTTTAAATCGCACGCAGAGCGGAATGCTTGTATGCTCCTAATACAAGGTTTCTAATTTTGGACAAAAACGTTACGATCATACGATTTCAATGTGGTACTGTCACGCAAATGCACACATGATCTATAGAATGATAAGGAAAGAGCAAAATGGAGATAAAGTTAGTCAGGAAATACCAGCCAGTAAAACCGTTCGACAAATTTGAAGACAACTTATGGTCCAGTACTAGAGCCGATTCGACCATGGACAAGTCAACGCTTTCGCGTAGTGTGTCTTGGGACAAAGGGTCACTTGTCAACTTCCAATTGCGACTGCTTAAGCGGTTGCTTCCGACTTTGCCTGTTTTGTTACCAGAACAAAGGCTTTCGAATAAACCATGATCACACACTGACAAATAACTGGCGAAATCGCCGTGGAGGATGGCGGACACTATGGTTCATGCATATGCTTGGCGACACGGCTGATATAATAGGCTGCACCGTGAATTGTGTGCAACCGATATCACAGGGAAATCAAAAGCATGTTTCGGGAAGGTGTTCTACATCGATAGAGCCAAAAAGGTGATCTAATCATTTAACAGTTGTTATTGATATCCGACATAACGATCGAACCGACGACTGAGGAAAGTATTCTCAACAAAATCGATTCACATCACAGGTGATATGCTCCTGTTTGGTTCAATTCGTATTGCGGTTACATATCACTTCACCTCACTTCAGAAAAGGATGTCCACACGAAAAGTGAACCTACCTGGAATACATGTGACGTGAGTGCTGTGACGATCAGTAGGAAGGGAATCATGAAGGCAGAATTGTAGTACAGCAGCTCAACGCTAGAATAACCTTTGTCACGAAGTCGTGACTTGGACAACAGCGCCTTCCCAGCTGTGGAGAAGTTGTTGATGAAGACGAAAGTATAACCAAGTGGATCAAATGTGATATCACCACTGTAGGATAGAGATATGGGTTGGTCAGTTTAGCAGGATAATGTCAGAGACTTACAGTGCGGCCACAGCAGCACCAAGAACCATAAGACCCACGGTGATGTAAACCGATAGGGGGCGAACAGTTCTGCATACAGACGAGATAGGTTAGCTGATTGGAAACGGACAAACCCCAGGATGATTTGTTCACCAATAAGGATGAAGAAATTGGAGATTCGCCGCAGGGCAGAAAACAAAGGCAAGCTATAAGCAGGCGGTAATCTCGTAAGCTGGTAACATGTCTTACCTTAGCGTTCCTGTACCGGCAATACCCATTGTGATATCAACAGCATAACAAAATGACAGTGGGAAAACCTGGGGGTTATTGGTAAAATACACTGGAGAAGGCAATCAACTCACAGTTCGAATGACTTGCAAAGGTTCACGTTTCTGTATATCCGACACAAAAAACAGCCGGAGGAGTATGAAAGTGAATAAAGTCTGAAAGAAAGGGCAAACATGAAGGTGTGATTTCTCCACAAGCGTTTACAGTATTCTCTGCGCCGGGGGTGTTCTACAAATTCGCTACATGATGTGTGCTACGTTAATACACGAAGTTTTATGGGCTCATGCTTACTTATGAATGACATGAATAATACATGAAAAGGAGGCGACCCTGCCGTTGATTGTTTTTAAGCGTGCAGATATAGGATCTAGGATGACCTCAATGATTGCCGCCCTTTAGAAGATGAGTGACGGACAAGAATTTACAAACTGTTCTCGAACAGCACGGATGTGAGTTAGAGTCTTCAAACGTCGTGTTTCGTTGTACTTTTCTTCGGCTGAGTTTTGCAATAAACTGCCCAGTATCATCGCTACTGTCATTCTGTGATCCTATAATGCTTAATTCTTAGCGGAAAAGATCGACATGATCCAGTCATACAGTTCGAGCTAAATGACAGGCTAAGTGATAGACATAGAAACTAAAAAACTGTTCAGCTGTAGCACCCGTTCGGTGCCTAACTGCCATGCCACCCGAAAGAAGCACGAGGGCTGGGATACTGCCAGGTTGCCCAATCCTAGACAGGGGAAGGCGAGAGGCAAGGTCGGGTTCGAAATACGGACCTTTCGGTCAGTAAATTAGCGCTCTAAGCACTTGAACCATCTCGCCCCCAAGTGATAGACATAGGATCTGCTGTTCCACCCACCAACTATTTGAAGCTAGAAAGTAGTTGAATATAGATGCAAAATGAATTCCTATCTATATACTATGCCACGATCATCGAACGCAAGGGATTTTTCACTCGAATCGCGGAGTAATGGTGTCAGAGTAGACCTCAAGTCATACAGGCGCTTTATGACAGCTACTTGCTTGTGTATTGTGCCATCTGCAACCTAGCAACAAGGCATAAGAAACAATGTCTGTGGAACCTAAAGTAGCGCACAAATGATTCGGGACACAAAGAGTAAAGGGCTTTGGACAGAAATGCGGCCAACTGGACTGAGATTTTGTCGTTTCAGTGAGACTTTTCTGTCCGTACCCTGGATCTGGTACTGTTATAAAACAGCTGGGAGCTGAGTGCAGGGGTGTGGTAACAAGCATAGTACTGTCTAACTGTCCTCAGTGCGGCTTACAAGTGGTAGAAGCTACTAGGCCACCAGTTATTTGTCCCCCCCAACTTGATAGTCATGAGTCGGTAGTTAAGCATCCTAACGATTCTTCTGTTCAACTGGATGCCTTAATCTTTTGCGCTTACATAGAGATACAGGTTACTTGTTTGTATCGCACGCTACTTAGCTCAAAACCGTATCTACCATTAAGATACTCCGACGTGACAGGCACATCCGGAAGAGAATGTATATAGCAGCTAGAACCACTGCAAGTGTTATGACCGCCTTATGGCTACATCATGGTGTGAATCTGATATGTGGAATCTATTAGAATTATTAGTCACGGTCAAGAACAAAAGCTTACAGAACCAGCCACTACATCGCCAGTCCAGGTTTAAGGCACGACCGTCCAATAAACGCTTTATGTCTTTGATATTTTGACGCAAAGTCCACATTTGTCCGCTACGAAACACACCACGGTTATACTTTGACGATTCACCTGATGACCCGCCAAATGCTTGTCAAACTGTTACTAACTGTATCACGTGATTTAACCTTGTCTCTCTGAAGAGAGGATTTCATCATAGGTGATGAAACGTTTGGATATGAATTGGCATACGCCAGCGACGTGTTGAGACCCTGTCAAGGATAGCAACAACACTCTTGTGCATTTAAATTCGGACTCGACGATTGAGGAGTGGCCTCACTAGTCCCACTAATAATATAAAGATAATCGTTCAGCTGTAGCACCCTTTCGGTACCTAGCTGCTATGCCAACAAAAGGAGGGCTGGAGTACTGCCAGGTTGCCCAAAGCTGTACAGTCTAGGAAAGTCCCGCTACTGACGACATTGGAATTATAACAAAAACGACCCACCTATGCAAACCACAACAGTCCCCTTTCAGTCAGAATTTACTTTCAAATCCCGTCTGTTTCACGTTAAACAATGAAACACTGATAATGCAGCTAGGGATCCAAACGGGTAGTGCAGTGCGTAATACGGAATTACTCAGGATCAGTTCTAAAGGACCAAAACTCGGTTCTTCCAATCAATTTGTCCTTCAAATACTTTGATCAAGTGATACACAACCACAAACCAGCACTGAAGATATGTGGAGCACACTCCCCACCCACAGATGATGACCCACAGAACAATATCACGCTGCTGACAGAGGTAACTGTTTCGCGGAAAACCCCATGGTAAACCCAGGACTGTCATCGGGCGTCACACTGTATGACATCTTGTGCAGCTTTGTGAGTGTGCGAACGAACCAGTATTCGATGTTTGGTATGGCACTGCAATATTTTACCCTGGTCGACTAGAGTGACAGTGAAGAAGTTGTTAGGAGAAGGACCTAATAAATCCTGGACTGGATTTACTACGTTTGTCATGGCCTTCGGATTACAACGTCACGAGACGAAGCTCAGGGTAGCGAATACCACAACAATGATGCCTTGATACTTTAAAAATGGCATCGCCGTTTGGTGACTGAACAATACTGAACTAGAATGTCTAAAATTCTTGCCTGTGCATAAAGATGAAGCAAGCCGGTGAACCAGTATTCCAGAAGTGGTACGACGGTGGAACAGAAAAATCAGAGATTACGTGGGGAACTGACCTGAAGCAATGCCAAACCCATGAATGAAGGGAATCTATAAAACGACGATGAATCGGTGTCAGAATTTTGGACTTACCGATAAACTGTGAGTATCAGTTTGTTAGCAAACATGATTCCACTGGAACAGACCATGTATAAAATGATATGCAGAATGGCACGAGGGTCAACCATCATGCGCACGTGAAAGCCCTTCAGGGAAAATCTCTGTCAACGAAGGACGGGAATTCGTTGAATGCGCCTTTCCGAGGAGCTCCAGGAGGGAATATAGGTAATAAAAGCCACTAAAAACATCAATCTTAAGGTGATTTTGTGGACTAGGTGATATAACAGACCATTGCCAATGGACACGGGGAAGAACGTGGAAATAGATGTAATATAAGGAATGCGTTGTTTTCCTTAAGTGAATAACCCGTAATGGTTGAAAGGGAGCAGTTGCAGGAATTAATGCTACCGTGGTTTTCAGAAAAAACGATGTGGTCACTTTATGTTCAACCTGGAATATACACTGTCCGCCAAAAAGTGCACAGTCATCAAAAACTGGTAAGCGAATAGATATGGTTTGAACGCTTGCGAAATGATTCAAGTCATTATTTGGCATAGTGCTTTACGTCCCCCCACCCAAAGCATGTGACTATCGGCTCAAGCTAACCAATATGCAGTCTTAGATTAGTCCCCTTTGGGCAGCGAGGAACGTGCAACGAAAGATTCAGTCAACAGTTTTAACCCGCTCTACTGGGTGTTTTCTCCTCGTGTCGAAGTATAGTAGCAAGAAACAAGGTGGTAACGTGTGTGGGAGTGGCAGCCATATAATATGGAGACCAGATTGGCGCTGATATCGATGGACTTTGAGTAGAGGCATTACATAGCAGTCAACACCAAACGTCTTCTTTCGTAGGTTTTCAGTCCCACGACCATTCGCTCACTGAAACGATCTCGTTGCGGACCACCTTGGTGTTTTAAAATGTAGGGACTAGTCGTATAGAGGTTTTTCGTAGTCCTACACGCCGACAACCTGTCATATCAATTTGCTTTCGTCATTCCTACCACGCCAGCTGGTGAACAAAGTTGCCCTTTAACTTGGCACACCGTAAACTGCAAAAGTTGGTTGCGCAGTAGCGCATCTAAGCGGACAGTCAAAGTTGCTCTCCTCAACAGAGGACTCCAAATTCCGGATCTTACACCGAGCCATTGAAAGTATTTTTAAGCAACTGTTGTGCAAAAATTTACACATTAAGCTTCCAGAAGGTGCTTCGATCTGACACACTTGAAGACAGTGAATGCTTTCAGAAAAAGTAACATGTAGTACAATGAACAAATAATTGATCTGAGAGGTTCAAGCACATGAACTCTCCAAGGTAACTAATCAACCGCCGTAGACTGTGACTCTACCAACCTACTAACAAGATATGAATCATCATCAACATCAAGTTTGACACTGATACTTCGCTGTCGTAAAACCATAAAGTTTATCTAATTATATTTAAAGCCTTAGAATGAAGAGAAGAGAAAAGAGTAGGCGAGGGAGGGGACTTGGCGCTGGCCTGTCACAAACATTCTGAGGTGCTCACACCTCCAAGCGCCCAATGAGACAATATGGAAAGAAACTGACAGCGCAAATGTTACTGAGATCGATCAGCCGCCATTTCTTGCGATGTCTCTAGCCAGACACAGAAGGGGTCACGATGATCCAATTCTGAATAAAGGACCAAACCAACAACACTCAAACCCTTCATCTCTTTCACACCCTCAGTCAGAGGCTGTCCACCTCGCCGTTTGCGCCATTCTGAAGGAGGCACGCAGAACAACACTCATCTCGGTAGACAGTGTTTCAACATGCATAGCACACGGTCGATCCACCGTAGTTGATGGTGCTGGATGTTTCCCGTGATCGAAGTACTTGCTGCACAACCAAATATCGGTTTTCAAAGTACCTAGTTACAGATCCGCTGACCCTATCCGACACCAGCAATGCTTCTGACGCATCGGTGATCAAAAACTTGAAGAGGCCTCACACCATCAA
This sequence comes from Clonorchis sinensis, assembly GCA_003604175.2. Taxonomy (NCBI): domain Eukaryota; kingdom Metazoa; phylum Platyhelminthes; class Trematoda; order Opisthorchiida; family Opisthorchiidae; genus Clonorchis; species Clonorchis sinensis. Next base: position 56,958,483 of record CM030370.1, read on the forward strand.
TTCGCACAGGCCACATTTTGGAACCATACGACAACACAGCCCTTATTGTAGCTTGATGTACACGAACCTTGAGGTCCAGTAAGATGCGTTTGTGACGCCACAAGTAACTCAAATTAACAAATGTGATTCACGCCTTTGAGACTCCTGCACTAATCTGGTCAGACACACTTCTGTCAGAGCTAACACAACCACCGAGGTATGTAAACTTCTCAACAACCTACACTGCTTCTACTTGAACTGTAAGAGGTACGTTTGGAGCCCGTATGTTCTGAAGCATGATGTTGCATTTTGAAAGTGCTTGGCGAACGCTGAAAGAGGGTATGATGGCGGTCGGTTTATTCAGCAGAGCTCGTGCTTCGCCCTCGTCTGCGTTTTCCAGATCGACAAGGTTCTCATCAGCAACGATTTGAACACTGGGTTTATGAAGATCATCAGTGACGAAGCTAAACAAGAACGGAGAGAGCGGAGATCCATTCGGACATCACTTTTTGTAGGGAATCTTTTAGAGAGCCCACCATACACTTTCGAACGCTCAGGAAGTAAGTGAATATAAGGACCGGATTATGTTCACAAAGTTCTTGGTATCCCTGTTGAGCAAGTGTGGTTAAAAGTACAGTGTGATCGACAGAATTGAACGCACCGTTGAAGTCAAGGGACACCAAGATTGTGGGTCGTCTGCACATGTAGCGTTGCTCTAACACCTGATGAAGTTCGAATATGTGGTTAACCCAGCCTCTGCCCAATCGAAATCCCGCTTGGTGTTTCACCAGCAACAACCACAAAGATCTCTGGAATTTCAGCCCGTTGTAAAGGAGCATCTAAAGACTCAACTAGAGCGTCTTTGGCAGATGCAGAGCTAAAGTCTGTTGAGGTGTAAGCAAACACAATAAACAGGGTGCGACAGACCTCACTTTCTCGAGATTCTCTAATAGACGTTGCCAAACAAACCGCGCTGAGGCGACTCTCAACGGGTACTCGATCAAGTAGAGACGGTTCCGCTCGGTCACTCAATACGAAGCTCACGCCAGAATATCCAGCTGCAACGGCCTCTGCATCAGCAGAGATGCGCAGCCGGATACTAGGAGAGAACGAGGGAGCAGTCAGTTCGATTACAATACTCACATCTTGTATCCTTGTTTGGTAAATGGCATAGGTTAGCGCAGAGGGAATCCAGAGTACGAGGAAGAGTCACTTATTGTCCTGCTTGCTTCAGTGTGCGAATATTATAGGTGGCTAAGTAGGCCGGCTTTCGGGGTTTGTAAACAGAAGTGTTTGGGGTTGTTACTGAAGTTGGAAACACAAAAGCTTCTGCTGAGCGTCATGTAGGGTGAGCAAATCGATCGGTTCTAGTGCTCGGACCTGCGGGGAGAGCATTCAAATTGCGATGAGGTAGTGTAGAAGACGGAATACGTGAGTGTCAGAAGGTATGCGACAGTAGCAATATGTTTTCGCTCGCCCGCTCTACTGTCTGCAACAAGTAACGTCACCGGCTGACAGCATCACGTGACGGCCAATGTGACATGATGATATTGTTGTACACTGCCAGAGCGGCCAGGCCTAGATAGGAGGGTGATCAAGGTTTTCGGAGAAAGTGTGACCGCAAGGCAGCGGTGTTTGGCGGAGAATGCAAGTGCACTGCCATTTCTATAGAGCAAATTGCCACACATGTTCCAACCTCCAAGTTGGACGATAGGACACTGTGTTCGTCAGACCTCTAACTATTGATTAATCTGGTATGTGAGATTCTGTGAGTGTCCATCGGACGCCCCTCCTCAGTAGAGTCAATGGGTCACGGAGGCGCACAAACCGCCACACCACAGTAAGACCCAGTCTCTTTGTGACAAGATGTGAATACCATAAACGAGTCTTTTGCGGAATGGTTAAAATAAAAGTGAATCCTAAACAGTGCAACAAAAAGACTATGCAACTGAACTGTTAGTCGAAGAAAGTGCCCACAGCCGTATGTAATCATATCAGTGATCAGGTGAGAAATATAACTAGGAGATGTGGCAGGAAGATTCAACATACCAACAAGGTAGCCCGCATTTCCGTTACCTTCCTAAGACTTCGAAACAACTTGAAAAGGACTGTTTTGTCACGAATCCCACGTGCAACAGCTATTATATGGTTTCTGGAACGTCGATGTACGTTACTGAATCCTGTTGTGACATTTATATTGATCTTCATATGGACGAACTTGAGAGTAAACTGCGAATAACAAAGACACGACCAACTTTTAGCCAACTATTGGCTGAGTCCAAAAAAACAAGAACAACGTCTCTTGTGTAATTGGAAGTCTTGACTCCGGCATGAAAAAGTTCACCTTAACCCCCACCAACTTGCATGGTTGATGTTTTGTTCAAACTGATATGCTTCACATGGACGGCGGCTAACCTAACAGTGATCAGTTTCGTTGTTTTTTCCCGTCCATACGCCAATAACCGAGCTTGAATCCAAGTAAAACGTACGAGATTCTGTCTTTGTTTTGGAAAATGTTTGACAAAGGATTTTTGCTCAGAAGCAAATCCATTGATTCTTCATCAGATATTTCTTAAACAATGACTTCTTGATTGGTTCCAACTGATGGAAGATCTTTCTTAAACAATGACTTCTTGATTGGTTCCTAACATTTTCCAACTGATGGAAGATCCCACCCTGTTGTATTTGTAGCGTAGCCGGGGTGAGTGAATGTTCTTATATTTGTACTGGCAGATTGCTCTATAGCACAAAATAGGGAACAAAAACGATCCACATCGGTCTCGATGTTCATGATAAATTTGAGATGGCACACCTAAGATAGACAAGACCGACGACAATCTCAGGGCGGGAGCAGGCTCGGGTACTCGGCAGCCTTGTTCATGACGCATACTCACCAGAGTCGACTTATCAACGCACGCTATCCACGACCTGTGAGCGGAAACATCCAGCTCTGTTCCAGCTCGAGTGCTCTACGCAGCCGGATACCGGGCCATGAATTTAGGATCACAACCCATTAACGAGATGTGACTTTGGGAGACACTACTAAACAGATGTCATTAGCTAGCCGAAACCTTAGTGGCACGGTACTTTAGAATTGAAGGGGAAACTGTTTGGTTCTCTGACCTTAGTTTTTTCTTGTTATGAAGGAGAAAAAACATACGAAAAGCGATAAATACCCTCCTGAGTCAGAAACTACAAAAGTATCGATCGCCCAAACCATTCATTTGCTGCTCAACGCAGTGGCACACATGCAGTTAAGATACATACATTCAATCAGAAAGTGCAAACATACAAGTTGTTGCGGCACTCGTCACTTATAACAATAAAATATTACTATTCATTATTAATAGTGTAAAACAGAAAATATTCTATTATTTTATTTTATTGGCTGATAAAAGCCGGGTCAACTTGTGTTCACATTTCCAAATGGAATCAATGTATCTAAACTGCTTGTGTGCTACTGTGTTAAGCAGCAAGTAAGTAGTATGGCCATCCTTCGTGTTTCCTTACCCAGCAGAGCCTTTGTTGCTTTTCATATGTTTGCACTCCTTCACTTTAGGAGAAAATACGCGTTTGGTCTGGAAATTCCGGCATTACAAAAGACGAAAGGGTGCTTTTTTCATTCTTGCACTCTCTATCATCAAGGGGACGGAGTTTCTTGAGATCCAACAGAACACAAACAAGTACAGCGCTACGGGAGGAAGTTACTGATGAATAGTTGACCTATAGAGACTGAAGCTTTGGTGCATAGGTTTGAGAATATATCCTAACCAACTCGACTACTAGGTGGTACGGAGAGTTTCTTGAATAGTGTGGACGGATAAGACCATTCTGTGAGAGTAGAAAGAGAACAAACAGTGACACAAACAACAGCCAACAGCAGATAGTGTTCGTTGAAAGGGTTCTGCATCTTTTAGTTGCAGTACAGTCTTGTTTAACAAGAGGAAAACAGAGCTTTTTTATCAACTGCATTCGTTAAAACAATAGATACCGTCCATACTAGAAATGCTGTCCTGCCGCCCATTCTCCGATCTAAAAACCATTACTAAATGCTTGTTCCTTGCTTGCTTATGCCTTGTGCCTGATCGAAACGGAAGAGACGCTACAAATGCATGACTCGGAACTTGTGCATCAAAGGAGAGAGCTTTCAAAAACAGCACGATTTCCGAATGGTCATGAGGGTAGACAGTCGACTGGCAAGCATTTCAGACGCAGTCTACTTGGTTCTTTTCCAAGGTAATGAAAATGAGTAATTCGTAAAGAGGACAGACCAGTTGAAAAGCGTACATCATTCCAAACTTAACAGTACCTTTGAGGGATAAAGAGGAAAAGTAAACTTTCTAAAACTTTTTTTAATGTTCTGAGGAATTATTTCAACCAAGATGTTTAGAAAGCGCACATTCGCCAGAGAACTTTGGCTTCGTATCTGTCGAAGTCACTTCTCTGCGAGTACAGACTCATTAGACAATGTGTCCCGAATGCATTGAGAACTAGGTCCAACCGGATTCACCTTCCGTTGTGATGCGTTGAAAATCGTTCCAGACATACGGACGCAGCACGCTGCCTCTAAGAGAAGTAGTGGCCTGAAGTGGAGTCGCCACACCGTCCAACGAACCGACAAGTCAAACGATGCTCGAGTGGAGTCGGTAACGTGGCTGACGGACGGGGTGAATCCGCAAAACGGTATCTGACACTGCTTCCTAGAGGCCGTAAACACTATTACACCTCATCCGTCAAATGTGTACTTTTCAGGATTGCGGGGCATCATCATCACCACCGACCAACACACTAATGCTCCATTAGGCTATTTCAGTAATGAACGTCCTGAACGCATCTAATTTCAGAAACACTGGTTATGAAATAGATATTCAGCATGAGTTAATCCGCTTACTTTGGTAGATGAATATCGTTCATAGTTGGGTGTTACGTCGAACTTTTACATTTCTGCTGTACCGCATTTCTGCACGCACCGCTTGCGGTCTCATTACAAGCTGACACACGTTACCTCGGAAATAATGCGAATTTCCAACAAGTAGAACACAGAAGGTGAGCCGGTGACCTTACTACGATACAATGTTCTCCGTTACCATGGTAGTTTCTGCACAATAAAACAAAACCATCTTAGAGACCAGTCACAGAAACATTGAGGCTCAAACTACGCATAGTTGCGCCTGAAAACCGTTTTCTGTTTTGTTGTGCATTAGGTTGAGGACAAGGTCTGTTATCTGCGTAACAGAACGAAATGAATTGGCTGTGTGGAAGTTCACCGTGTTCGCAGCGCACAAATATGATGCCATTCATATAAACAATCACTAAAGACTTCAAGCGGTACGAAAAGAAGTTATAAGCCTCCGGAAAATGAAGAAACCACTAAATCCAGTGACCGACTTGCTCTGATTAATAACAAAAAATGAACCTAAAGGTGTTAGTTCTTTTGTCAAAACGTCTGATTTACGATTAACTCAGGCATGACAACAAACTAAACATTATGCTGCTTTGTGTTAGAGGCAGTTGAAGATGTTCCATGGGGGCAGATTGGGTTCATTTGGTTCGGGGGTATCTCGCACCCTTAAAGCCTAGACTCTAAATGGCATAGGCTTCGCATACTCCGAAACAATGATAGAACCATCCACAATTGAGAGCTTCCGAGGTGGACCTGATACGGTGGATCTCATAACCAGCTGGACTAACGAACACTACGTCAGGATTTTTGTGCGCCTGAAAAAATGGATGGTCCCCATTGCTAATGACCAATTAATAGATAGTGTTCAGATGTCAATAAAAAAACAGACCCATATTGAAAATGGACATCTCCCATCACAATGCAGCGTGACGATTCATCGGCCTCCTATATACCGTCCGAACAACTGTAACATCCCAATGTTTTGCACCCTCAAATGTCTGACAGTGCAGTCGCATAAAGCTTTCTTCCCTCCGTAATTCAACGATCAAAGTAATCACAGCATCCCATTCGCCGACGAAGCCATGTCCGACCCGCCTGAACTGCTACCACTTCAAGGAGATATATGGACGAATAGTTACGAACTGTGGTAGTATCCGTCGGTATCGTTTGGAAGTCTGACATCGCTTTGTTGAAACAACAGGCACATAGAGGATATGGATGGAGGGCGGCAGCCGATCTGAGAGCGTTCATGCAGGATCGAACCCGACTTTATCAACTAGGCTAACCGGGGTTAACGACAACTTAAGCTGCTACCCTGAGAATTATCAGCGCCTTAGGTTGTTCACTATTCCCAGTCATTGGGTCTTTCAGATGAATGAGAACGTGCCAATGAAGGAATCAGAGCAGTCGCATTTCTACAGAGCATATTTGTTCCCTATCTACTGATATTTTCCAAAACGGGACCCTACTATAAGGAATGGTCTGTTCTTTTCAAGTATGCGATTTCAAAAACATTGCTTCTCGCTGAATTTATACATGATCCTTCAAAAACAAGATACTGAAAAGTCGAAATAGACTGAAACTGTCGTAAAATTGAGAAACATAGCAACAGTAGCTTCCTCTGTAACGGTAAATGAACACGGTGTTCGAGAACCGTCAGACAGGACGGGGTGATATTTTCACTTTTCTCTCTGGGGAATTGGATTTGAACCCAACACGTCCTGTCTGTACGCGCATTTTATGAGAAGACAGCCAGGACATTCGCAAACCATGGGCATATACTAGAGAGTATCCCGGAGAAAGGTTCAAAGTGCTGGTTCCGTGCTCACCAAGATTACTTACATGGTAGCCGAACGTGGAAGCAGACTTAACATTGGCTTTGATAATATGTTGTTCATATTTTTCTGACACCAAGCTCCTGCTAACTAACTATTCTCACGGCAATACGTCGATGGACATGCAGCCTACAAGTATATATATATATATATATATATATATATATATATATTACCTAGTTACTCTAGCATGCAACTGATCGCCCACGACTTCAAGTTTTTGGCTGACCTATAGCTTGCTCAGCAGTAGTGATGAAACTCTAAAGGTGAAGAGTATATGAGCATTGGTAAATCCCGAAATAAAGAGTCCAAATATGTGCCCCGGGAAAAACTCAGAACATCGATTTTCGGTGTATCGGATGGGCACTCTAACAACTGAGTTCGTGAGAAAACTCTCCCTCGTAACACTTATACACTTGAACTCAGCCCACGACACTGAAAGTTGATGTATTTATGTACTATTAGTGTGTGAGTTCCGCATCGGGCGAGGTCTCGATATCGTCCAAATCCCCAAATAGCGTCGGTACAAATTGATAAAAAATATAAAAGGAAAACTGACAAACCATGAAATACATACCAGACGACGGGACTACTCTCCTTAGTCAGACCAGTACTCCAAAGACGCCACTTAGAAAGGTACCATGGATTCGCCATAGATCATGTGTGATCCAAATGCAATTATACTTATTTTCAAAAACATCTGCACCGTATCGACAATTTTCAAACTTGTCTCTCATGTAGAGAATGTTCTTCATATTGGTACAAAAGGCATGAAATCAAGTTTTACTGTTTTAGTCTGCGGCTACCCTGCGTGTTGTAAGAGTCTGTTATGTCTGCTGATTCGCTATCTGCTGTATCTGATTGCTGACCCGCTCCAGTGCCTAATGCCGGAAAAAAAAGACTCACGGAAGGGAACACAACAGCCATATTCCGAACAAGCGAGTGCGAGAGTGTGAGTACGTGCGAGTGCGAGAATACAACTCAAGCTAGTCATTGGTGGGACACTGTCTAACTTGGTCCAATGCTGACGCACGCGGTCTGGTCTTGGTATGGGCTGCGACTCGCTGCATACTGCGGGGGCGTTGTCTGACCTTGAGCAGCGCTGACACGCGCTGTCTGGGTTTGATAGAAAGCTGTGAGGCGCTGTATATTGAGGGGGCGTTGTCTGTCTGGTCAACATCTAGCAGAGCTGAGGGTCTCATTAGATTTCGGGCATTCAGTGGTTGCTTTCAGGAATCTGACCTTCCTGATAGAGTCATAAACATTTTCATAGAAAAAAACACAAAAATCTGGTAGCGTGACGTTTGAACTCAATTGTGTTGCAATCACGAGGTAACCTATGTCGTCATCGACATTTCCAATGAAAACCACCCCTTAGAAAGGTAGCCATCCAGATTTCGCCAAGGTTGTTTAATACGGGGCGGAGGACTGGTCCATTTGAAAGACGAAAAAGAGTATGGTAAAAACAGCCGTCAATACTGTGTTGAGTCAGTCAGTACTGACATTAGTTGGGATAACATAAATGGAATGTTGAGGTCAATTACTCCAAACGGTTCAAACAATTCATGAACTTTGTACCTGAGGGCCCAAAGAAACCAGGCCTCAACAGTTTCATGAAGTGTAACAACTATCCAATGACTGTTCATCACAAATGACTACAAAGTTTTAAGAGAAAACTCAAAAAGAGCGCGACGAAAAATGGACTCTCCATGGCGAGATACTTATGATACCAAGGATATACCAAGCATAATAAACTGCACTACATGGTTAGCAATTGCTAATTTTGATGTGAGACGTAGTTTTTTCATGTCTACCCCCGTAGAGCAATGTATCCTATGGGTACAAACAATGCTGAAAAGCCCCGGGATATTGTACTATTTTCACATGACATCCCACAGATTTTACATTCTTGTGAGTGTTTTCAATGAAGAATAACGCGTTTTGTAACTACAAACCAACGGATAGCCGCATTCATCTGAGTACGTAATAACAAAACTACCAACTTGATAATGGCAGCATAAACAAACAATAGGAAGTACTCACAGAAGTCGGTGTAAACTCCGTTCAAATTTAAAAAAGTGGTCACCGGTGGAGCCCACAGATTGTGGTAAAAGTAAGGCGGTACTGCCGAATTGATCGGTGTCGACTGAAATGAGAAAATTGTAAAAAGTGAGAATGGGTGTGTGGTATGGGTAAGATAGCGCGCCTAAAACCTTGGTGTTTTCAATTCTTTCTGAAGAATACCAACCTATATCACCGCCTTTCGGGGATTGTAAATGCGGCTATAAAGGACTCCTATACGTCGTTCAGCTGTAGAACCCTTTCGGAGCCTGACCACCATGTGACCGAAAGGAAGCACGAGGGGTGGAATACTGCCAGATTGCCCAATCCTAGACAGGGAAAGTCAAGAGGCAAAGAGAGAGGGAGAGGGTTCGTACCACGGACCTTCCGGTTAGTCAATTCGAGCCATTTCGTCCCCCGTCAGGTGGCGGTAACTTCCCAGAAAACGGCGTGACCTACTTATCACCGATCACTGAGTCGAGTGATGACGGGTTTAGCGACCATTATTTTCAGCTCGGATAACTGAAGCGCAGTGGTTCGTATTCAAGTGAAGCAGCATCCGAGGGAGTGCCACTATTCGTTCAGGTATGTTCGTTCACCCGTTGACATTGGACCGCAGCCAGCACTGATGTGAGTGTACAAGGTTATTTTCTTTTAAGTTAGTCAAGAGGACTGGATATGCTCTGGAGGAATACACATCATTATCGGCATCATCGATCGCCGATTGTCTACTAGTAGACAACAGTGGTGGCCGACTGGAATATATCCATGAAGAATGTTCCAGTAGCCAGTAGGAAAGAGTGGGGGACTTAACAGAAACGGAGAAAACGGTGAAAAAACATAACGTCATAACTTCGAAAAACATCGAAATAAGCACGCTTGACAATCACGCTGAGTTGCTGAAAACCTTATGAGTAGTGTATTAAGTCTATACAATGTATCGCGGCATATCGAATATCGTGCCAACCGTCAAAACCAAATTGGTATGCAAATGAGTGGATTTCGCTAGGATGGTTAGTAGCTGAATTAGTGTGATATCTTCTGAATGTTAACCACCAGACAGCACGCAGTCTACACACAATTACAGTATCGTCCGAAATTCACGGTCAACAGCGTCTAGATGGCGAGTACCGTAAGCTTAATATCCCATTCGTTTATGTAGGCAGTTCTTTCGCTTTTACAGTTCCGTGTTAATGTAGAACAGCACTTAATATAGCTGATCCTTCGCACCTTAAGATTTTGAAGATCAGCCCAGGAGGTTTGATTAAACTTAAATACCATTAAGACCCCACCTCGGTCGTGTACCTCAAGCCGCTCAGGACGAGTTCAGATGTTCCACATCTCACTCTTAGGGTATCTGGCGACCTTGAAGCATAGTTATCTGTGCTTCAGAACTCAGTCCCATGGCCGAAAGTGCTTTACTGGTCCCAGTAAACCGCCGTCTTTGCACTGTTCGCTGGTCTGGTTCATTTAGGATCAATGCAGGTCGATGCGGCAAATGGCTTTTATCTGTCGTATAAGCATACACCCCGGCAGATTGCAGCTCTGAGCTGGACGACGGGTTTTACCGAGACATGTGGCGACCACTCTGGTCAGCTCCAGCTAGAATGAACGACCAAGTTGAACGACGGACCAAAAGAAGCACAGTTAGGCGGCAGATTTGGAGTCTACTCAAAACGCACAGATAATGGACAGTGAATTGTTTAGCTGTGTGCTGAACACTGTCTGTTCCTGGCCAGTACGAACATCCAGCATAAGCGCCCACATCGAGCTATTGGAGACCATCAATCGTAAACCAATCATGGGCTCAAGTGAATCATGTGGCTATCAGTTACGGATTAAAGATTGTCATTCCTTCTGGGGTACGCAACTTGACTGCAGCCACGCCCAGTTGCCAGTTCGACTTACGTCAGCTTTACGTGTGCCGAAGCAGAGCACCTTCTTCCATATAGTTCGGCGAGTTTCTGCAGCCCAACAGTATCGAGCTAACATGACTGGAAAGCCGTTAGAAACGCACAATCATGCTGAGGACGAATACTGGTTGGAAGTTGAATGGAAGCGAGTTAAAGAAGCCATGATCTCAGTTTTTAGGACTGTTCATCCAAGCCATCCGACCCAACTTTATGAACACTGGATATCATTGAGATCAGCAGACCGTAATGCTGCCAGCGAACCCATACCAGCAACTACCACTTATCATGGCGCACGCAGGTCCCCCAAACGTCGGATAATCAAGAGCTTGAAGAATAACAGAGACCTCTGGTGCGTCGTGAAGGTCTAGGAGATCAAAAAGGCCTTCGTTGCAGCCAACAGTCACGCCCCGTTTAAGCTATTTCGATTGGGCGGCCAAAGGACGGGTGTCAGTGGAACAATCCGCAAAAGATACAGAACGGTAATTCACTCGAAAAATCGTCGCCTTCAATGGCGGGCTGAGCACAGTAAGGAGTGGTTCAACTGACGTCCTTCAACACGACCTTTGAAAGAACCAAACGAGTTTGAATAGGATATCGACATCAGCCCACCGTGAATGAAAGAACCCAGCGTGAAATATCATTTCTCCAGACTAACAAAGCACCCGGCCCAGATAATCTCCAACCGGAACTTTCCAATGGTTAGTAAGACATAGTGAACGGTCCGAAGATCCTGCAGCGGAAGATTCTGAACGAAAACAGGATACCAGCAGAATGGAGCGCTTTGACAGTAAATCCAGTCTTCATCATGCGAAAACCACTGAGGTAACAGCCTGATGGCCGTCGCGTCCAAATTCCTCTCTGGCATTATTCGGCACAAGTCGGCCGACTAACGGAAGGCACAAACCTGTGAAAATTTAACGAGGTTTCGCCCACGAGAGGGTGAATCAACCACACCGTTCTTGAGAAGTGCCACTCAAACGTCCTACATTGGTCGTTTTTCCTGGTATAAAGACTGTGTCTGACTGTTGATCGTCAGAAACTTTAAAGCTCTCTGGCCACCAGAGATTTTCCTTCCAAATTTATATCCCCTCTGAGGGCACTGTAGGCAGACTGCCGTGGGCGCGTACGACAGACATAGGCCAACTCCCCCCTTGAGAGACTCCTTCACAAACGTTGCCAGACGAACCGCACATAGGCGACAAGCAACGGGTATCCAGTCAATCAAGGATGCTTTCGCCCGGTGACTTAGGACGATAACAACCACTGGATTGCCAGAGGTGCGCAGCAGGAAGTGAGTGGAGAGCGTTGTGGCCGTTAGCTCAGCCACTACTTGCATCTTGAGTTGTTGTTTCTGAAACACAGCACACATCAGTGCCAAGCGAGTTCAGTTTGAGAATAAGAGCAACTTCTTAACCTGCTCGCTTCAGTGTGCAGACATTGAAAGCAGCCATATAGACTGGGCGCCGATGCGCGAAGATTGATTTCGAAATGCCTGAGGATGTCGGCACCGGATGACACGCAGATGTTGCTTGCAAAACCGATACAGTCGCGCCCTCAATGGCACTCGTGCAGCCAAGCTATTGCCTTCAAGTCATAGCTCCCTTGCAAATTCCCCTACTTAGCAGTCCACTGACAGTGTTGTATTTACACACCAATTTATCAGCTCACGCCTACAATGCGCAGCTACATACCTAACCTTCTCAATTCGTTGGTGAACGAAACTGTGGCAGCTACGACCACTGTACGACAAGTACGCGGTTCTTACAGCTGACAACGATGATGATGATGATGCTCCGACAAATGCTACCACCAACCAAATGTTGCCCCGATTGCCTGGAATGACCAAAGCATATCCTTCGGACATGTGATATATCCTCAATTTCCTTGAGTAAGCCACACTGCGTAAGGCCACGGCCGGAGAGAAGGTACCGCAGAAAAATGTGTTGCGACTGAGTGTTCCAGGAAGTATGCGTAAGGCCACGGCCGGACAGAAGGTACCGCAGAAAAATGTGTTGCGATTGAGTGTTCCAGGTAGTTTCCAAAGCAACACGCCACGGCAGCTACAGAGATTCTGCAAAACCCCGTTGTATGCGCTGTCCAAATGCACCATCTAATTTTTGTCCCAGCTGCTCAGATTGCAGAAAAGTGCCACTGTGGAATCACACACCAGAAGTTAGCTGCCACGTATGTGTTACTGCCACTTATACCTGTCCGGTTCGGGACAAGAAAGCGTCGGGGAAATTCATGCTCTAGATGTTGTAATAGCAGCAAAACCAGACAATGAATACCCTTGGAAATTCGACCAGATATGTCAATTGTAAGTTTGAACCATGTCAAGGCTCGGGGTGTGAATGACTATAGTATGAAAACTCCCCATCTACTAAATAAAACAGCTGTGAAGCTCTCGTGCATTGGCCGCACCCCAGTTGCGCCCTGACTCCCAAATTAGGACTTGTTAAATTATGTGAAAAACTGTTCCTTAATCTCCTGGTGGAACCATCCAGGCTAATAAGTTTGTGACTTCACAAAGCTGGATTCAAAACTTTTTGCTTTTTCAGTGGCAAATGTTATACCTTAAATCCCAAATACGTCAGCAGACATTTGAAGTATATTTATAGAGAGTCAAAGGAAATTGTCGGATGTTAATACCTTTTACTGTGATTTGCTGAAAAATGTTGTTTGAAAAATAGGATATTATTGCCTCCAGAGTGTATGGTCAATAAACTTTGTGGCATTAAGAACGTGTCAGTGAATTAATTATCCAAACGCCGTTCTTCCATTAGAGTTGGCTTCATTCAATGATTCGATTCAATGAATATGCCAAAACGTGCACCCAAAACCTCGATCGATTCTTGTACAAGAAAGCTTTAGGCATCGAAAGGTTGTGTCAGACCGGTGGCGACGGGGTAGATGGGGGTAAAGATGTTATACGAAAATAAAAATAATGACAAATTCGCATGAAAGATGATAAAAGGAATTCGTAACGAGCCAGACAAGCCGGATACTAGTATATGGTAGGGAGGGTACAAGCCGAACACTGAAAACCCACCTCATCCACCGATGTTGTGAAAGAAAGAACCGGCCGAGTAGATTTGCAAGCAAACAAATCTCTATCTCGGGACGAACTAGAATGGGTGTTACCCACCACTATGTCTGTGGGCGCTGGCATACTTTTGTTGGCGTCGATGTTCTCCGGGTCTGGTCGGCGGCTATGTTCGTCAATAACGAATCCGAGGTACTTTATCGATTGTATGAAGGTGAATTTTTCCCGGCGCACTCTGAAGCCATAATATTGAGTGCGAACAAGCATGTAATCTAGGTGCTGCCACAATTCGTTGGAGATGGAACCCATAACAACGAGATCGCCTTAATAGGCGGCAATGCAGGGCGCATCCTTCAGCATCGTATCCATGGTCTGTTGAAATATGGTTGGGGCTGCTTGACACCGAATGGCAGTCGGGTATACTGGAACAGACCGCGGTGCGTATTGGTGCTCAAAAGTTCCTGGGATTCTTCCTCAACTTCAAACTGGGGGTAAGCACCGACAAAATCAATTTTCGCGGAATATTTCTCGCCATCCTGTTTCGTGGACAAGTTGTCCAGAAAAAGCAGAGGGTATTGGTAGTTATTCAGCGCATCAATAAGACAAGTGAAAAAAACTGCGCAGAAGCGGACGGTCCCTTGGTCTCCTTTACTAACACGATCGCTTTGGCCCATGCAGAGCAGTTGGTCGGTTGCAGAACATCAGCCTTCTGTTGTCGGTCCGGTCCCTGGTTAACGATGGGCAATGCTGCATACGGTGCTTGGCGTTTCGGTCTGAAAATTGGTCTGGCACTGGAGAGGAGGCTAATATAGACACATGGCATTGCAGGAGGTCCTCAAGTGAAAGCTTCGGAAAGTGAGTTTGTTCGAGGTCATATGGGTGCTGCGTGCTTGAGGCTGAAAATAGAACTTATCGGCTTTTCCAGCAGATTAAACTTATCGACCCAATCCAGTCCAACAAATTAAGTGTGGGATATGACGTCACGTGGCTTGTGCCGCGTACACATTAAAGCTTATGGAAGCCAACCTCACCAATCAATTTCAGTTTACCGCGGGAAGCATTACGGGCCCAATGTTCAGTCGGATTCACATATGGTCTGCCAATTCATTCCAAAACCGGCAATAACGAGCGTAATACCACTCACCGCAATTCCAGCTACTTGGGGAAGGCCTGTCATGCTTCCGACCGGGTTATTTCTCAGACTTCTGTGCAACGTTGGAGTTACTTGCGTGTACATAGCTGCTTGGAGTAGCAAGTCACTGACCGATCATAGCCGTGCCGTGCTTCAGATTGATGAGGAGTTGACATTCGGTGGTGAGTATCCGCAAAGTCATTTCAGCATCCTGTTCAAGTCTGTGGAGCAGCCGAGTTCTGATGTTCGCATCTTAGGACGACTGATGACCGGGTACAAAAATGAACCACTTGAAATGGTTCACCGTCACTGGGCTGAATTTGAAACGCTCGCGTTCCCGATTGACAACATAAACAAACGTTGTACAATGGTCATAATTTTTCTTGACCAGCTTGAGGCATTGGTGATGGATTTTGATCATTGATGTTTGGTCGCTAAATACCTGGGGTAGTTTCCTGACCGTTTCATCAAAGTTGAGGGCACGAACAGCTTGGGGAAAATGCAATCTGTATACTGTTAGCGCTCCCGTGTGCCGAGATTCCGCAGCGACAATGTCTTTTTATCCATCATCGAATTTAGAAAAATCAGTCCTGAACATTTCTTGGTAACGCTTGAACCAGGAGTCAAATGTTCGGCCTTATAGGGGGTGGCTGAGGCTGCGACTACATCAGCTGAACAAACAGAAGACTCACTAATATTGTCCGTTGATGTTTGAAAATACAGTCTCTCAGTGATTCAATGAACATTAGTTGTTTCTCCAGACTGCTGTAATTGTTGTTGCAGTGATTCTCGGAGCTGACTTAATTCGATTGACATCGTGAGTTCCCGTTCGCCAATCGTAACAACAATATTTTCTCAGCTTAGTTCTAAGTCTGAACCTCTCAAGCTAGCTGGCTAGTTACTCGAAAACAACCACTAAAGGTGCACATCGTGTATTAATGTCCAAAACCAGGTCCTAAGCACGTGTACAGCGCTACGTATACAGGAGAGCGCCTTATGAGAGCGGCATAGGCAACCGGCATTCGGCGAACACCTCATCCTGATTGGCGATTGGGTCCACACTTTCAGCCAATCAGAGCTCAGCCTGATTCAGGACCGGAAACGCATCAGCTCATTAAAGAGGCATGATTTATCTGGGTGTCCATGATGGCAGAAGGAGACCCTAAACATTGAAATTGAGAGTTCACGAGATTACCTTGGCAATAAGTTAACAGCTATAGGATTTCGGATATGTTTTTCCCTCATTATGCCCTCCTGGTTTAAAGGCAGTTACGGATATTTTGGGGACAGTTTTTGTCAGTTTGCCGTCGGTGCTGCTTGGTCCATTCTTTTGCTGTGATGTTCAGGTAACGAGTTAGTCCCTTCTTCATCCTACCCGCTGGTGTGGCGGCAGGCGTGTTCGACAGTGTTTCGCTAATGCCAAGAAGAACTTTGAGAAGGATTTTGGTGTGGCTCGTCAGTGGACCCGAAGCATGACGTAGACGAATTTAGTTTTCGTGTTGCGTCCAGGGTTGTCGGCTGAAAGAAACTTCGGTGATTACGTTTTCGCATTTTTCTAGGAGGTAGTCCCAGATCCAAGAGCCATGCCAAGGTCTGCAACCTCAGGCGAAGTTACGTGAACTTACGTAAAATTTGGTCCCTATAGGCATTGTGTTGGACCTGGACTGAACTGTATGAATCCGAGGCAGTGTAACTGATGGTCGCAACTTATGTGCTAACACACAGTTGTAATAATGACAAGCACCAAGTCAAAAACAACGTCACAGTGCAGTTGGTAAATGAAATCTAATGCGGCGTCAAGAATAACAAAGCAAATAAAATCGAGGACGGACCACGAATGTTACTTCAGCAGCAAAGATGCGGGAATGATATGTAGCGTCGACAGAACGGAGGGTGGCTGTGTGGTGCAATAATGAAAACTAAAAAAAGGGCAATATAAGCAAGACGACTGTTCGGTTCAACCGGCTTGCATAACGGAAGTCGCTATGATATAGAGAAACGGGAAGTACCCGAACGATGCAGTAAGGGAGTCGAGAGAGCAATGTCAACCATACACATCGAGAGCGGAAAATATAGAGCTTTGAAGTAGTGACTTTTACGGGCAGCTAGTCTAATCCGTTTGCACCTTCATGTGAAATGTTCCGCATAGCGTTTTGTTTAAGTGAGCCAAATTCCAAGGTCACGGCCCATCACTGATTCGCATTTTGTTATCGGTTTGGGAGAGATAAATGGCGTGCGACTCACGCACAAGCCAGCGTTCTGATTGGTTAGTTGTGCAAAAGACAGGAAGTTCGCGCATTCAAACTGCACTTGTGCACAAGCCAAGAAAAAACGAGTTAAATGGTCAAAGCGCATAAACTAAGGAAAAAAGGGCTTGGCAATGCAAGCGAGAAAATAGGCCGAAACAATTTAAAGATTTTATTTCGGGAGGTCTCAGTTTCTCCGCTTGAAACGTGTACAATTTAACGTTTATATAATGAATAAGTGAACTTAACGTCACGAAACGTATCCGCGTCCCTTAAAATGCCCTCCATCCTCCTGCGTTTCTTCCCACAACCTGTTTGTGACTACCCAAATCACTTCTTCCAATGAGCGTTTGGCAGGAACCGCACATTTGTCTTTTCGGAAATCTCGATTCAAACTTAGCAATAGCCTTGGTTATGTATACATATACTAGACTTGTCGCACTTGGAACTTTAATTTCCTTTCATCCTAGCTAATCATATTTTTATGCTGGAAAAGCGGTAGTGTCCTAAAAGAACTATTTGACGGGAAGGTCGAAAATGGGGGAGCGAGGTGACCGGGGTTTGAACCGCGAACCCCGGGCCCGTGCGACCAAGCTCATCCCACCCAGCTATCGAGCCACGAACTGGCATTGGTACATAAGTTTGCTAAGCAGCTAGGCCTTGTATGTAGCAGTCGTATGTTTTGGTAATGGATCACGTGACTCGAAGCGGCCAATCATTTGCTTGAGTTTGGCTTGTGCATGGATCGACTTCCGAGATAGGTCACGAATACGCACTTTGGCGTATTTTAGCGTTCTTTGGTGTTTTTGGATTGAGATAACATCTACAGAATATCCAATGCAAATTACATCCTGGTAAATTGGTCAGTGACGGATTTTCGCTTTAGGCTGCTCAGATCAGTTAACTTTGGTCAACACAATTTCCAATGGAGCACGCCTTCCATAACGAATATCACTAATACCATAACCTTGTGACTTTTCTGTAATGCACTACTCGTAAGGTTGTTGAAAATTCTTTTTCAGCGATGTATCGAGTGTCGTACTAACTGAAACATGAGGCGGCCTGGCGTGGCACATTCAGTTGTCTAGAAACCTCACAAACGAGAGACTCAGTTTGGTTCCAGGCGAGTCTCACGCAAAACAAAATTTGTTTGCAAATAAGTGGATTTCACAATTTTTGATTTTCCATTGCTGTCCAAAATCCCGGATGTGTTATTCATCGTTAAATGTACACTACTATGCAAACTTTCAGTAGTGCACTTTCATCGAAGATAAACGTTGTTTACCCATCTTCATCGGTTGACGTGTCCTATAAGATATTCCGCGCACCCGGGTGAGGCACACTCGTCATGGCTTCCTCATCTGCGCAGGCAGTCTTTGCAAGTGCCTCCGTCTCTGACTGTCTATACTGCTCCCTTCAATATGAGTGTGGCATGAAATCGACATTTGTGTTTTCAGATATCTCGAGATAATCATATTGCATGCCGTAAATGATTGTCAGAGGAACTGAGTTTTCTGTGAAGAAATGTGCGAATGGAAAAAGTCGAAAAGAAATCGGATGACGGAGACCGGATTCAAACCGTGACCTCGATGATCGCAACTCACAAGTCTACCCCACTACGCCATCCAACAGCCAAGATTAGTTGGACCAACCACATGTTCGGGTTTGGCTTGTGCATGGATCGACCAAGGTCCTTACCACATTGACAATAATTTCGCTCAGAAAGTCAGGCGTTGTTTGAGTGAATCACCTTACTACACTGCGTAGGGTGGGATAAAAATACTGAAAAAAGAGAATTCCACAGAAAATGATGCGATTATAATCTCCTTAAGTTCCAGTGAAGGGGTTTTGACTTCAGAAACGGGACTGATCTCTTGGAGGGCGAGAAGTCCAATGGCGCTGCTGGTACACATGGGCGACTAATCATCCATCATTATGAAGGGCTAATCGTCAGGGTGTGGTTCAAACGTGCTCCCTCCTGGCGTGGTATACCTGCGTTAGATTAGGGGACCGAAAACCAATACATGGGTGTACACGCCGACTACGTCATCTAAGTGGGGTTGAAGGGTATTCAGGCGCCGATAATGAAGTACAAGTGCTAACGAGGCGGCAGAACGAAACAAGAGAGCTGGGTTTGGCAAAGTGAAGGCAAACACAGGCTGCTTAATTACTGGACCGATGCTCTGCAGAAGCGTACTCATAACAGCGTTGGGGGGTGGCTGTTTCCACATCCGCACACCCTCGATTGTCAAGACGGAGTCAAGTTATATGCATGCCTAATCTCAGAAGAATTGCCAGAGTAGCGTGAGTATGAGTGCGTTTGCACTGGCCTCATTTTATTTAGCGGTGGTACTAGGGATCAAACGTGTACTCCACTTTTGCGTTGTTTAAACAGTACATCAACTGTCAGCAGACTTTTGAATTAATCCAGTGGCCACCCCGGCTCCAAGTATGAATTGAACGCTGAGTGTGGTAGCATATATGTCTCACTCCATTGCTCATCAAAATCGACCGTATTTGGACCTACGTGAGTATTGGCCTTCAATAAGTCAGCATATAAAATAGTGCAGTGTTGGTGTGACATTTACTGTATCATAGTCGGGCTTTGCTCTTGACGCAAGTGCATAGGATTGAATCGGACAGAGAGATCATTTTAAATATCCACTAATTAGTACGAACTAGGTGCTGACCTGGATGAGCGTGAGCGCTGTTACATATCATTCTTAAGGTATTTTATGAGTTGGTGCTTTTCACATGTTAGGACACACCCCAGAAACACCATGAGCTACTCATGAATAACTGAATTGGCGAACGGTAGAAGTGAATTCGCGTACGAACCCACTTATTTCTGCTTAAAAACAGAAAGCGCAACTTGCACTATAGACCTCAGGTCGGCGTGTAATCGATTTATTGTTCGGGCTCATGCATGCTGCATCCCATTGAAAGAGGTGAGTATGCGACATCCTTCCATTAACGAAACGGAGCAATGTTGGATCCCCGTCTTGTATGGAATACAATAGAAAAATCCATAATTCTAATAGGTTGGTGGTGGCCAACATCTCTCATAAGCAGTTCAGGTTTCGGTATGAAAAAGGCTGATGTCGTATCCGTACGTCGGCCTTGAACAGCAGTTCCGTTGTGTTGTTCCGCTTGTTCCGTTTATTCTATGGATCCTCTGGACTTCATTATTCCGAAAGATATGCTAAACTGTTTTGAACAGAGCTGAATTGACGAGTGACTCTGAGGAGTTGATAAGAGAAGTGAGTGGAATATTTTTGAGGTTCCAGTCTTTCCGATCTTTCGATTCATTTACCTTACTAGAAATGCATACGTTGAAATTGAGTAACATGTCTTCTTTATCAAACTTTTGTTCTGCTACTCAGATTTTGATACATTTTATTCGCTTTGAATTTCGTCACATCCACACATGCATCTAGCACTTCCTTCAGTCAGCCAGCACACAGTTACACGCATAGTAAGTCTACATAATTTACATGCTTTTCTATACAAATCCATTTGACAAAAAGTGTTTGCATATGCATATAAACACTGATTTTTTGTACCACTTTATTGATATGGCTGTTTAAACTTCAAGAGAATTCGCTTAATTGCCCTTATCACCAGTGAAAGATGAGTGTTCACAACTTGTCACTGAGAATTCGCCACAATTTCAGTCTAAATGAATTCAGTGAAAGTCCTCGCACTATGCAGATGGTTACAACTAACCCAAGACAAACGTTCCTGTATGCGCATAACTAATTTATTCAGCATCAGCGGCTATCTGAATAGCCCTTGAAAGCAATACGGTGACCAACTAAGTGTTAGGTCTGTATGAAGCTGACCAATTCAAGTTACCTTAATATGACAGACCAGCGAACTTTGGCTTCACTTAAGAGTAACAAACGAGTAACGTACTCTTGTCAGACGCTTCAAGGTCACAAAGTTACGTACAACACATGCGTGTGGTTGACCGGCAGAGAGCGAAACATTTCCTTCTTTTGGACGAACGATTTACAGCACTGAATAAAGAATACGTCCAAGTGACTGAATCCCCCATCATCCCATGCAAGCGAATAATTTCGGATTTGAGCAACGCCTTCAACCAACCGTTGCAGTAAAAAATGACCAAACATCTCTTTGACTTTTATCGAACGAACAATGAGATGAACCGGTCTCTCGGAATGCTTTCCAAGTCCGTTACTGCAAATTTGAATCAGATCCTTATCTACCCATAATAAGTAACTTAACCAGTTTATCCGCATGAATTCGGAACTGAGACGTCTTCAGGTGTTCGAAAATCGTTGTCTCAGAACCATAGCTCGTGTGGGTTGGTGTCGCCAAATCCGTAACGAGGCAGTTAGAAAGCAAGTTTTGGGTTGTGCAACGGGTACTCCCATTGAAGGACGTGTCCAGCACCAAAAGCTGCGTTGATTGGGGCATGTATTGCGCATGCCAAACCATCGTTTGCCGAAGAGAGTGCTGTTTTCCATGCCCAATTCAGAGTGGCAGAAGCAGAGAGGTGGCCGACCCTTGACCTGGCAGAAGGCTATGAAAGAAATCACGAAACGTTTGGGTTCTGTCGGTGCTACTCGCCTTCCAGGATGGGGACCGCATGATCCCCACTGCGCCTGGTTGGAGACATTGCAAGATATGACTGCCAACCGATGTCAGTGGCGATCTTGTTGTCAGTTTCTATCCAGATTGCCTGAATGAGTGTTTGGCGGTGTAGGCACCTCGGAATGATTGTAGTAAGGCAGCAGTAATTCCCTTTCCCGTCCATCTTTATTCTTTTCTTCACAATAAGGCTTTCAAATAAATCATGGTTGTACGGCAGCGAAGCATCGGTGTTGAACACTGATGTCATGCTGTCGATGATGATGATGATGCTGGAATTCGGACAGACGTTTGCTGAAAATTCTAAGTTGTTTAATATCTTAGAGCTGTAAAACAGAACTGTGGGTTTTCCGAAGGCGACAAACTACAACTGAACAAAATGTAGGCGTTATGCGATGTTTTGCATTCTGCGCAACGCGCTTCAGAGTCTGCATGCTCCAATTATAATCTGACAGAACTTTATCAGGAACACCTTTAGGCATGAACTTACTTATGCGGCGCATGTCTGTCTTCACTCACTCCTTGAGAACAGTTCCGGTTATTTTATCGAATTCAGCGCAGGTGGCTGCGCTGCAATGTGCATGCCTTCACACTTTTGTCCTTGGCTTCAGCATCCAACGTTGCATGGCACAGTGCACTGTCAGACGAATGTATAAGTCGTATTGTTATTCAAACGCAAGTCAGGCATCATGTCTGTCATCCAGTGAACGAATCGGTCGGCTGTGAAAAGCACGTGTTCGGTTGTATACGCCAACAGCCCATTTTCATGTACCGCACTGACTATGTACAGACTGCTTGCACGACTTTTGCTCTAGTTCTACTCATATATCTTCCATAATTCGGAGGTACGGTTAAATTACAACTAGTTCTATCCATCCAGATGATGTTTTGCTCCTACTCATACTAAGTTGTCTGCTCAAATCTTCTGTTTTAGCAATCCATGAGTTGGTTACACTGAGCACAAATTTTTGGCTTGAGTCTATTTTCCGTCGATTTTCAAGTCTCTGAGCTCCTATGCAGCTTTTTAACTGTGAGAGCTTCTCAGTCAAGATGGTTATCAATAGTAGTCATGGAGAATTCTTTACAAAATTTCGCTTTTAGAGGAGATTTCATTTAGGAAAGTGTCAAGGACGAACACTATTCTAACTAAGGTTGCATCTCACCAACCTCATATTCATACATTTGGGTGAATCGGTAACTAGGGTTACTAGAAGTAGCTGGCTTTATCCTGGCCCCCTGGTCAAGGATTCAACCGTTGGCCATTCCATTTAAGTAGGAGAGCGATAGAAGTCAAAGCATGTACACCGTTAAACTGCGAGTAATTCATCTTTGAGTTCTTCTGAATACATTTGAGAGATGAAGCCACCATGACTGGCAATTCAGGGCTACAAACAGGCGTCAAAATATGTGTGAACACTACCGTACAACATTTTATGATATTCAAGAACAAAGAGGACACTGAAGGGTTAAGTTCTCACATCGCTGTAGGTGATTTCCGCATTCCTCCTTCCATTCTTCAGCTGACTGTATACATATGGGTTTTCCGCAATGCTTTACTGGTGCAGTGTCCCAGTAAGTGGTTTGCGCTTCTTATGAGCAACAATGTCATTGTATCGGCCATGGCTCGGAATAACCATAAGCACTTTGAGAGTATGCAAAGTGCAGGCACCAAGATATAAATTTTGGGGCACGGATTCTTGGAATATCAGCAAATGCTTTGCCCCAAAACCATAGGTGCTCAATTTGCCTTAACATATAAGGATTTACCTGGTAATTTCAATCAATACCACCTGCTCAGGAAAGGATGGATCCTATGGTGTTCTTCTCGAAAGAGACGGCCTTTAGGTATTCTAATGGAGCATACTGTGATAGTAAACTTTCAGAAAACAACATATGACAGAAGGAATTAATTAGGACCAGTCGATGAAGTTTGCTTCTTCATAAGAGCAAACTTCCGTCCAATAACTGATCTACTTGCTTAGTATGTCCAGCGTGTCTATACACTACTCAGAATACTAGCAATTATAGAATTAAATTCACCTTAGTTGTTTTGTGCACAGCCGCTTTATTGATAACAAAAGGAAAGTAATGTTCGTACTCCCATATTTGTGAACCCTTTCTTTGTTGACACCATGATATGACGAGTGAAGCAATGTGTTCATGTCAGCGCATGGCTTCGTGATTCAAAATAATCACCCTGACTTCAAGGCAATAAGTCGATTGTTGGACCACATCCTCATCCTCCGTCGAGAGTCACGATATACACAGGGATAGGTTGCACCAGTGGTGTTTCATGTATTCAAGGGTGTGTTCAAATCCGTTGACCAGTTTGCTATTTTACGGAAGTCTCTGAAAAAGGACACATGAAAAACGTTTGTGAATTTCGTAGGGTATTTTACTTGATAGATTTATGGGTGCGAGTTCATGTGGTGCGTCCTAAAAACTCCTTTGTAAACAGCAACCCTCAGTTGGGATACCAAAGTTTACCACTTTGTAATTGGTTTTGAAAACGAGGCAGATCCTTAAACTCACCTCAATCACAATTTCTCCAAAAGACTACGACATGGAAAACTTGGTACCTTGGTAAGTGCAGGCGATACTGTTCCTACTTTTAAAATCTAGAGAGTGCTAGCGTTTTTTCAAAACAAACTAAGCTGGACGCTAAGATCTTCGGGGTTCACGTGTACATGAAGCTAAACTATGTCTGAGCTTGCCATGACGTTTTCTTGTCTGTATTAAGTATATTCTGGAATTTTTTCTCGACTTTGTTTGTAATCGGGCACTTGTAAATTTATTTTTTGGATATATATGATGAACAGCTTGGTGTGAACGAGCAAGTCGGAGGGTAGACTTTTATCACGCGTATTCTGCATGATAAACACATACATTAGGAGAGAGTACTTCTCTTGGTTATTGCCTCCACCAGGCTAACTGCAGTCGGTTGATCCTGGAAACAAACAATAGACAGTCATTAGATGAGCCGAGTAATTTCCGGTAATTTGAGCATTGAAACCCTTTTGACACTCGTAACACGCACACACAGGTCTAACGGTGTACACTACTGGTGAAGCATGCAGGTAGTCAATGGTCTGATGTCGAAGATTCCCGATGGGAGGTGAAGGTCACAACGGAAACTATGAAACTGCCTCGCAGTGTTCGATTACTATTGCTTAGTATTCAACAAACGTCCACCAGATCTCAAAAGGACGCTTGAGGATGTTCACTTTAAAAAAAACTCTGTGTAGACGAGATGTTTATTTTCGAATCTAATGGCTTGTAACCGCTTAGTACGTGTTTGCTGATAACTAACGTCACAGAGAAGGGCATTCCTCCTTCAATGGGTCATATAATCGGGTTACTGCTCCTCCATTTTCCTATGGATCTTACAGACCGCACTCCGCACCGATGTCACCATCTTCCAGGAGTTCCTGCAGAGTCCAAAGCTCGGATCTTTCGCAGCTGGTGTGTGTCTAGGAGCATCACAAAGAGTTGCAGCCCATTACCGGAATGGAACAATAAACAGTTACTTTTGGGGATTAGCTTTGTGAGTAAAACTTTGTTGCCAAATGGCATGCAGGACGAATTATATAGGTTTCAGCTGTCGGTCTACACCTTACTCAGCCATGCATTTAGTGTCCACGTCGTAATGCGTCTGATGTGGCAAATGAAACGACAATTGCATGGTTTTTTTTCTGGGTCCATTGTTACGTACTCTTCTGTGTTCACAGTGGTAAATCCGGCAAAGCGCGGGATTTGGTCGACATAAAAGTCCAAATCTAATGTTATGCGTACACAAACTAAGTTGCCTTGCTGAATCTCTCCTCTCGACGATCACTGAAGACGGTCGTTTGTTTATCCCTACTGAAAACGGTGAGGGAATAGTTGCAGGACACCTGTGATGAAATTTTTAAACGCCGTGATTGCATGGCATGGGCGACGCAGTTGAGAATGACTGATATTGTGTATTTTGCTATGAAATCCATTTGATACGATATTTCAGAGGCTTTTTATCAAGCACTTATCAGAGACGCCTATGTGGGCTCCCGACGGCCGATTCAGGCACTAGGCCGATACATCCTATGTCGACAGTGCATGTCTCCACTGTGTTCGCATATTGAGCACCGTGATTTACACAGCGTGGCATCCTGCACATGGTAAATCTGGGAGTGTTGAGTAAGGTAAGCGCATTGAAATATGACACAGAGGCTCCTTATTAACACGAAAGAATTTCACTTAGACATACGAAACTCCCACGGAAGCATTGCAGGAATTGGTTACGGAAATCGTTTAGTTACGTCCGTATTACAGGCGTGAAGCACTCATCATCGTGTCAAGGGAGATGAGTCACTTATTGCATTCTACAGGATGCAGTTGACCTGAGAACCACCGCCTGTCTAATTAGTGAAAACGGCGAAAGGTTCCCAACCCGATCACAGTACCCAGTCTCAGAAAACTAACTGCTACGAAAAGACTTATAAACAGCCAGCGACAGCAAGCAGCCGGTTAGAAAACACCCTTGAGACTTCGTGCAGAGCGTAGTTTTTTTTCAAAGAAAGTCAGTAGATTATTTGTGAAGTTCCATTACCGTAGAATTAGTATTCCAATTAGTTAAGCTTCAGTCGACGGTTGTGGCTACTCCACTTGTATGCTTCGTCACCTAGAAGATCGCGATTCTTTGCCAACTGAAACCTGGTCATCCGAAAGGGATCATCGAGGCTTTTATCAATGAAATGCCCCTTCCAATCGGTCTGACTTCGTTTACACCACTTGAAATTCCTTTGAGGGGGTCTTTCCACTTGATTAATGTTTTTAACACTGGGGCAGTGGTCTCCAAATTTTCTAAATCAACTCCCAGAAATTTGTTTAAACGGCCTAATGAAGCAATTGTAGTAGTTGACGTCAAAACGCGAGCAGATTTTCAGCGATACTGCAGACGGTTTACCCCTGAGTTGTGAAAGGACCATTAGCAATTGTGACCAACGCATTGGCCGCTCAGATAGTGCTTTAAATGGTACTGCCTCATGTGCACTAGTATAGCCAATAAGGTCACGGGGGCTCCAGTACTGATGGTGCTAGTGTAAGCCTGAACTCAATAAAATTGTCGGCGATTCTTTTTTGGGAACAGTAGAACCAGGGAGAGATACTCTTCACTTATGTTAAGAAGACTGTTGATGTAACAAGATCCAAATATCCTTGCTCTGCATTTCTGCGGTACGCAAGACGGATAAAGAATATTCCTCGTTAGGTTCGAGATAACACCAAACATAAGAGGCTGCTGAAAGATCATTGACGGTGCATTACCTGTTTCATCCTTCTTGGGGCTTATTAAGTGGGTGCATTTCGCGAGCTTTTGTCATTCCATGGTTCTACATGGACGTCAAATTGTACGCGGCTGGAACCTAAGGAAGAGCGCAAGCGACAGTGAGTTGTCGAAGAGCTTCTATCAGCCTTATGAGTAGTGTACCCTGTCAAGCAATTATACAGCGGTCCCTCAAATATCGCGTCAGCTTGAGAGGGAATTTGTGCAGCACACTCAAATGAAGAATATCACGGACCAGAGATTTAACCAAGTCTATGATTAACAAAACAAGGTATTCCTATTTTCTGTTTGCGTTACATCTTCAGAAACCGCGGCTGCGAAGCCTTCGTATGCCTTATCTCACACTACCTGCGAAACTTTAGTAGCTGAATTAGTAAACAAAATTTTGTCTTCTGCTGGTAATTGTTTGCAACCGAGAACTCACATGTTGGCTGGATCCTCGAGCGACAAATCCCAAGTTGAAATGTTCACTCATCGCTTGAATTATTATTTCATCTGGGATATTATATTCGGTTGAAAGCATGAGGACATTTGGCCGCTGGTAGCTGGACGATTTGGCCTGCAACCCATAACCAGCTTGAATCGGTATGAGGGTTCGTGAAATGCGAATTTCTATGGATTCCCATTAATAATTGGATGGCTAGACAGTTCTCATCACCCTTACCCACAGGATGGGATCACGACTGATTGTTTTCGAAGGTCTTCATACCACAAACGATTCTCATCCTTACAAGTTTTCGTAGTTTTCAGATCCAGACCGATGTTTTTCTGGTACCGTTCGTTATTATGAGATGGTGTTTGTTTGCGATGCTATCGTTCAAGTAACACTGACCGGGTATTGTCTCCTCGTCAATTTCCTTATGTTGTGAACCTCTACTGCTCTTCTTCGGTGAATACCTTGCTCGAATTTGGCTAGTTTGGTGTGCGTACGAACCAAATAGTGCATTGTTGTATTGGCATGTGCTTATGACTAAACGTACGCCCAAGCTTCCACCGTTGACATTATTGACAATGGCAACATTGATGCCTATGTATGCAAGCGCAGTGCACAGCTGTTTGCTCTAACTTGGTTTTATCAAGTCACGAGGACATTTTGATGCTTTGTTTGTACAGTCAGTCTGGAGGATTGTTATAAATAGCAGTAAAATATACAGGTCTCTCTGAATCAACACCATATATATATATATATACTGCAGTTTTTGTCAGTGTTCCGCACCAATAAAGTTTGTACTCTCCGGTCCTATGGTATCGGGCTTGGAGCTGATACATCTTTGGATATGACCCACGAGAAAGACCATACTGTTGCAAACCCCCCCTTCCAGAGTAGAACAGCGGGGGAAATCTGCGCAATGAAAGGTAATGAATCCTGCTCGTATTAAACCAGTTGTGTTTGGTCTCCTGTGAGTTCCTCCTAGTTTCGCCACTGTACAAACCTGGATCAATCAGCATCTATTACAGTTGTTCTCGCTTTTTGTAAGCATGACTCTGGAATCGATATCACAAACAGAGCAAAAAAATGTGCACTGTTGAAAGATGACACCAAGCAAGAGAAAGAAACGCTATGCCTAAAACTCGACTTGTGTGCATTCATTATCTACTTGTTTGATCGACTGGTCCCAGCAACCTCATTCTATGTGCCCTTGACAAAGCAACCTACTGCAACTCCACAACGCAATAATGAGTAGAGGGAGGGATGTGTCTCCGTGCTTTTTCAGCAAAAACAAGCTGTTTTCTGGTGTAACATGAAGCACAAACAAATGTTATGCACGCATTATTGCCCCATGCTTAACAAGTGATTTATTGTAAAATCCGTAGCATAAGCAGACCTCTAATCGCTATTGTAAAATCATCTCTTTATTTATACCGTTTCATATCAACAAGTTTGTGTATAAGAACCCACACTGAATGAGCTACTTCTGAGGGGTTGCGTTGGGAAAAGTAAAATAAGTAACTATTGTCTCGGAGTAGCAAATCGTCCTGTCGCCTCGGCTTGGAGTCCTCAAACTTTTAGGCAAGCTGTAATTGTGAATGACGGAAGATATCTTGTTCCAAGCTATTGGTCAATCATGAAAAAATCACCCGGGTAAATTAGTCAATTACATTCGCAAGTCATTTTACAAAGTCCCAACAGCAAAAGCACCGTAACTTCAGTGTTCATATGCTAAGCAGGCATGCATGTGAAATGTCCAGTCGGTGTCCTGCACGTTCTCATGAGGTAAGCTTGTAAATAACTATACAGAGATTCTTACCTGCCCAACAGTTAGGCTCATGGCTGATGGTCTGCCATAGTATTGTTCTATAATACTTTCAAAACCATCGTGAACCACTTATCAAACAATCCGTTGGTTTAGTTACTGCAGTTGAATAAGTCAAAATATTTTCTGTTGCTTAATCGACCATCCGGTAGGATTGTCAACAGCTTATGTGAAACTGTCTATATATCTTGTATAGACGTAATACACTACTCATAAGCTTGCTGCAAACATCATAAACGGGAAATTCAGCTGGGTTCCAGGTGAGTCTCCCGTCAAAACCATATTGGATGCAAATGAACTGCCTATATACTCCTTCTGTTCTTACGCATCCTAATGATAGGTCGACTAAAACACATGCTAGTAAAAGTACTTTCTTACCACAGAGCGGGTTCATTCAGCGATATGCACAACAGAGGAAATAAGAACTAATTCAGGGTTATAGCAGCATGGTTAAGCGAATCGACCAATCAAAATGCCCAGCTTTCTTCATTTGTGTTCACTGCTGACATCGATGTTGCAACAAATGCAGGCAAAATCTTACAAACAGGGCTGTCAGTGGATTTTGGACAAGAGAGCTAAATCGGATCCAAGCGTGGCTTTATCCGAAAACTGGGTCCAGATGTTTGCCGTGTGTTTGGTTTGATCGGATGTAACAGCTTCACCTATCAATCTTCCGTTATTTTGTTGAGATAAATAGAGATAGGGCATGTGTCCAACAAAAAGGTAGGTTTAAATGTGAGGCTGGCTGCCACAGGCAGAAAAAGACCCCAATGTGTGTCATGGACAGCTGGACGTTTGACAAGGGAATTTCCAAAAACACTGTTGTGCAGAGAAATAGAAACTCAACTTGATTTTCATTGGGATTCATCTTCCTGTTGGTCTGGCATGACTTTTCGCCTCGTTCCGTTGAACTAAGCCCTTGCATAAAAATTGACATTAGAAAACAACTTCTCATCTCATACTTTACTCTTTTATTAAAAATAAGTAAACAAATAAATAACTGTATCGCTTCCTATAATCATAACTTCCTAGAACACATACAGATTAAGGACTGCAGCCTATGAGTTGTCCCGTTATAGTGTTAATAATTTCAGGCATGAGGCCAAAACGGACCCACGACCCTCAAGAAAAATAAGGCAGTATATGTTATAAAATTTATCGAGCAGTTGAAGGTACTATGTGAATCACGTTTAAATTTACAGTAAATTTTTGGAGATTGCTTTATGGTGAGATGCCTGTTAAACAAACTGTAGGATTCGGCGTGAGGAATGGAGCTTGAACGCATACCTCATCTGTGCTTCCCTATTTTACTGGGTACAGGAGAGATTGCAAAAATTTATTTTGGGGCATACCACGCATGAAAACCAAGTCAAACAGCTGCGTAGGCACGGTAATTCTATGTGTATTGAAATTCCAGACAGAGGTTGCTTGCAAAAAACGAATAAACAATCAGGATGGATAAAAACCCAAACATTCCCATCCGAACTTTGCTCAGTGTTTTTTTATCCCCATTCTCCACGTAGCTGGTAGAATCGTCTCCATATATTTGTAGATCCTTCTCAATCTTGTCCAGAGTGAAGGACCAAACTGATGCTTCGTTTTGATCTGAAGTCTATATCTACATATATGATTTTGGCCTAACTTCATTCAGGATCCTTTTACCACAAGTACCTTCTATATTGGCATTGAGGACCGGAAGCCCAAAAAAGAATTTTAGCCTGTACTTTCAACATCAGGTTTCTGTTTCATACTAGGTGGTACCGGTCGTTAGAAGGCACAGCAATCATATCCCGCTGGAGACCACTTCAGCTTGCAATGTTTCTTGGTAAAATTAAACATGACATCCTGCGTACGTTAACTTCTTACCGCTATAGTACCCGGGGATATTTGGATAACAGTTTTATGGTACAGAACTCTCAAGGCAAACATGCTAGTATTCTTACACCCGTTAACTGCGCGCACACAAAATTTAATACGATGGTTGTTCGATAGATAGCCAAGCCTTTGCACTGAAGACAAATTACTCATGGTACGTAATGCCCACCAAAACGTTGACGTTGAGCAAAGTTATCGCCTATTCTGACGACATGCGACCGATTTTTCCACTGCCTTCTGATCATAGAGAAGCTGCCGAAGGTTATCCCTAGTTAAGTAACATAAAATGAGTTCGATTGCCCTCATGAGCCTCTGTGCAAACAGCTTTTGAAGGATTGAGTGCCTCGACAGGCCATTCGCATGTGCATACAGGAGCTTATTTCTGGCATACTGGCTGACCGAGATGCACATTTTCGAAGGAGTTTTCTGAGCATTTTTCATCGTGGCTAGTGAAAAATCTCTGTAACACATGAACAGCTTGATTTTAACTCACGTTATAGACGCAGGACGCCACATGGATACTGTCACTGCGCTTAATATAATCTAAAATGCCAGTCTAAAACTAACGGAACTGGACATCAGAATGGAACTGCCATCGCCATCAGAAATAACGGATCAGAGCTCTCCAGGTGGAAGCATTTTCTCAAGATATCTCGTTGAAACTGACCTAACCTCAATCTTTTAGATAGCACGTGCAAATGGAACTAACCGGTACAACTGAACGTAACGTGTGACTCAAATACACCCTTGGTTCATATACACATATGAGTCTAATGTAGGATATCGAAAAGGATTCTTTCACTCCAGTATATCGTAAGTGCGCCCCTGGGATTATTCCCCTTATTGTCCGGATTTGGCGGGATCGTGTACCAAACGGGTGTTCGTTTGTGTCAGGTCGCTGGATGCAAAATATTGTTGTTAGAACGACCTTGAGACGCAGATAAAATTAAACTGGCAAACGTTTTATCCGCAACTTTTTGACGTAAGCAATCAATATAATTCGAAGCTAGGGAAGCCATAATTTCAACAGATTAGACGCATATTATCATGGGCTGGGCGGGTTGATTGAGATACATAATGCACACATTAGATAACTGTTCAAAATCAGAGCAAGCCTCTGTTGCTTGCTTCTAAAAGGCGCAACAAAGGACTACTTAGCCTGTAATTGGTGTGGATGCATTGCTGCTGCTGTTCACTATAAAATGCCAACGCCGTGTTCCACTACCACCTACTGAATTGAGCGAGCCGGACGATTGTGCCGGATTGTTGCATGAACAATTCGTCCATCAATTCATGTGTACCAAAGTTTCCCGGCTATATCTACACTGGTGATACCAGACACTAAGTAGTTTTCCAACCAACGTTCACGTCTGATATTCACGCAACTTAGTCGCATGTTTTCACCAAATTAGCTTATTGCACGGGAAGGCACTGCGTGACCCAGTATCTTTATACGTTGTCGTAATCTTCGGTCGAACAGAACGTTCTCTATTTTGGGGAAAATTACACCAAGACAAATATCACAGATCTAACGATATTCTTTCTAATATTCACTGAAATCTGCACAGCATTCAACTATTGAAGTGTCAATCTGATCTGGGAAAATTGGTTGGGATCGGAAGGGCGCTTTTACATAATCTCCGCGAGACCAGTGGACCAACGATCATAAACACTGCTTCGTGGCATTGTACGACATAACACCTCTACAGGAGGGCTTCAGTTCACTTCTTTTCCTGTGTGCCGGTTGATCCGGGTGGGGCTCTTTTGGAATTCGAGCTCATATATCCTAACTCCGTGACTTGTATGGACGCCCGAATTGAGTTCATCAAACTCGTAGAACATTCAGCTCAATCCGTCCGTATTTTTGGGAATGCCAGACTGTAAATAGAAAGAGCTATAGCATACACTTTTGGGCAGGATTTGGCTGGTTGATGGTTTATCCGACTGCATCTTTGACTAAATTCAGAGTCGTGATGTCCAATTATCCACTTATGAAAATCATGTCAAGAGGCTTATTTTACACCGAAGTTTCAGGGGGCAGATTGGGTTTAACACACGACTGAACAGACACACAGAGGGGACTGCAATGGGCTCACTTCTGGCAGATTTCTTCATGAGTTATCGGGGAAGGCAGCAGCTGAAGCCCCTTATCAGTAACCTCGTCCTCTACAAAGGACACATGGCTGGGATTTTCACTGTATCAAGCAAAAACTCCCCTAAATAGCTTCAATTTTGCAGTCCTTCTGGCAATTGTAAACACGAGTTCGAGCGATCAACCGGCGTCCTGAGGTGAACCTGATTCGGCTTCAAGAGATTTCACTTCAAAGACCGGTTTAGAAAAAGCCCGCTTGGACGGTCCGTCACCAATACCTCACTGTATTTGTGCCTGTACAACAGAAACATAAAGTAGTGCAATTCATACCTACCCAAACGAAGAAGATATTCTTTCAGGACATGGCAGACGACAAGTAATTATTAATGATGAGAGCATTTGAGGAAAGAATGGACACAACAAACAAGATTTGTAGGGAAGGGTATTAGTAACAGACACGACAAATGATTCTAAAAGCCATGGAGTTCTTCCTTAAATTTCTATTCAAATGGAATAATGCGACGCCACGTCAAACATGCATCAAATTGGTCCTTACAGATTATGATTTCAGTGTTTTTTCACCCAGCTACCATCTTTGACCTAGGTATTGAAGGTTGGCTCCAACTGAAACATGGCCAATGTTTGTCAGCTTGTCTGAACAAGCTGTAAGAAAGCGGGACGTTTATCCGGAAGGACCTTCATATTCTAGTACAATTAGTACGACTCGAACTGTTTGGATAAAGATTATTCGAAGGCTGTGAGTACCCATTTGATGGGGAATGCGCCTTCAGAATCACACACGACGTCCCGATTATCTAATCGAAACTCTTTAGAGGGGGTTCACGGACGAGTCAACGAGCCAGGAAACCACGTACTCCGGTTTTCTATGTCCACTCACACTTATTGTTTCGGTTGCGGTGAGAAACCCAGTCAAATCATTCCATCACGCTTCTGGTCAGCGCTTTCACTCGGCTGTGCTATCTCTGTGGCCTTTCCAGTATCTTTTAGTCTCACCTTTCACTTACTTGTAAATTTCTTTGTCTCAGTCTTTGCAATGCCAATTCAAGCTGAACTTTCATAGCATGCTTATTTATTTACACAATACATGTTTCCATATGATAGTTTCCTCTGAAGTCCCTGTCATCTTTGACTCATTGACATATTTCAAAAAATCATTACGGTGTTGAATAATGACAGTATTCCTCTTTTGTCCCACAGAATGCATGACTTAGAGAACACAAAGAATATTCTTGAAATTAGTTCAATATGGTCATGAAGTTAGGGTGACTGGTTGTCTTCAGATCAGGAGGCTGTTTATATATGTCCAGCAATAACGCGAGTAAAAGAGAAACCATGTTCTGTTGACAACAACCTGAAGGGATTCAGACAAAAAGTTTCCAAATTGAGGCTGAACTGAATGAAATGAAATGATATCCATCAGTTGAATGTGCCGCAGCACGATGGCTGCCTCATTTTTCGGGGGGGGGGGACGATATGTAAGATACCGAAATGTTTTAAAAGATACATCACTAATTAGGAATTTGTCAAAAATTCACTCATTATCAAGAGTTGTCGCTGCTTGTGCAAGTCATATGAAAAACCTTGTCTTCCATGACTGGCCCGTCTAGTTTGAGAACTTCGGTGGATACTCCGTCTAATCAGTATAAAATATAGGGTTTTTTTAGTGGAGGTAAGGGGTTGATTTAAGTATTGTTGACACGTCAGTCTTCCATAGTGAAGTGATGCCCGCAAGTTATGGACTGTCCTTCGATGATCGTTATTACTCAGTTAAGATGGCTTTTACTTCTCACAAGACGATGAATCACCGTTTGTGCTGGAGAATACTTGTAACACATTTGAGAATATATTCGTCATGAGTCCAAAAGAAAGCCTTCATTTTTGAAGATGCGCTCGTGAGAACTGAGATGCGCTGCCTCTGTCGCTTTGACCAACGATTGGTTTCACCGAGTTCACAAAAATCGCTGCACAGCTACTATTCTATCTTAGCTCATAAACATTTTCCGAGTTCTTAGAGCCATGTACTCATAAGCAGCCGTTTTTCATGTAAGAGACATATCTGAAGTGTTTAGAGTGACTTTCAATTTGGAAGCGCTTGAAAGATTCTCAGCTAATCTGTTTATTTGGACTTCCTGAGTGGCTAAATGTGTTTTACGGAGCCAACATTAAGCTGGATGGAAATAAAGCTTCAAGATATTTGTATAAATCCTGTTTTTGGCTTTCGTGCTCATAGAATCAGAGGTGCGAGACTAGACTAACTTGTGTTACGTACTGTGCGCATCCTAACGGTAATCCTGGTTGTGGATAACTAGCCATTCTGACATCCTTCCAGCCACTTCATAAACTGTAAGTGCTACCTACTTATACTGTGAACTGTGTAGCAAGCTAAAAAGCACTAATCTTGCAAGTGTCCACACGTCATATATTCGTCATTAAAATGTGTTGTAGTAGTTACCGAGTGTAGGCCTTCCATAGACTAATCTGTGACGGTGTAGCGCAGCACGACAGCGATGCTGGGTACAGTCATTATCCTGAATTATTTGATTAATTTTTTCCACGATATTTATTGTGATGACGCAGCATCACGGAAGTGCACTTACATCTCGACCTGTTTGTTAAGCACAGTGACCAGAGAAATGGCTTTTAAGGCCTACTATTTCGGTTTGCCAGTCCCTTCCACGTCCCCCTGTTTTCTCTTACGAAGAAACCGATGATTTTCAGAATTACAGCATCCGTCTCTAAAACAATTTGACCAAGCGGTTAATAGTACAGCCATTGTTGGCTGTCAGCACGTACAAAAAACTGACTACTATTTAAAACACTGATACAGGATTCACTGTTAGTAGTCTGCATTGCTACATTTGCACTGATAAATGCAGCATCCACAATCCAATGCACACTAATGTATCTGTTTCCCCGACCAGTCACGTGCCTCACTCTCACAATTCCCTTCCCGGCCAGTAAGTAAAAGTGGCGCAATCGCTTGAAACCACAGCAGTTTAACGTAATGTTGTTGTGCAGTGAAGCATGGGTGTTGAACACTGATGTCATGCTGTGGATGATGATGATGAGTTTAACGTAAACGGAAACCTGATGAACATTGCATGATCTCATTTTGGGACAATCCGGGGGGGGGGAGACTGAAAATCAATCAGGTAAACACGGGCATTTTCTTTGAACACGACATTTTGACATGAAAGTTTGCAGTGCGTGATACTGTGATAGGAAAGTGCAAAGCTTAGTGAACCTTAGTTTTTCTGAACGTTCGATGAAAGGAAGCTGGCGTGCCCAGGATCCATGAGATTTCGGAAAATTTCGCTTGCCAGATGAGCTTTAAACCTGGCGACAGAGAGGTAGTGAGCTGTCGTCTAGTCTCCATTGTCATTATAGGTAGCATCATGTCAAAGAAATATGGCTTTGGATAGTCGAACTTACCAATCTTCCCGCTTTTTTACATACTCACATTTTGTGCTACTTTCAAGCAACTAACCGGCTTGTGAACATCAGGTTTTCTTATCTTGATGGATAACGGATTAGCGGAAAGAATCCGAGAATTGACTGAACGACCATCTGGCCTTGAATATCTTGAATCCTAACTGCGATTTAAGGCAAGAGACAAAAATGTTGTCATATCATATTAACAGCATCAGAATTCGTACAAACAAGGTTTATGCCAGGAAATTCAGTAGCCTTCAAAATGCGTAAATAAGGCACAGTGGTACATCAGCAAGACGCGTTTACATATTCTCCTGTCTTCTGGGTTGAACAGATGATTTCGTACTTGCGTGTGGGGCTCGATTAAGGACCAAAGGTTAAAACAATTGTGCGTTGCAGGTGAATCTTAAAGTAACAACAAAAACGGTAATCTTCGATTAGGATTTCGTCCTATATGTGATGCCACTCTCTTATGAAAAGCCGAGAAGCACCGCACAGTTATTTCATCCTTACTGTGAATCATCCGTAGTGGGAATCTCACAACCCCAGAGTTTCGAAAGCGGAATCTCCCGTCAAGTATAAAGAAATTGGATGGATCTTGGAACGTGAAGTCCAGGCACACCTAGCCGAGTATGACTTGGAACAACTTCGAAAAGTTAAACAGTTAAAGGTCGCTGTACAAACTGAGGACGCTTGTCCACTGCCGAGCTCTTGTTGACTTGCAAAATCTCTGTGTAGTGGATTAATACTTGAATTCTGTCACCACCATTATTGGGCTAGCTTGTGTAACTTCCACAACGATCCAGACACTTCATCGTCCAGACAGCTGAAAAAAGTTGACGTAAACTGCTAGAAAGTAAAAGAAGGCTCACCACGCGATATATGTATAGACGTAATGCACTACTCATAAGGTTGCTGAAAATTCTTCGACAGCCCACGACCGGTTTCGCCCTTCTTGGGGCTCATCAGGTAGGCACAGTCCCCGAGTTTCCGTCAACCTTATGTTCTACTTAAACCCAAATTGGAGTGATTTCGAGAAATACACTAATTTGCAAATCAATTTGGTTTTGCGAGAGACTCACCTGGAACCCAGCTGAATCTCCCGTTTTTGATGTCTCCAGGCAACTGAATGTGCTGCACCAGGCCGCCTCATGTTCCATGATTTGCAAATTAGTGTATTTCTCGAAGGCTCATCACCATTTTTTGGTTTTCCACCGATATTTCAGAAGCACGGTTTTTTCTCTTATGAGTAGCTTTCGAGCCACCGTATTAGTCGGATCTTGGGCGGTTTTGGCGAATGATACCTTCTTCTCCGTAATCAAGGTGTACACTATGGGTCATTTTCACCCAAATGATTCAGTCTGGCTCTTACTTTAGTCCAGTCATATCCGCAGTATCCGACTGCATATGTTTTTACACATGGAGCTACTGGTCTTCTCTGTCCACCAGCCTTCGAGCTCAGGCTTCGCAAAATTCTGGCACCTGTTCCTTCGGTTTGCTTATATTCAGCCTCATTGAGTTTCCTACTGGTCAACGACGTCAAGCGCTACGCGTACCTTGGCACGTACCGCAAATCGGTCACCATTACAGCAGCTCAGCTCGTAGCATTGTGACCACGAGCTCTTTGCGGATTAGGTGCCCACATATAATTACTGAACGATTCCACGTGCAAAACGGTGTCCGCTCACATCAAACCAAGTGCTTGTTATTGAAATTTCAAATACAACACACGTTGTTACTAGTCTTGCATCTTTTTCGCTTGTCAATTCTATTCCACAAAGATGCCCCATATTTTCCAGGTTTCCCGGTTCATACCCACACGAAAGTTGAAATCGCCCTAAGGGAAGAAGTAGTCACTTAGATGTGCAGATCTGATCAGTTCTGATAGTTGATTGAAGAATGCTTTGACCTTCCTCGTCCGAGTGCGACAGTGTGGAGATTTTGACGCCAAAAATGACTCATCTAGTCCTTAACACACGGATTGTCATCACTCTCGAGATGATGCAGTTTGTTACTTCATTAGACTCTAATTCACGCAGTCCATATCTGCAGATCAGACAGCATATTCACATTGGGTTTCTTGGTTTTGATTTTTGAATCCCTTGACCAGTCAGCCGGGTTTCACTGAGCGAGGCCTATTCCCCGGCCCCTGAGCGCATTTCGCAACAAG
This sequence comes from Clonorchis sinensis, assembly GCA_003604175.2. Taxonomy (NCBI): domain Eukaryota; kingdom Metazoa; phylum Platyhelminthes; class Trematoda; order Opisthorchiida; family Opisthorchiidae; genus Clonorchis; species Clonorchis sinensis. The sequence continues at coordinate 56,997,374 of CM030370.1, forward strand.
GTCTATTCGCAATTCCGATCCCTTAACTTTATCCGTATTCGGGAGATTCCAGGTATTCCAGGTTTCAGTCGTGCACTATACAATCCTCTTCGCTTCGTCGTCTGAGTCATGCGAGAAAGTATGACTTTTTGATTGCTGATTCTGGAAATAAGGTAGTTATTCGGGTAACACTTTCCTAACCATCGACCTTAAGGTCTAAAACAAAAGATGTTGGAGAGCCAAACAACCTCAGGGTGAAGGGATCGAGCCACACATCTTGGAGTGTTTCATTGGTTAGCTTTTTTAACATCACTTCAACCATATTGGATAATGCGTCAGCGGCCACGAACGGTCGTTAGGTGATCGGGTTTTGGGGCTTTCGGGACCAAATTCATCCTCCCATTTCACGGGAAAGAGCTGAATTTCTGCCACCATTAAACTGGAAATCCTGGCCGTCTGGCACATATCTCATTATTTTTCGCCTGCTCCCTTTTTAGGCTGCTTCTTGTTGGTCTTTCTGGCGCGCGTTGACATTAAGCACCTTAGTTCCAACCAGCCTATCCCGCATGTTGTCGCAGCATAGCAGCTCAACCACTATGATAGGCTGGTACGTCTAGGTCGGGACATTATACTGGACAGCATCTAAATATACGAGTATCCCCAACAGTCTCTGTTACTAGCATCCACTCTTTCCCGTTCCTTAAGATATTTGCTAAGATACGATGGAATTCGCTTGTTATCTTTGCCACGACAGAGAAATTTGTTTTAGGTGGTTGCGAGATTCCTAGGGTGTATATTGACGACAGTCGCGTCTGAAGAACGAGATGGATTGGAAGCTGTATTACTCAAGCCGTGCACCGGATCTAGTTGGTAAAGTCAGCGAACGTGTGTATCATGTCTTGTGGAATTTGTGTTGACGGATGCGAGAAGGTGAAGTGATTACCCACAGGGGTGAACAAAGACCTGTTTCGTGGGTGAATCGGTGCACGACACTGGAGCAAAAACAGTTTTGCACGGGAGAAACCTGCATTCACCAATTAACCGACAGAGAATTGGTCAATTTTTGTGTTGTACTTCCCTGATGTTGCGTTCCATTTGGGTGTGAGAAATAGTACGACATAGTATCCGCGTGGACAGTTTCCACAGAAATCCTCCAGTAACAAAGTTGGGGAATCTCATAGCCAGGGTTTATCTGAACGCCGCTTGCCCCTGTTCGCAAATTTGCAAACTTGAGACTTAACATCGAAAAACGTAAACCTTTTCGTTCCGCCGAATTATCGGAATCATTCATCTGTGAATACGAGATGACTTCAATGACGATGTTACGGGAGATTCAATTGCAGTGGCTTTACACAACAGTCCACGTCAACTCTAATTAACAACACAACTAGAGCACATTTTTTCACAGTCGGACAAATTACAAACTTTCCCTGTCTTTAAGTAGAAGCGCGATTGGACAGTAATGTAAACAAAAATCCAAATTTGTAGACTGTGGTCAATCTGAATACCGTTACCCAACTCGTTTCCCTGTTCGTGGTACCAGAGAACGGCTTCTTGGAATGACTACGAACGTTTTGCGCAAATTCACTTTCGGAAGTCCTGGAAACACTTCACAGTATCAAGAAATGTGGTCTTCAGAAACGTAGCGCTGTTTAAAAGTGTAAAGCAGATATAAATTTGTATCTTTCCAGCGGGATCGTTGCGAGTTTAAAGGTCCCTTATAATTTTCTCTGCTTCTCAGCATGAGGAACTACACTCAAAATTCGCACAAAGTACAATGGCAGATGTCCAGTGAAGTTGTCTGCCGGGCAATATTACCCTTTCTACTTCAGCTCTCCAAGCAAGATGCCTCAAGAACCAGCATATAACACTGCGGTTAACCACATACGATTGGACATGGTATGAAAGTGGATCATTTTTCCTAATGACAAACAAATATTTGCTTTTTTGTTGATAGAATTCTCCATTGTACTCAGGCGAGATGGCTCAAGGGTTAGAGCGCGAATTTACTGGCCGGAAGGTCCGTGGTTTGAACCCGACCTCTGCCTCTCCACTTCCTCTGTCTAGGCTTGGGCAACCTGGCAATATCTCAGCCCTCGTGCTTCCTTTTGGTGGCGTGGCAGTTAGACTCTGAAAGGGTGCTACAGCTGAAAGAATAGTTGAAAATTGTACTAAGGCAAGCTGCATTGCTGCAGAAATACGATTCCTCCATTTTACAAAAAGATGCTTTGTTAGGACTAATCTTTTTATTCATTTTGAAGCCTGGATAAGCGTCTTTTCTTTTCTGAAATGAATTTTTTTGGTTATTTTTCATGTGAGGTGACTGGTAGTATGTATCTCAGTAAATGTATCACGCGCAAAGTGAAACAATCGGTGTTATTGTCGTTCGGTTGATGCGCGGATTGTCAGTTACTTTGCAATTCCTTTACCTTGTGTCTGCAGACTGATTGATTGCTTGTACTGTAGTGAATTGTTATCAATCTGCCCTCAGCTAAACTAGAACACCTGCTCCGCAGAAAATCCTGAGAGTATCTTCAATGCAAATTTCCGTATCGATTGCCTCAGAATGGTTAAATCATTCTGCAAACTGCTATTCATCCGACTGAAGCGACGATGAAACCAACAACTTGTCTAATCGTGTTTACTGGGTTTGATACAGCATACCAATAGTTTGTGCGATCTTTGTGGGGTTAGGGTGTGCGACCAACGATTTTCGATGCTGCATACTTCTTTCCGGCCTCTGAAGTGCACTTTATCACAACTGATACTGGTAACGTAAAACAGAACAAAACGGTGTGCTTCACCTAATCCACGCCTGTTTTGACATCCAGTGCAGGATGCTGGTGTGTCTATCCACCGGAACTGACATGACAGGCAGCGTGATATAATACAAAAGTTCCTCAATGAAAATTGAATCTTTTTCAATGCGCTTGTCAACACAACAGTCTTTCACTGACTTTGGTTAGATAGGATAATAATGTTCGGATAAAGAGATGATTTTGGCATCGAAATGCTAGTCTATTCCCAAGTATTTTTTGGAGCAGCGAAATATTTTGATTTTCTGTGGAGGTGGATGACACAAGTGTGCGCAATGCTCCCACCGAAAAATGCCCAATTTCCACTAAAAGATCAGTACTGGTGCAAAAAGATTCAATTTTATGGATATTTTGTGGCATTCCATTATTTCCACTACCGGTAACACTATGGGTACTAAACATGTCTTCACAAGAATTGTTTGGAAGTCCGAAAAACCTGAACATTCTGGTTGTTAGGTTTCTCTCTCTACACGGTAAGATTTGGTGAATAGCTGAAACAACTATCCTGCTTTCCACCAGTCAAACGCCATAAATTACTCTTACCTTTTGTCAAGCTTCCCTTATTTGGTCGCGAATGAAAGCACAATTCTACTTGAACAGATGAGGGTGTACTGCATCGTGTCCATTTCGCCCGAAGGAATTCGCTGACCACAGCATGCTGAATGCCTTCTCGACATCCGCAACTAAATGGTGTTAGGTGAATGTTTAAAAAAAACAGTCGATGTGGAAGTTCGGATCTAGCGCTTAAACTAATGGTACACTATCATCTACTGACAAGTGTGTAACCACTCGCGGATAGATTTAACATGAACTGCGTAATTTCGCAAACTGAATCACGGCGGAAAAAATGTCGACAGTCGTATCGATGGTACTGGGCGCCAAAATACAATTCAATCATGGGTAAACAATACGTGTTTTAATTCAGTGTGAGTGGATGGGCTCACAGGGAAATTGTAGCACTGCTTCCGTCTTCTCAAAGCAATGTGTCAATGGGCCTAACTGCGCCCGTGCCTGTATTCAAAACACGGTTAAGCAACAAAAAAACGTTAGCGAGGTTGTTTCTTTATCGGTTTCGACCAGAAGAATACGACTTTACAACTTATCTACTTACAGGATATCGAACGAAAGAGGTAAGGACTGGCAGATCTTTACCGGGTGCACGAGTCTGCACAAAATTAACTTTGTGTTGGCTTTTGGCTATCGGGAGATTGTGACACATGTCAAAATGGCACGTCAATGGCTCTCTTTTTAGGTGTCCAGTCACTGGATATTTTTGTTCATCTCATCTAAATAAGAAAAACCGAGCTTGATCGAGGAATCCTGTGGGGACGAGTAAATATTTAGCTGAGCACAAGACACTTCAGTATCTGAGGCGCGAACTCGGTGCCCGGAAAATCGGTGGTTCGAACCCAACCTTTTCATCTCGACTGCTGTTCTATAGGCCTGGGCAACCTAGAAGTACCTCAGCTCTCATACGTCATTTGGGTGGCATCGAAAGGGTGCTTCGGCTGAAAAATATTAATATAATAACTATGTCCGTCAGAGACTCTACAAACTTCGACGACCATTAGGTGGCTTTACTGAGAGTGTGCAATTTTTACGGTCACCACTGACTGCGTAAAAGGATTGCATTTTGCTTGTAAGCCAGCGACAAAGATCTTCCTTAAAGATAGTCGACGCATGTATAAATATAACGATCTCAGTAGATTAAGCCCACACCTGATTCAACACATGTCTGGTTGGTAAGCACTAGGCCATCGCAATGACACCAAACCCGATTTTGCTTACCGTGTCATTTTACATATTCACACTTTCGTATCAGAATATCTTGATTCTTTCATAAACGTTATACTCTTAAAGCTGTGTAATGACCGTTGGAAACGGAAATTTTGACGGAACTATCAACGTGTCCGTGATCTAGATGAATCTTGTCCGACCGTAACCTGTGGCAATCTTTAATATGCACTTTGTGAAACGAACACAAAGAGGCGATCAGGTATCCTCCGAATCTCCAAGACTTTTCGAAATCCCGTAATTGCGGCTCCCAGCTGAACATCACACGAGTAAGCCATGAATGGCTAATCAGTAGTGTGATTACCTCACAATCGAAATATTGCACCGCCATTTTCAAATCACACATTTTACAGTGCGCGATGACTCTGCAGATGCAAATCAATGAGACCTGATGTTTCGCAATCTTTTCTGAAGAGTTCGTAGTTATTCGTAATTATTCGTAATTATTCGTAATTATTATTCGTAATTCGTAATTATTCGTAATTATTCTCCCAGGTATTCAAAACTTCTATTCGATACTGAAGTTCGTCTAGGCAGAAATCCCAATGGGTATTTCGAGGGCTTTATTTACTCCACCGGTCAACCGTGGGCAGCCGAGCATCGCGGAATTGAATGCACCTCGGATCTGGCCAGCCGTACACAGCACTATTCTATTCCGTTCGACTTTCCGCAAAGAGTGATCTCATTTCCGAAAATCATCAAACCAAAGTAGCCAACTCACCAAGCTCGTAGATCTAGCCAGTTATTTAATTCAGCTTTTGATGATTGACGTTAAAACGGTTCCGTAAAGCTATTTTATCACTATGAAAACAACCAGAAGGTGCGCAAAGCCCACATACCCACTTTTGTTTCGTTACACAAGCACCGGAATGCAAGGCAGTCACATTTCAACATTTAAAGTGACTTTGTAGGATGGACTGAACATTTTTCACCCGATGCCTTTATGGTAGGAAGGTGAACTAAAATGATGCAAACAAGCACTGACGGCCCTAAAGTAAAAGAGAATTGTGGAGGAAGCTTCCGATAACCCACTGGCAATCGGGCGACAGTCTTGTACTACCAATTCAGAGGGTTTTGTCCGCAAAGTAATTCAAATTTCCGGATTGTTCATCATCGGACAGGTCTGACGAACTATCTGTTCGATCCTCTACTCCAAATAAGACAACTGATTTACGGATCACAAAACAGGTTGCATGAGAGCCAGAATGAAACAAGGTGGGTTTCATTGATGTGACGCTCAATTTTGATGAACTGGTTAACTAAATGTAAAACTCATAAGACATTAGAAAAAAACATTTTTTTCTCTCGAATAAAACTAGTCTGTGTGCCGTAAAAAGCACGTAATTACTGTATAGTTTCACTCAAATTTACGAAGTTTTAGCAAAGTGGCAATCACGAAAACCACTTTTTTTTCATCAGGGATCTTGATTATGGTGCTTTTTTTCGCTAATTTTTCGTCGCCAAAAGACCAGTTGTTTGGAGTCCAACCGGATTCGAAACTGTTTGAGCTACCTCCTAGTTAGCAGTTAACTGTAACCGCAAATTGAAACCTAAATCACTTAAAAGTGAATGCATGTTAGAATTCTATAAGCGTACGCTCTCGTGTGATTTACAACTTCATTTAGACGGGCATGATAGAAGTTCGGAGACTTAATAACGATACAATTACTCAGTGGGTGTTGGTAAACTGTTCAGAAAAAGGGTATTGTGGAAATTTGTAATGCTCTACTCATGTTGAAACTTCTTCGACAGCCCACCCTTCTTGAGGCTCATCAGGTAGGCGCCTGGAAACATCACAACGAGAGATTCGGCTGGGTTCTAGGTGAGTCTCTCGCAAGACCGAATTTGTTTGCAAATGAGGGTATTTCGCCGGTATTGTGGAAATTTTACATAGGGAAGTTCGTATAGATGCCTGCAGGACAGGAAGAATGTCGTCCAGTGTTTGGGCAAGCCAGTAAAATCAGAGAGGCATAGAGTGTTGCATTATCCTGACCCCTGGAACCGCCAATTGGCAAATGCTTGAAATCAGCTCATCGGACGTTTTCTTCGTTTTCAGCTATAAATTGGTCAAAGGAGTTCAAAATATTCCTTCATTACCAACAGAAGGCCGTGAAACGATGTTTTTCCGAAAACTCACAAACTTTTATTCATCTACATGTGGCATGATTCACTTCTATTCATTTGAATTCTTGAGCGTCACATGCGTATTTTCTTAGTTCTTGAGGAGAACAAGCAATGTCATGTGTCCTAGATGTACGCAAGCATCATATGCCTTGAGAGCATTTGTCATGCTCATAAAAACGAATGTTTGCGAAACGAAATGTCAAGGTTGTGGAGGCATTCTCTCGAAACTAATGAAATCTTTTGAAATCCTGTGCACGTTTTCGGAATCGCTGGATAGTCAGTGTCCCAATTATTTTCGGTCTGTCGTTACGTTTCTAGAAACCGCTCAGCCAATCGATGCTTCGCGTAAGTGCTGGATGGAAACTAGTGTTTAACTATTACCGTCTCTGTTTACTTTCGCCAAACGTGTTTACTTTGATTCCGTTTCAGCCTGTTGTTCTCGGTCATAGTACAATCGTTAACCGTGTTATTGTTCATTTGTTTGACGTCACATAAACATGACGATTTCATAGGCACGCCAATGTCCATGTTGTGTACATGGTGCAGATGTTTGGGTGAGCTGATTTTCAAGGTGACCTGGTCGTACTGGTCGTTAGATTTCAAGTGATGTTTACTACGCAAGAAGATAATGGCGAAAATCAAGCAGTATTTGTCTCTTATCTCGTTGCTTGTGTTCTCATGCGGTAGAAGAGCTTGGCAGGAGATTTAATAGGATTCTTGTTGGTAGATAGTGTATTTCAACAACCGAGGTCAGTCTGTGCTGTGTACAACTGTTTCAGTCTCAATGTAATCTACCGGTGATCAACCCTTTGTGAAATTTATGTACGATTGGAACCAAGAATTTTTCAGCTGGCTGACGTGACCGTCCAATATGAACTTATGTTTTTGTTCAGACGTCGAGCTGCATTTTATGAGAGCTTTTTAAAAATCATAAGGCGTTGAAGATTCCCGGGACAGACGAAACAGCTACAGCTAAAATCTAGGCTTTACACTTTAGAATGACTCAGAAATTCAGCACCTGGACTCTGTTAACAATCTTCACATCATCTAATATTCCGTGGGTTTCTTGGAAGTTAGGGATAGTGAGTGACATAATATCCTGAGTGCTAGTCAATTACACTGCAAATAAGTTCATTGTAGCTGATGGTTACTGTTCAAATTTATAACTGGAATTTTTGAGGTTGCCACCAATAGAATTTTGTGGAGTGTCCAGTATTTGTGGTTCGCAACAAGTATGAAACCGCTTTACATTGATTCCTTGTCTCCCACAAGAGGCTGAACTAAACCAAGTGTGGTTTTGCGAGTGGACGATTTTGTTCCACATCTCATTTCATTTACAAATGCTTTTTAGCCAGTCTGTTGGAGACATTTTCTTTTTGCTTTGTTACAAAACTGGCTGCTGGTCTGCGAAATTTTTACAGCTGTAACTTGAAACACATTGTCGAACGTTTCGGGCAAAAATCTCGAGAGTCAAAACACATCAACACCAAGTAGTATTTCTAACCTGTAATTGAACAGAACGCTGTGGACTGCTGCGAGCAACAAAGAGGAAATCTGGTTTTTGATCATGTTTATTGACAAAACACGATTTAGGGGATTGTTGTCAAAAGTTCATTACTGTGCATCAGTTTCTGGCAAATACCATGAACTTCGTCTATTATTCCGTCGGTTTGAACAAACAAGCAAAAAATGTAAAGAAACATTCCTGTAGATATGTTCATACGGGTAGCAGGTTATGAGACAATTTATTTGCTTTTGTGGTTTGCATCCCAAACGGTTGCTAACACCCACTACTCTTGCTAAATCTCCTATTTCTGGTCTATAAAGGTACTCCGGACAAGTGGCTTTCTTGTTATCTTGATACTCTTTTCTTCAAGGAATCATAAGTTGGTGGTTTCATCTTCGGCTGGACACTTCGGGTTGGTTTGTGGAACACACCTTGAGGGTTAACTATATCCTTCCTATTCAGAAAACAACGCCTGATAGCTTAGGTCCACAACAGCAACGCACGTATACATAGACAGAGGGGAATATCGGTAGATGAACGTAGATGGACGCTGTTTTGCATGCAAAACAGGCCAAATCGACGACCAACGTTTCATCACCAGTCGACGTGACATCAACAAAGCGTCATTAGGGAGTGGAGTAAAGCGTCGGTGGTGGGTTGGTGGGACAATGGGTGAATTACTGACCCACCACTGCACTCCGATCCCTAATAAGGCACTGATGATCTCGCCTAGATTGGTGGTGGAACGTTTGTAGTCGAGTTGCTCAGCCCGGTGAACAAACCAACGGCTATAGACAGAGTGCTTCTGGTGGGTTCCAAATTAAATCTCTCTGCTATACAAAAAGCAGTACGGATGTATTTAGTTATGCATATATATATTAGTATGTATATGTATATATGGGTATATATATTCTTTTTGGTTTGCATTAGCATGAGGGACCTGAAAACCGTTAGTGGCTGTCAGTTACTGGAAGACCTTCAATGTTTTGCCACTTTTGACCCCTGTGCTCCGATTGGGATATATATATATATATATATATACTTGTACTTATGAACCAGCTGACAAAAGATGGTTATTCTTCTTTTCCTGTGGGAAAGTGATGGACCACATAGCCCTCCAAAGAGAGAACAACAGGTAGCTATTCTTGATTCGCCTTCCTTTGAAGCAATCAATAAATACTGACCAATAAAATGCAACTTTCCTGACCACGTATTGCTGCACTTCCATTCTATCAGTACACGCGTACGCGTTGGCGCCTGCGTACCGAAATAGAAACTATACATAAATTCGGTTGTACCACACAGGGCGAAGTCACGTCTTGTGTGAATCAAACTTCACCTCTATTTTCTGTGTATGATAGTAAAGTAAATGTCTACTCTTGTGGCTAAAAATAAAATTTACTGAAAAAACATCCTGACGACACGCGAATGGAGTAAAAATTTAGAAATAGCGCCAGCAGACAGTTTTATACTTGCCACATTTAGCTTTTGTCCTGCTCTGAGACCAATACACAGCAGAGCCAAAAACTTTCGTGTTGCAGGCAACAATATCTTTTCTGTCAAGCAAATTATTATGGTAAACCCATAATCATGGTTTTATATTTTAGGTAAAGCAATCGGGGGTCTAGTTACATCTTAAAGACAAGTGTGTGTGCAACTGTGATTGTTTAATCCACATCATCTTCAGATGTTGTTGAAATATTGTTGAAAGAGTTCGTGTTTGTATTCATGAGTCAGCTCTGCTCAAGATTCATCTTACTACTGATGTGCGGTTCGAATCTAGACTTGAGAAGAGCTGGCTCAACGTTAGAAGATGTACTACAGTGTGCAAAGTTCACTTTACACCTTTGTCGACGATTGTGTCCCCCCCTGCGAGTCGAGCGCTAAGCTCATTGCCCATACCAGCAACAAAATTGCTCCCAACGGAGGGCTTGTGGGAGTGGGTTTTCTGGACTCTCGAGGGTCGTCAACCTGACAGCTCTCTACCTTCAATCGATGGACTGCAGTCACTGCGGTAAGTCTCTGTCAGTATTAAGGTCACTATCACTCCGGCCACAGGCTTACTAGCAACAATGAACTATGACAGTCCTCAACATGCGCCCAACGGAGAAAACAAACAACGAACCCATTACGTATAATCCACCTGTTAATAGAAGTGTATCCAGAAATGGTTCGTATCTCATTCTAAAATGACAACTTCTCTCAGGTTGGGACAGAAACAGTGGGCAATTATTGGCGATTTTTACTGACAAAATAAAATGGGACTCCGTAGAAATGCTTTCAGAGTGAAGGGTAGAACAACAGAACGCTTGATATAAGGATCAACTGACGTTGTTGGAAGCTTTTAAAAAAAAACGATGTATTGTACGATTGGTTCACTGTGGTGCCACGGTATTTGCTTCAACAAATGTCACAATGTACTCAGTTAAAGACACAGGAGGGATTACAAAATGTCTCTTCGGTTGTGGTAACCAATCCCAGCCGTTCCAAATGCTTTCTGTACAAGGGTAGCAGAATTTCATTTCGTATCTCCAATTTTCCTCAGTAATGTTCGTGAAAGTGAAACGGAATTTGCAGCAACATAAGGCACTCTGTCAACCCTTGTCATGTAGACCGATAGAAACTGGTGTCATTCACCTGTTTCCAGGTGAATATGAACCATCTAGCGTAATGAGCGGTCACGAAGACGTTACTGTCATGTAACTATGATCAATGGGAATCCGGAGTTCATTCAGTACTCATGCGCTTCTCCATCCTATTTTTAAACCGTATTACATTCAGCCAGTATTTCAGCTGTGGAATATTGAACAAACGGTGCCATGTGGTACCCGAGACGTGACTGCTGGATGAGCCAAGCAAACGCAGTCAGAATAATTCATGTTTCTTGGGGCCTCATCCTCAGTCTCCGGTCTTGACAGCCAATCAGCCAGGTCGTTCTCCTTCCGTGGCACGTGCCGGATCGTGAAGTTTTACTCTTGCACCCACGGTGCCCAGCGCTACTTTTCCGCGGGGATCTATGGTGGTCAGGATCCATTGGAGGGGTTTGTGATCGGTCCCGACATGAAATCTTTGTCCTAGCAATTATGGCCTCCGCTTGTCCAGAGCCTAGACCACCGCTGAATATTCTTTCTCAGTAGTTGAGTACTTCTACTCAGCAATGGTCAGGACAAGATTGACATGTTCGATGACTCCGCTTTAGGACCGCGCGGATACCGCGGTCACTAGCGTCCGTAAACATCTCTCCGACCCTAGGCAGTTTGAGGGTGAGCATCGGCGCTTTGACACGTTCGAAAGCTTCATGTGCTTCCTTTGTCCATTCGAATTTCCGATGTTGCCCAAGCAAGTCGTACAGTGGAGCAGGAATCGAGTTGAAAGCCTTGACAAACCGGCTGTAGTGTGCTGCTCGTCCGAGAAATGGGTAATTGTTACAACAGTGCTCATTAAATTGTCTCTTTAAAGGGTTGGTCAATTGCATAATATATTTCCGGTGTCCACTTTTGGTGAGTTAACCAATAAGCTGAGGAACCAAAAAAAGTTACTCTAGTGCTTTGGAATTTTGTTTCCTGGAAGAGAGATTACAGTGGGAAAATTTCACGCTCACAAAACCGTTTCTTCTTGAGAGGTTTTCTGCGGGTGGAATGCATTTTTCGTGATCTCTCAATGGGGTTTTTACTCTTCATGGAGTTCTACACGAAGTCACAGTTGATGAGAAACAACCCAGAGGATTAGCAGTTGATACTGGTGAGTATCATAAGGACGCCGATTGGGTAAAAAACTGAAAAAGGAACCAGAATAGTCTCTATTTGAATCACGTGAGCATGAGCAAAGACTTGTCCCAGTTGAAAACTAAAGGATCCGCCTCGGAAAATAGTGTATTACGGATCTGATTACAAACTGTTCTGGTTTCGACCTGCCAGTTAGACTAAGGGCTTCCAAAACAGGGCCCTCTGGTACTCAGTATCGGAACCGTAAGCAGCACCACTTCTTCCAAGAAACGCAGAATCAGTTGAATATAAGTTGACTGATTTTAAAGGCCGAAACAATTTGGGAGGCGATACTGGACTGAATAGTGGGCAAGAATGAATGAGTGATCAACTAACTGTTGGGCTGTGTGCGTTTCAGTTGTTTCCAGAGCAGTCTAGAGGCAAACGAAGCAGACGAGAAGTTTGCCAATCGAAATGAAGTCGTGCACCTCAGTCCATCACACTGACAACGGACATTCGTCAACTAAGTTAAGTTTTACTTTATGTCTACGTCTGAAGGAATTAAAAGTTTTACATTGCCAATTTAAAAACCTAAAGAGGTCTTCCCGGTAGCATCGTTTTCAGATGAGTTAGGGCTTACTTGCAGCGAGAGCAATGAGAAGTATCCACTGATTGAGAGGTCATCAAGAAATTCACGGCGAAAAAAACTGCGTCACCGACAAGCTACTTTATGACAAAGCATAGGACGGCTTTCAGAAAGATTGCTATACGAAGACCAAGAGCTACTGGCGAGAACATTACAGACATAAAGCCATCAACCTCTGGCTTTTGAAATTACGCTAAGCCATCGAGTGCACCAAACTTCCTTACTTTTATCACTGATGTCAGCGTTGTCTTCTGGTACTGACTGGTTAATATTCGTGCATAGCGCACAACGAAAACTGTGGAATATATCTTCCCAGGATAAAGAAAACCATGTCAAATTTTTAAAACTACATAGAAGGCAACTTCGTTCTGAACTGATCGGTGGAAGCAGAAACCCCTCAGTTTTGCGTCAGGATATGGAAGAACGAATGACCTAAAACTAAACCCGTGCTAATTTTATCTGCGTGGTACTAACTATACACCTATTATCTGTGTGATACTTACAAACAACCAAAGCTCTAGTGAATTTCGTTTTCATTTCGATTTATTTTGCTTCTTGAAACCAGCTGACATCGTAATGAACTTTCTACAATCCTGTGCACTAGTTTTTGAAGCGACTGTGATACAAGAAATTGCCTTCTCAACTTTATATAACACCGTGGCTTCGGTGTTTTTCGATTTCGACGACTAAAGCTTAATTCCTAGATCTTCATTTTACTCGTGAAACCTAACTTCAACCTTAACTCATAACAGATAGATTAAGTTTTTTTCGTCACCATTCGTATGATGTTTCCGTTCTGTAGTTCACGTCGGAGAAATGTTTGTTAGGAATGCGCGAATACATCACCGATTTTACCAATTTAGCCTATGTGAATTTTGGTGATTTATGTGTCTGGAAGCCTCCAATTTCAGTTTATCATTTGACTTAATTAAGATCATTCCTAAATGTCTTTTAAGAAAAAAACTGTCGAACATGGGACAGCGAGGCATAGAAAAGGTTGCAGCTGATTCCACGTGCACGGATTTGAGTAGTTCGGCCCTTTATTTATTTCAGACCGAAAAATGCGTTTGCTGTCATGCGGGAAGATTTAGCTTAATCATTCGTGTCAGAAACAGTGGAACTTTTTATTTAAAAGGCCATGATGGGGACCTCACAAAACCTGCAAAAAGTGACTTCATCATGCGATTCGTTTCGGTTCTAAACGGAGCGTGCATGCTTGTCTGACCCGATTTTGGGTGAAAAGCTTGCAGGCCTCCCATTGGGAGAGTTACGAAACTTCTACATTAAATTAGGAAATTTGTGACCGTTGTCTTCATCCTCCTCTGGCTTACTGTGTTTGCAATTTAGAGGCGCTCCTCTTATAATTGGCGCAAGGTACTTTCACAACACGGGATGGTAAATATTCCCATGAGAAAGCAAAGCAACCCACACGTAAAAGTACATTGAAGAATATATGTGAGGTACTACTCATGAGGTTGCTGAAAACTCTTCGACAGCCCACGACCGGTTTCTCCCTTGTTGAGACTCATCAGACAAGAGCAGTCTGCAAGTTTTTGTCAAACTTACGTTTCATTAGACCCTAGCCTGGACAGACATGAAAAAAACGCATTTACACACGATTTACTGGCTAGTATTTCTGGCTGGTAAACCTGATTTCAGGACTGGATTTTGGTTGATTTGCTTTTGTGTTCAATCTATTTCTAGCCATCCTCTTCATTTCATATCCGAGACTTGGTTTCTCACCCGCCTCAACAGTGTTGCGTACCATGCTTCTATTGTCGACTTCTCGAGACCTTTGTTCTGGGTTCCACAAAGTTCGGCTGTTTCTTAATGCAGTACTTCCCAGTAGTTTACATGTGTTCATTTCAGTACAAGTTGGTAGTGAATCACTGTAAACTAATGGCTTTAAGCCATAAGCCACCCACAAAAACAGACGTCCACTCAAACCTCCGCAGATGAGAATAACCTCAATAATGCTTTAACAAATACACTCAACCAATCCTTGGTTAGCCGCTTCCCTACGATGATGCGCACATGTCAGATGACTAGATCATTCGAGTGGATCATTTTGAAGTTAGTAACAACGAAACGATCGAACCTAACTGGCAAAAAGAATGAAAAATTGCAGTATACTCGATTCACTTGGATGACGGTATGTGAAACATCATGTGTGATCGATTCCTGTGTTCGTTCATTTTCATGCTCACATGAGACAAGCTGAGTCGGTCACGAGAACGCTCAAATTGTCATCCCCCTAGGCAGCGGAACATTCATGGTGTAAAGTCACTAAACGGTGGTGCGATTGCGCATTAAGCTGGAACAAATTACTCAGGCAAGACATCAAAGGTATTTCAGACCGTTTGTTGAGTGCAATGGTGTCAAAGTTTCGGTCTAATCTGTGGCAGTACGTCCCTGACTTTTCGATCCAACTGCTTGTGTTCAGCTTCTGCAGTCTTCCTGGATGTTCCGCCCTCCCGTAATTTTTTCTTCACCAATTGCTGCATTTACAAAAATTAATTCGCGACTTGTCTGCTTGATGTTCCCGCATATTTTTGTAAAATAATCATCACCAGGATTTTCCCCGTTTGCTTGGTTCTCGGTTTCTAAGTTTTCTAATATGACTGACACCATAGTACAAAAGCCTGATGGGCATTCCCGAACCTACGTCTTCTCGTATTCATCACGCGACATTTTCCCTTGGGATGTTCTCTCATCGTCCATGTAACTATTTTGAAATGTCCGATTGAGCGCGTAAAAACCTGAAAGCTAGGTTAGCTGAAAAAACAAATATGGTGCAAATACTATGACCTGGTGTCATGTTCGAACGCCTGAGACGTGCTTTCAGGGGAAGTTAAGATAGGGCATGTTTCAATATGTACTAAGGGTAGGTCTTGTGTTGAACCAACCTCAAATAGCTTAACCGCGTGAGATGTTCGCCTTTCAGGATAAAGTCTACGTGATCCTTCACGCGTTTGGATTGAACGATATGGCACCCAACCGATGTTAATGGGGCTCATTCTGTCAGGTCCTATTCAGGTTTCTGACCGACTGTTATAGGTGTAGGCACCTCGGATATGTGTGGTAGGCTCGTCCTAGATCTCCCTGTCTGTACCATGTCTTGCTTTTTCTCCGTGCTGCGGTGTTCTTAAAGTAAACTGACATCGTTGAATGGCAGGAAACCATCAGTGTCCTTATGTGGCTATGCTGTCAATGGTGATGATGAGGATAAACACATGAGGCTCTTGGTCCCTATTGAGTCTCACCAAGTGAGCGCAGATGGACTGAGCATGTTGGCCTTGGGTTATCAGTCATGCTACTGATCAGATGACCACATGACCCTCAATGGGTTCCAATAACTCAGTACTAAAGGACTGGTTAAGTAGAGTCCCACGGATCAACTAATGCTCAGTAAAACACACAGATCATTCGTCGGTATGTCTCAAACGAAAGAACCTATGCTTCCGCTTTCATTCAGACTCGGTTGAAACATAGAACTCATCATTTGTCGTCCCAGTAGATTACGGGGAGCTACTGCAAAATCATTTCCTATATAACATATCAACTCGTTTTGGAAAACGTCACAGAAGTTATTTACTAGATGTGTTCATTTATTGATGTACTAGTTCAGCAGAATCCTTTATGTTGATTTGGATGGGCCGAAAATAGCTTGAAATTGCATAGTAAGTATTAGGGTAATCAAACCGAGTTAAATTGCACACCCTCGTCTGTGTGGACAAGTTACAGGTCCATTGTGATATCATGTGGATCCACACTTAGTCTCGCTCCTAATAAAAATCATTCTGAACTGCACTTTGCCAGTTGTTCCACTTTTCGAATTCCAACATCCTGTGAAGTGGTTCAAAATTTTTGGAGCGCTCCGTTCAACTTCCGAGGATGAATTCACCGCTGGGTACACAAAGCATTTCTAGACCCTACTGAGGAAACATTTTAGCCAGTTCTAACACATCTTTATATATACAGGCGTATATAAGACTGGTATCCCATGCTTGCTTGGCCAAACTCTTGATATCTAACATGTAGCTCCATTTGTACACACAAAAGCAACATAAAATCACATTTTTCGGTGGACATCTTACAGTTTTGTGAGACTTATTACCTGCTCGTTGTGGCATTGCGTTAAAATCTTACGTTGTTTTTAACAGCCTTATCACTTGTATATCCAAAGGAACCTAAACGCGCAAATGGGTCCTGATCAAGTGGAATGAATCGCTCCAATGGCTATGGAGTTAGCTTTTCACCTCCGGGCTGTAACTTCCAGACTGATGCAATAATGAGAAAGGTTGAATTTGAATTCGTTTCAGAGGACAGCCCATCGTTTCTTGGTTCTGTTCTAGGAGGTTTTGCCTGCAACAATATGAACCTCATCAGAGTCACTAAGTATCAAATACAATGTTTCAAAGTCATAAGTATTCTCTTGTTAGAGGCGCAACAAACTGCTGTATGTCCTCTGTTGGGAATTGATTCGATCGACCTAATTTTCGGAGCGACACAGTGATTTTTATCCGTCAACTATGATCATAAACCCGCTTTGAATAGAGCATGGGCCCACAAGCCTGCGTATAATGTATACCTAGCTGCAAGTGCAAGACTAAATAATATTTTTGTATAGGGGATATAAGAAAGTGTTTTTAAGTTGAATGGTAGTGTACGCTAACAGTTTACATTTAATTCGTTTTACCAATGAAATAACGATGATCCATAAACTTGTGGCAAGCTTACGGTAACCGGCACTACACGGCAAATGAGGTTTCGGGTTTTTCCAAGAATAAACCCCACTGAAACACTTGAGGGCGCTTCCTTCTCTGTCGTCTGTGTTTTGGTCTGGTTTAGAAACACTTTCAGATCACTGAGGCAGCTTAACCACAAAGTCCGATGGGAACGAGTACACGGAATTAAAGAAACAATAGTCCGCCCTCGTAATGAGCTCAATGACCAAGGAGAATTCCCAGTTCTGTTATCCGCTGAGTTAAGACATACATCGATTAATCAGTTAGGCAACAGATACAGAACACCGAATAATGCGAAATCAAAAACCGCGGAGAACCACTTAGAACGTAAGGCTGGTGGAAATTTGGTGACCGCGCCGACCTAATTAGCCCAAGAATGGCAAAACCGGTCATATGGTGTCGAAGAGCTTTCAGCAGCACTATGAGTAGTGCGTTATGCCAAGGAGCGTGTTTAATAAAGTTTACCGAGAGGCAGTTTTGTTTGGCCGAGTATGTAGGAAGCCAAAGCTGTAATGATAAGAAGCAAATTAAGGCCAATAAAATGAGGAAAGAAGTGGTTGTTCTTCCGTTCGATAAAATTAGCAAGTTACCTGCAAACCGTCCCCCGTCATTTGAGTTGACCTCATCTGCATCTAGCAACCTACTACCAGCTTACCGCTGAACAACGATGCCACACTACTCATTTACACAATGATGTCAGTTGAAATTTGAGGAAAGGTTTGAAGCCAAACCACCGAACGGAACAGCAGCCATTGGTAAAACCTCGGTTACCAAAAACTCCCCCTGATAGCGGGAATTAGGGATCTCTTTGTTGCAACACGTACGAGTCATTTGTGTGCACATCTTTAGTTTTCAATGTGCCGAAATATTGGTATCTCGGGTGTGTGTACTGGTGGTTGATATGTTTGCCACGCACGGCAATTAGCTTGCAAACGTTTCGTTCCCAGTCAAGGAGACATCGTCAGTGCGTAGTTGAGTGGGTGCTTCCTCCGTGCCCAGCTGCGCTTATACAGTTTTTGAAGAGTATCTAATATCCTGTCATGTGACAGATGAGAGGATGTGATGAGAGGATATTAGATACTCTTCAAAAATTATATAAACGCATCTAAGCACGGAGGAAGTACCCACTCAAATGCGTAATGACGATCTCTCTTTGACTGGGGACGAAAAGTTTGCAAGCCAATTGCCACGCTCGGTGAACAGATAAACGACCATCTGATCAACCACCAGTTAGCACACCCGAGCTACCTATATTTCGACACAATGATACCAGTTCGACATTTCTATTCGGTAGTTTTTCCTATGAATGAAGGCTGGGAGGCAGTTTTGAGGCCTTCGGGGTATTTCTGAACCCCGAACTTTATGGAGAGTAGTCTGGATGTTGTTACTCAACTACCAGTAATTGATAACCAGAGCAACGGGTACGAATGTACGGAGGACAGAACTGCTTTTATCTCACGGTCAATCGGTCTATGCCTTGTTTACCGAATTCAACCATATCCTCATTAGACGACTTCAGAGAAGGAGTCTTATGCAAGCCGTGGGGTTTTGTCAGTGGGTCATGTATACCTTGCAGGTAATAAGAATATTTCGAAGGTTTATTCTACAGAAAAGGAAAAAGTCACACGACTCACGTATTTAAATCTTCATAAGTTTTATTTCAGTTCACACGGGCTTTGGTAAATTAGCTGATTTCTAGCTTTTCATCGGATAATGGCTTCATTTACAAGATATGTTACAGCTTAGAACTAATATGCCTTTTCCTACAAACAACATTCACATCACGAAGCCTCATGTACCAGCGGTAAACTCAAGAGATCTTTTAGGTTTTACGTTAACCAATATCGTTTTTACTGGGCTTTCGTCTATAAAACTCAATTCCAACTGATAGAACGCATGAGAGTTTAGTATAACAGAATTTCTTCTGTCGTCAGGCAACCGCCTGCCTAAGCAGAGTGGACCAATGTTTCTAAAAAGCGCATCGCCTTAACGGAGTGGAGAGAGTTTGGGGTGATGAACAGGTATTTTTAGTCGGTTAGGCTGCTGGTTTCTCCCGATAAAATGCTTGCTCGGGTCATCGTCCGCGCAGCGTCCAGATAGCTGTTGTTGCATTATCACTGAAGACACTGTCTATGGCTATCGTTGCTTGGTAAAATGGACTTCCTGACGGCAGACGTAAACCAATCAGTAGAGTTGGTCCAAGAAAATTACTAAGATATTTCCAATTGCGCTTCAACGTGTTCACTTAATGGTTGGTATAAACCAGACAATCAGTTAACACACACCAATCCTATTTGCCAGTGAAAGTATCATTTACACAAAAATCGGTTTTTAAGTGGAACCTTATTGGATGACCCCACAGAAGAATGAAACTGATGGTGGGCTGTCCCAGAGTTTCCATCAGCCTTATGTGTAGTATCAATAAAAAATCAAAGGATCTAAAGCTCATCACCACCAACGGCACAAAAACGCACCTGTTAAGATGACGTTATATCTTATACAGTTACCTCAAAGGTAACACTTGTTTAAGTTTGTTCGTTTCCACATGGTCAGTCTTCATAAGACCTTTGTGCGTGCGCGGTCTCACCGGAGTGGAAACTAGTCAACAGTACGTGACTAGGTTCATCCCAGTAGATCGTCCAGGACATCGAAGGTTTCAGAATTTGCAGGCTGTTCATTATTCTTCTGATACAGTCTTAAAGCTTGGTGAATTCACTGAACTGAATGCTGGTTGTCTGCTGATTTGTGAAGGACATTTTATGTGTATCGATGGTTGTTGTGACGTCTACACTTCCAACCCCCCATTCAGTAATCGATCATTTGGATTTCGATATCTTTACACATCGGAAGAAAATGTCATCAAACAAATTTGGTTTTGCGAGAGACTCATCTGAAACCCAGCTGAATCTCTCGGTTGTGATGTTTCAAGGCAACTGAATGTGCCGCACTAGGCCGCCTCATGTTCCAGTTGCTACGATATTCGAGAAATCGCGATACATGTATATTCGTAATGCACTACTCATAAGGTTGCTGAAAATTCTTCGACAGCCCACGACCGGTTTCGCCCTTTTTGAGGCTCATCCGGCAGGATCAGTCTGCGAGTTTGTTTGCAAATGAGTGTATTTCGCCAATTCCGTGCAATTTGGTTTCGAGTAGAACATAAGGTTGACGGAAACTCGGGGACTGTGCCTACCTGATGAGCCCAAAAAGGGGGAAACCGGTCCTGGGCTGTCGAAGAATTTTCAGCAACCTTATGAGTAGTGCATTACGAAAATGTCATCAACATTAAGCCAGGCGTCCATGCTGGATTTCTAAACTTTCCGGACAACCGGCACTAGTCAGTGTGTGTGATAGATGGAAGACATTACTTAAAGAAATGATGAAATGCTCGAAATCGGTCACCCACCGGAAGAATCACAAGCTCCATCATGCATGACGAGGAGTGTTGTTGTGCACCTTCCATAGAAGTAGCTTCTTTTTCGCTACATTACAACTAAGTGGCCGGGTGGATTGACGTTTCGACAGCTTAGATGTCAATGCGGTGAGATCGTGGAATCGGGCAACTTGGTAATGAATGCGTTCAAATAAACTAGCAAGTATATCCGTGCAAGAAAATCTTATCTCACTAGAAGTCCGAACTACACTGTACCCGGCAATAGCATTGAAGAAATGAAGCGAAAACGGTGTTTCAGACATAAATCAAAATTAATATTGCATTCCGATTTTGCTGCGTCATTATAGTGATCAAGCTAATTTCAACAATTTGGGCAACATATTTGCCGATCAAAAATTTGGCCATGCTGGAGGATTTCAAGATTTGCTTGATCTCAACTCGCGACGTTATGTGTAGACATATTTGCATAGACTGCGTAGGAATATTTCTCAAACATCTATAGCCCTCGGTCGACTGCTATTGGAACGATGCTTTCGCTTATACGGTCGTATGACTGCGCACGGCTGTCAGGCTATTTGTTCACTCACAGTAGAACCACCTCTCTAACGCGCTCTAATTTGGTTCGATTTCTCAGAGTCATGTACCAGATTGTAACTGCTACTCGTTTATGATAGGCACTACAGTCCCCGTACTATCTGAGGAAACCTTTCAAATTCGGTCCCATTAGTAAGGTGGTCATAAAATGCAGAGACCAGTGGGCTGACACAGGCAGACAAATTAGAGTAAGGGTCGTTTCAAGGGGTCACGAGATTTAGGCAATATTTATGTCCCCTAACCGGCTTGATACAAACTCTGGAACAGGAATGCGACTATTCCAGGATTTTCTCATTCAGTGGCTTTTAAATGCGGCCGAAGGTATTTGTGAAGTAACCGTTGCCCCAGAATGCAACACTTATCCAGGAAATCCATGCATTATCTCGATAACGACAATTAGGCTTGTAGATACATTGCTTTTGAGGTGGCAGAAATTTCTGATGTTATGTCGCAGCCACCTTAAAGGATGTTACCCGCACCTAGAAACATTCTGAAAGACGGTAAACCATGATTATTTTCCGAGCTTTATAAATACCTCGGGGCAAGTTGCAGCCGAAATAGATGCTCTAGTTATTGTGTATTGTCAGTGTTGGATATCATAGATGAGACTTTAGTCAAGTTCCATTGCTACCGTAGTGAATTTCCGGCTGAATCTGATGAGACGAATTGCATGGGTATAATGGAGCATCCATGTTTAGTTTTTCATCACTAAAGACAGCACTAAGTTGTATATCAGTCAAACCCATGCAGAAACTTATCACATCTGTGGGGGTCACCAAGAAAATCTTATCAGATTCTGATGCACTAAGCTTGGGATGATTCCAAGGAACCCGGGAATATCCGAAGATGTGCAACATTCTTCGCAGAAATTTCAGCCTTATACAGAGCGCCAAATTGCATCTGTCTACCTATCTGCCTGCCTGTCCGTCCGTCTGACCGTCTGTCTGCCTGCCCGTGTGACCGTCTGTCTGTCTGATTGTGTGTCTGTCTGTCTTTCTATCTATCTTCCTTACCACATTCTGCAAATATGCTCTGACATCTCTTCCGCAAGTAGCAACAAAAAAGGATGTAAAGCAGGGAAGATCCCTTGCGTCTTAGGTTGTTTTTCTTCGCATGAACTTCTTCACGTCATTAACCTTTCCTGAAATTCCCCAACATTACTGCAGTTCGAGTGTCATGGACTAGTACCGCGAGCAGAAAGATGAGAACCGTTTGTCATATAAATAATTTACGGTTAGATGGAAACCAGGTGTAACCTGTGCCTAGATTTGTGTAGGTTCCTGCATACTGATTATGCAGTTTGGTTGATCAGTCCGCGTTGATCAATGGCGCGCTGATCAGCGCGTAGTGGATCAATGACGCAGTCAGTACGTGTGCATATTTATTCGCCGTACTTTTCCAATAGATTCTCGCTTAGCACTACTAGGTACCAACACACTGAGAACTGGCACACCATTGCCAAAAAATATCGGTGTTCTGTTCATTGGTTTCCTTTAAAAAAACCGTTATCGGTAAAAAAAATTTAGAGCAGAAAACAATCTCTTTGAAATTCAAATTACCTGTCTTGTCTTTTTAAAGATGTCAGTTGATCTGTTTGCAGTCGGCTCAGCTAGAGTCAGAAAACAAATATGGGTTGGTGAGAAGCTAGTCTGTCAGTGTTGAAGCTATTTACCCATACTTATGCTATGACTGTACGCAGTCCTTAGGTTCATGGATCATATTCATACTGCTGGCACCAATTCGACTATGAAACGACTATCCGATATTCATAGGGATATCTGGATTTTCAGACGGTGAGTTGGTTACCTTGTTTACGTAAATGAACTCCAAAATGATGAAATGGCCAGGCTAATTGTGACCGTTTGAGCCTGTCAGTTAAAAATCACACAAGGTTTATCAGTACACTGGGTTTCATTGGTTCTAGGGATGTGAGCAATGACAGTTTACCGCATTTGAGTCCACGAAGTGTCCATCAATATAACTTCAGATCTAAGACGTTGGAATACTTCACGTTGATAGAGTGAGGTGAGGTTTTTGCCGAAAGAAACGTGTGTCTCAAATATTGGTCTCTACTTCTTATCATTGGTTCGCATTTCTTCGTCTGAATTATGTAAGATTGGGTTTTCCATTTTTATTCCGATTGAGTATTCTTGCTTATGTAAGGGGGACAGGCTTGTGTGATTGGTGGTCGGTTTTAGTCGTGTTTAATACTGTAAACCTGAAGCGTGAGCATTCAGAGGCCGTGCAGAGGCATACTAAATCCCAGCCTTCAATCAACTTCTTAGCAACTGTGTCACTGACTCAACGACCGGGAAGCACTGTTCACAGAGGAGTATGCCATAAGAAAAGCCGAAATTGACAGTACACACAACTCCGAAGCCGTCGCTCTGCAACAGAATTGCGACTTGTTCTACTGCTTAGCCACAAAGACTCGATAAATGGAAACATGAATTAGGCGTGATTAGAAGTAGCTGGAAAACGTCGATCGAGTTCATTCGGTTCAACTTGCCGACAGCCCCCGAGGCAGTGATAACGGGGCGAACTTAATTCAAATGGTCCTAAAAATAATCCCTTTCGATGGAGTTTTTATTGGTTGAAATGTTTTCCAGAATGCTCCCTACGTCTGTACGATCCACGTTGGTTGTTTTCAATTTTGTCGTCGTTCCAACTTCAGTCCTACCTTATCTCTAGAATTCGTGACATTTTTGACCAACTTCCACTTCTGAAGTGCGTTTCGTGTTACTTATTTGGGTTCTACGGTCTACCAGTCGTTTGAATAGTCCACAAAGCATTTGCCTGAGTACCTGATCATGACGGTTTATGGTGGCATCTAGAATACTATTTCGACCCATCCATTTAACATGCCAGTCGTGAAACTGCATCTCCAATACCACCCAACTAGTCCGGAAGAATTTGTCTACTTAATGTTGCGACTATTGTCCTCTTTGTCATTCCCCTTCTTGTCTGAAAACGATTTGCTCAAAAGAAGCCCGTCCAATCCGCCCTTCTCAACTGGTTTCTTCCATCCGATTCGTACAACACACACACACACACACACGCTCCTTGTAATTTCTCCATCGCAATGCAGGCTTGTGGTTGTGTTATATGACTTTTGGCAGGCTTAATACATACCACCCTATTTCCCACATTTGTGTTCCATCTAATCGTAGATTTGTATATGATGATGTATAGCGGTCTGAAGACTAATCATCAAAATCACTTATGTGCCTAGTCTTCCCTTCTTCAGCAGCCGCAACACACAATGATATGGTTTCGCTCAATAACTATTGACACGTATCTAGGGCTTCGTCTACGGTCTTGAGTTCCTTTGAATAAGGAAGATAGAAGATTTTGAGTGAGATAAAGATGGAATAAGTTTTAAGGGAGCATTTTCACACTTCCCAGCTATCTAGGCAAAGTAGTAGTTGTAGATATTAGTGACTGTACTGAAACAACTAATTCTGAGAACGAAACTTTCAAATTCTGTCAAGCTTTCAAATCCTCATTGGTCATTTGTTCTTAGAACTTTGAGTTTTACTTTGGGTTCACTGTGCATTGGAGTCTCATGTCAAAGTGGAGTCGGATTGAAATAAATTAGAATGATTCTTTTGTTTGTTTGGTCAATTGAAAGACTTCAACATTCGTATGAAGTTTGATTCAGTTTTTCTTCCTCATGTTCTTATTGGAAGAAGGGCTCGAACCTGTTCGCTTTTCTCCGTATCAGAACTTTGCATATCACTTATTGATTGACTTAGACACAGTGCTCTTCACACACATCGCAACTCATCTTGTAAGAAGAGACAAGACAAGTCACGTGACTTTTAGGTTAGCTGTCTCAAGTTCCATATCTTCGAGCTATGCATTTGGCGAATACGAATGAGCAGACGATGAATTTGGTGACACGATTTGTTCATTTGTTTACTTGTATTTGGTGGGTTAGTTGTCCCTACTAGGCATCGTAAGACCTGCTATTTACCAAGAATCGAATTCGGCCGGATGCTTTCGACGAAGATGTGATCGGCTTGTCTGTCAACACAAGTATAAATAGACTATTTGACCAGGTCAATCGAGAGATTCATCCCACAAGTGACTGTGGGCTTCGAAAACCCGCACTGCCATGGAATCGTTCCATCCACTTTGTGTGTGAGTTTAACAAAGCTCCAGGGGCATAAGGTCACGCAAGCTTCCAGTTGAAAGTTGAAAGTGACACCGCAAAAGCCATCATATGCTACCATGGATCTGATAGTGCAGTAATTTTCTCAGCTTCTCCAGCTTAGTATTACACACAGACTAGTTCGCTGCTGATTGAATAATCACAGGGGTAATGAAAACACAAACTGCAGAAGCCAAAGTCTGTCAGATACAATCAACTGCCGTATCTGCCCGTCTGTAAACTAATCTATTCCGGCATCACAATAAGACTATGGCTTACCGGGAAACCACTGTTTCGTTTTGACCTCAAAGACAAGATATTTGTCCCCACCCAAAGTACGGTTGTGTACGCTTTTCTAGCGAAAAATATTTTGGACGCGCTATGCGAGAAACAAGCAGGGAAACGCGTCAGCATCTCCCATACCAGAATAACGGCAGCACCTGGAGCAGGTGCAGTTTGTCAACGTAATTCGGTACTATGCCGTCAAAATCAGTTTAATAAACTTCGAACTTGCCTTGGTCCTGTGACACAAGCTGGCAGACACACACCACAGAACATTAGACCAGCTTTAGGTCCAGTTAAATCAAATGCCATTTCTCTCTGTTATCTCCCGTTTAATTAATTAACCATTTTGTGTTCTTAACAATGTAATGTGTTTCGCCGTTCGACACCGCCAAGAAAATATGCACATTTCGCCAGCCACACTTGATTCCCTGTTCACCACGGTTTGTAATAATTGAATACTCTATGGTATTACTCTTACATTATACATATGGTTCTACTATGCTACTACGTGATATTTTCTTACGTAAGTTATTATTCTACTGGTATAATAATACAATAGGTTATCGGCACACAATATAATAATAATGTTTAGTTTTCTGAAGCCAAACTGAAACTAACCATGTCCAGGGAAGCAACTACAACTTATACAGACATGTTAGGCCAGTAAGTTGCTCATAGAGCACCTTACTTGGATGCATCAGCCTACATTCACACCTGGTTATCTTCATCTAAAGCCCACCAGTTGTGCTAATTTAAGACAAATACTTTGAGATTAGTTAGATATCCGACCAGACAACCTATACGGGTGTCCGCCGACTTTAATCCTGTTTTGTTTGCTCCATCTGCCGAAAAACATAAGGACTGTCCAAACACGCGTCTAGGTATAGACCCTGCAAACTACCCAAAGAGGTTGCAAAAATCCGTAACGAGATTGATGCTGATGGGCCTTGCATATAGGTAATATCAAGTAGATACTTCAGTGGCATTTATTATTGTCCCCGAGGATGACTTGTAGTCACGGAGGAAATCCAAGCTTTGGATTCTGAGCAGTCCAGAAGCCACGGCCGTCGAACTTCACAGGCCTGAGTCACGTGGTCCAAGTTGTTCGATCCTAGTGCCTTTCTCACCATGACCTAGCTGGTTCGACTCTGATGAACGAAGTAAGGAGGCACCAGTCCATCAACCCTGTGACATAGATTCTTAATTTCACCAGAGTCCAAACTTGAGTCAAGCTATTAGTCACGTTTCCCATTTTGCAATCTTTGGTTTACCTCTCTTCAGTCATCTGGAACATGTATTTATCGACCAACTTAGGTTTTTCTATGTACCTATGTGAAGTTTGAGCCTGGGGGCTCTTGTTCAAGTGCGTTTTGCAGAAACAACTGTGAGTATGATTCATCTAAGCACAGAGTCATTCTGACTAGTTATGAGCATTCGGTTTGTCAAAGTCTAAAGTCTATATCACTACCGAGGATACACAGATTTCTGATCAGACTACCAGATGGTCTCCGAAAACAAATCGTTGAATTGTTTAGTTCTGATTCTACACACAGTCTTTACATATAGCATATAATCTTTACAACCTGACGACAAACACAAGGGAAATCAGTTTTAAAATAGTGATAATTTTAAATCCAAATCGCTTCCGGCTAGAGGGGATTTGGAAAACTGACACTGATTAGTTTCACATGATAGATGTGTCTACGGTTTGTGGGTCGGCACTGCACGTGGTGTACAGGCGGTGAGCAATTCGACCACTAAAATTTACAGAGCATGTCGGCAGACTTCCAAGATCAGTAATTTAGGAGGGACTTTTCAAACACAGGATCAACAGAGCAGTAAAATAGTGCCTACAATAAATAACCTGAGTGCAAAGTTCACACATATCACTTAGATGAATTGCTCCATACTGTCGGTCTGTTGTAGAAACACAATGAGAAGTAAACAACATTTCTGAGTTCGCAGTCTGAGGAGACAGGCATGATGGTTGATCGATACTTAAATCTCTGCAGTAGACTAAGTTGCATTGAAACTGGATTTCAGAGGTGGATAGGAGTTAAGTGATTTGGAAAAGAATCTAACCCCATAGGGTACGTTACCTCGCATGTAACGGAGGCTTGGAGCAAATCATCAGTTTAGCTAAACTAAAGTCTGATTTCTTGCGGAGCATAAGACTGTTCATTTGCAGTTTGTCTTGAGTGTGACAGTGTGAAGATGATTGGAGCATAGTCTGGGAACACAACATGAACATGGAAAAAAGGCGTGATGACAGTCCAGGATGCGGCTCGGTTCCAGGACAACTACCCTTATTCAGGCCTATGGGTATGTATGATCCTATGTCACCAACTTCAGGCTGACGAGTACAGTATCGTTTGTGCATTAATCGGCTGGTACAGGTGAAAAGTTGTAACAAACGTTGCTGACTTACTCAGGTTTTCTGACTGCTGGTGAAAAGCCGTACTGTTTTATTTAGTCGTCAATCATTGCAGAGGACTTGCTGAAAGCCAAGCCATGACATTAAAATCTCGCCGGACGGTCTTACAGAGCAGGTATCGGGTAGCAAGAAACCCGAGGCTTTTCGACGGGATTGACGGTTTTTAGTGTGAGTGACAACGGAAATACAAATCTGGTGACACTGCTTACAAGGTTACTGAAAATCCTGGGACAGTCAAATACCGATTTCTCCCATCTTGAGACTTCACAACTGGGCGCATTCTCCGAATTTCCGTCAGTGTCACGTCTTAATTGAACAAAAAAAGCTGAGACAGATACACTCATTCGCACACCAAGCTGGTTTTCACGTTTGGCTCAGCTGAATCCCGGCTAAATCACTCTTTTAGAATGTTCTTCAAATGAATGTACTGTACAAGGGCTAACACACGTTTAAATTGACATGGAATTCAAGTGGTCGCAATATCCAATTCCTGACGGAAAATGGATGCTGTTCATAAAGCTTTAAGACTCAGAGTTCGGCTGATATGATGGATGGCAACTCCGAAGCTCGGCAGTATGATACGAACAGGTCACCATTAGGTGTGAGTTCCTGTGGTGGCTACCGTAGATTGACTGAAGAACAGCGTGTTCTGTGTATTGTTCATTCGTAGTGAGCAAAGTCCATGTTCTGATAATTTCGCCTATTCACTCACATATACGGCTGGTGTTGGATTCCATGTCTGTCCTTTCACATTTGAGCAAAAAGTAGAGATGTTAGCAGCTGCATGCCACAGGGATAAAGGCGAGTGAGGTATATGGCTAGACGAGGCTTCAACTCACCGTGCGAGTGCACAGCGCATCTACATTTGTGGTTACGCAATCTAAGAGAACGGTGAACGGTGTAGTTGGTTCTGATTCCCTTAGCTGTTCGGACCAGACGAATTGAAATGCGCACTTTTGTCTTACATCGCAGTCAAGCTTCACGGATGAAGTGTGACTTTGGACACTCTTATGTATCTATTTCATGTCACAGGTAGGTCAAATGATTTCCACTTTGTTGCCAACACTGACACCAAATGGCTCGTCGCTTCATTTATTACAACTACCTGACTCGAATAGCACTCTTAGTCCGTTATCAACGACACCTCAATCTCCATTTTTGCCAAGCAGCTGACAACAATCGGCCTTGGTTTTCTTGATGTTTTCTGATAGGTATTTAATGTGGATGGTGTGAGATCAGTCTTTATGGGTGTTTGGCTTTCATCCAATTTTCCTAAACCTTTTGATGTACGAAGCAAAGACGCGACCTTTGTGTGAGATTGGCCTTCGGGCTAAATTCATTCCTCTTGGGGCACATCTCAGTTTATCCGAAACACTGTGTCCATCTTAGAATAGGCAACTTTCAGAGTGGTAGGCACATATAGTGCTATGTAATAACGTTTCTGTTGCTTCCTTCAGTCTGGGGCGCAAAACACTGTATAAGGATAATAATAGGAAAAAATGCCCAGCAGAAACAAACTGGATGTTTTCTGCATATCATCTGACTGTAATGTGTGTGAGGCGAAGGAGGTTGCCACGATCAAACCAATTTTGTTAGTAAAAAATAACGTTGATAACTAGAGCAAGGAACCGATAAAATAATAGTGGGAAATCATGTGACTAGAGCGGTTTGTCTAATGACTTCCGCCGTTCGCGGGGATTGTAAATCAGGCGGAAAAGACTCAGTTACCTTACGCAGTATTAGGGGGTCTGTACCAGGTCCTCGCTAGTCCTGTACAAGAGGAATTCCAGGGTAGTCAAAATCGTCATAATCAGCTATTCGTTTGTCTATACTCGAGCTGGTTTGAAGTGATAAACAGCTTCTTCTCAAAGCCACAGGGGAGGTTAGCGTTGCGCAACGAGATTCTGAATGGGTTCACACCCTACCTAACAGATATCTGGATACAGATGATGCGGGATTGATAGTTGAATTCTAGCATTGCGGTGATCCCGAAAACATACAGAATAGGGGCTCCGTAGTATTGCACTGGATTTCATTCCCCCATGTGAATGCTTCGGTGATTGCTTAAGACCCATTGGACTACATGGGAAAGAGGGAGGTTTTACAGCCCAGGCTCATAGATGTCAGACGTGTCGGACTGCGATATACACACAAGTTAAAACCAAAGTGAGCTTGTGTCTTGGCTACTTATACCATCACATTTGGGTTACATGCGGAGACATGTCTTCAATGTTACAGCCCTGGACTTCATATGCAGCGCACTCAACTTTCCTTCCATTTCACATAGAAAGCCGAGCGTGTCGACCCTAAATTCGCATCCAGAACTAAGCAAACAATTATGAACTGCTTGCCCCGCTCAGTAATAAAAAGATCAATTTTCATCGTAAGCCCCAGCAAAGTTCCTCGGTGATTGTAGGACCTCTCCTACTTATCGCAACCCTATCGGATCACTACCAATTCCTCGCATTTGTGGTTTTCCGGTGGGATAAGCATGTTACTATTGTTGGCAGGCTTTCTGAAGGGTTGTTACGTTTTCTAGAATTCGAAAAATGCATGCGTGAAATCGCTATCACCTCCAATTTGTTTTCTTCCTGTTCGATAGCATAAGTCTAGTTTGCAAATTTCTTCACGGACTGCTCAAGAATTAAGCATCCACATTTTGTTGAATTGCGTTTTTATCGGCTTGTGTTAACGCAGTATACAATATTTAATAAGTTAGTTAGCACATATAGTTTGCGCTTCCGCGTCACTTTATCACTGCAACAGAATAAACTGTTCTGGAAGACAGAATCTGTTTTGGATGAAGTCTCTTCCATCAGCAACAGACACTCGAGGCTCTACCGATCCTGTTTGAGCAATTTTATCCGCTATCACTCTCCAATTGCTTAACGTTTTAAATCAATGAATTTATTTTCGGATGGGATGTTGAAAATTCATGGACAACACAACCGGTTTCGTCCTTCGTAGAATTCATCAAGTGGGCCCAGCTCCATTATATTCTAATTGAATTCAAACTTAACGCAACTTACATTTACTTATCCCTAAATTTTCTTGTTGTTACCGAGGGACTCAACTGAATCCCTTTCTTACGATTTCTTCCCCAAGTATTTTTAAGCGTTTTAGGCGTCTAAGGACACATTATTTTCGTTACCGAACCTCAGTTGCTTTTTACTGATATTCCAGCGCGAGTTATTCAATCAATCATTGCCTCATATTTGGCATTTTTTTGGTGCTTCATCATCGTGCTAACTCCGGAATGCAACCTTTGACACTTTCTTTTAGGAACTAAAAAAACCTGCGCGAAATCGGTTAATAAATATTGACCGCTCTGAATGAAATAACCAAACCACTAGCTTTTGTTTCCCAAATTAGTGAAAATCCTCCGTGTAAGATATGATCTATCGATTACCTTCTGTAGTACCCTACGGACAGTCTTCATTCCCCTACCCTTATCAGGTCCATCGCCGATGAGTTTCTACGCACTAGGCTCAACACCTGTCCCAGTTTAGTGGTCTTGCTCAATCACCTAATTGAAGTTACCTCTATGATGTTTGTGCAAACTTGTTCTGCCGAGTGTAATGTACAGTATCTGTCTGGCAATCCTTCACCTAATGGCCTTCAGTTTTGTTTCCGCTTTACAAGTGTCAACTACTGACACTCGTGCAACAGCGCAGAGGATTTCTAATAGCTTCTTGGATGCACCACAAAGTCGTTGCTAAAAACCGCTTCACATCCAACTCGGTTTGAATCGGTGACTCAGACCAGATACTCGTTTCGCCTTTTGTTATAGCCACCTGCTTTAATTCAATAATCAAAGCATTTTGTTTGCCAACGCACCAGCTTGAAGTGGCATCGGCCAGCGGGCGTAAATTGGCACTCAGCTGATTCACGATAGAGGAGAGAGTTGAGAACTGATATCTCACCTTCACGTCGCTAGACCCACAGCTGCATTGCGCTTGAACGGTCATGATGGCTCGAACAACAGCTAGGTCGGTGTGCACAGCCGACAAGGGAAAAAAGAGTAACCACGAGAGGAAAAAGGATGTCTCGTTCTACACGAGACAATATGGAGATGAATGTGAGTCAGAGGTGCACAGGCTTGAACAGCCATGATTGACAATATGCAGTTTGAATGCAGCTGTTTGAAGGGGATGTCTAATTCCAAGGGCGGAAGTAACAAAAAAACGTCTCAGGACTATAAAAGGACAAGGCGACGGTTCAAAAAGAGTACCAAAGAAGAGAGAAGATAAGAGATTGAATGTGTCCCGTCCATAAATTCACGAAGACTAGAGCAACCATCAAGAGATGGAAGTTCAAAATTATCGCGGTCTCCGTTCCCTATCATTAATTTTCTACTCCCTACTTGTCAAACTCTTAATCCTGGAGGGGGAACACGATCATGGCTGGTGTCTCCTTGACTGTTGAACAGGCTAGTCTGTGCATTTGTTTTTTGGTCTGTGTGAGGGCGTCTTTCTAGTGCAATGAGAGGTGGCGACAAAAGCTAGTCACGTTTACATAGGGTATTCAGGTGTCATAAAGCGATAAAACTGCTCTAAATGAGAGTTACAATACCAGGTTATTTCCGTTCAACCACGTATGCGGCAGAGTTGTTGGACAACTTCTTTGCCGGTCCTCGGGATCTCAGACGACACGACTAGGAGCATTTGTACTCACATTTTCCGATGTAGACTTGTAATTACTGTGGTTCGGAAGATCCAGAGGTCCATAAAAATCCAGTCCAAAGCGGAAAGGTCTATAATAATGGCTGTGTCGACATGGCAGTGGCACAATCAAACAAAAAAGTGGAAATTAGATCCCGGAAATCTCAGCATCACGAATCCATTAATTCTTTCTGAAATCTAGCTGAGAAAGATGACTCTTGGATTAAGAGTCCCAGCTTCCTACCATATGGAGAAAGTATATGGCCACCAGCTCAAAACCTGGTGAGTTTCAATTAATTGAAATTTTGTCTGAACTAGCAGGTGACTAATTCATAGTACCAACTGATCATTGCAGAACAGACAGAAATGCTGCTCCGAACTAGTCAGGATCTGGACTTATACACTCATGTGCACATCAGTTTGGTTTTGATAGACTCAACTGGAACCCAGCTAAATCCCTCGTTCACGTTGTCAAAACCAAATTGGTACGCAGATGAGTGTATAAATCGCATTTCGTGTAAGCAGAACATAAGATTGATGGACACTCATTAACGGCGTCTACCTGATGAGCCCAAAGAAGGGTAAAACCGGCCGTAGGCTGTCGAGGAGTTTTCCGCAATCTTATAAGTAGTGTATTACGTCTAGTATCTGGCTCAAAGTGGATTCCGGGCTTTAGTATTTTTACAGAAGATTTTAAGCCTGGTTTGAATAGTAGGATAAGTCCAGTCGGAAAGCTGTTCATTCTTATCTCTACTGCATTTGAAAGGCTATCTGTGGATACGGGGGCATCAAATTGGACCCTTGTAAGCACCTAATAATTCAGACGGAGAATGCAGTGAGGGCTGCCCTTACTTGCACAGAAATGTTGTTTTGTTTTGACAACGACTTAAACCCAGCTCTCACCTCAACTATCTGAGAATGACGTCCTGGACAAAGCAACAGGCTAAATTTTTATCCCTCGCGCCATTCCAACTAGTGGTGTCGTACACGAGAGTTCGATCATCCTGCATAGGTTATAGGTCTTATTCTTGGATCTAGAAGAACA
Source organism: Clonorchis sinensis (assembly GCA_003604175.2). Classification (NCBI taxonomy): domain Eukaryota; kingdom Metazoa; phylum Platyhelminthes; class Trematoda; order Opisthorchiida; family Opisthorchiidae; genus Clonorchis; species Clonorchis sinensis. The sequence goes on from CM030370.1 coordinate 57,031,258, forward strand.
GGCCAGTTTTTATTTACTCTTATTCGGTTTGACACATATGTGAAGCGTCAGTTACAAATGAAACAAGTAGCTCATGAGGTGAGATTCAGAACCAGTCGACACCAAAACTAACGCCGCACGCATTCTACACTTATGACGTGCATATTTTGCTGGCTATCCCCAAGGCCGTCATCTCACTTGTTGACGAAAATCTCAGGTTTGTTCCCACTCAGTTGTTATAAATACCTCGTAGTAGTTGTGATCATTTGTCTAACCAGCTGTTCACCAATTCATAAAATCAACCGACTGTTGGGGATTGGTTGGAAATTTCTGTCTGATTAGTCACAGTCACTGCTATTCTCAGAGGGTTCGAAAAGTACAAGGTTTTAGTTTTGGTATTCCACCTTATGTTTAATCTAATGTTGTGGTCGAATACCGAAAACCTCAGCGACACGAGAACTTTCTTATTCACCGAGACTAAATTTCCCCAGCTGAAAAAAACTCTCATACGGACAAGCCACTCAGAATGGACAAATTGAAAGTGTTAATTAAAGTGTGATTTGTTCCACATGTCTGGTCCCATTTGATGATATATAAAGACAGAACAACTTCTTCGACATGGTCCTTCGGGAACCCACCACAAAGCTGCATTCAACGCTTTGATTTTTTTGTTTCATGATCTAGTAACCTATCATTTGTTCGTCTCTCCTATTCATATCCAGCTTTAGTGCTTCGTAGCAGTAGGTTTGAGAGCATGTACCTCCCAAGACGATGTGACTCGAAGAAAAAAGTTGTCTAGTCTCATGGGAACATTGTACATGTTTTGAAGTTGTCACTTTACATTTCCTACTATTGCAACTAGCTGCCTGTCCACAGATTTAGAGAAATAAAACAGCGTTCCAAACCAAAGATGATATTTCAGATGGATATCACATTAATGCTGGTATGTGGTAGGCCAGACTTGGCTGCCTTAGTTCTGCGGATGATTAATTAATCCATAAACCAACCTAAATAAAAAGCGATAGAAATTTCACACACAAGAGTTCACTTTTTTCCGGAAATGAATGAATCGCTTGGGTGACATTGGTTCAGCCAACGTTTGAAAAACGTAGACAAAGCTTGATCACCGATAAACTATCAGTACTTTGCTGGAAATGCATTTTGAGATGTCTTTCTGTAGATTCTTGACCAGAGGCTTTTTCGTTCCCCGACCTCGTCAACTTTGCTTAGCGTCATTTTCCGTGGAAAACGAGGAGCACCACCATAACTTGGGTGAACTGTTCTGTAATTTACCAGTATTTGTCTGTCAGAAAATGGGTGCTTGTCCCTTTTGACTAGCAGCCCCATGCCAATCACCGATAGACAGGTTATTCTGTCTGCGTCGCTATCGGAAGCTCTCCTGCAACGTGTTACATTTTTCGGTCTCGATTGGTTGCTTCGTCTATGGGTTCAGGTAAGCACAGCCAATCACCAGTCACGATGTGTTGGCGACATGCCTGTCAGTCCCACGCTCATCAGCAGTTGCCATTGCCGCGCAGCGCACTACGGCGCTTTAGAACTGGACTAAGCTTTGATCTCGTTATAGTGGTTGAATGCCATCGTGTCGTAGTGCTGTAGTGGTTTTGTTTCTCAAAATGGTGCATTCATAGTTGTCTTGTGATCAGCATACAAACGCGGCACACAGAAAGCAGAGACGAATGAGTTTGTGTGTGCTGTCGAACCCGCAGAAGAGGTTGTCAAACCTTATGGCCAGCGCGCTAGCAATCACACGAGCAGCGGAAGATGTCAGCCGATTTATGAACCAATCAGGTAACAATTTGCTTTCACCAATGGGAATAATGCCTCTTCGTGGAATTGCTTGTGGTCTCATTGCCCAATGACCATTGGTTCGCTGGAAATTGCCGTCGAATTTGTCGGAAAACCTAAACATCTACCCGCGCCTAAACAACTACAAATTCATACCTGGAGTATTCTGTGAGTGACCAAAATAAAGTCGGGCTTTTACAGTGTGGTTTGGGCCAAACCCAGTTCCCGATATTTTCGTTTTGATTGCTGATTTCGAGTGGGACTACGTTGTCCACCAAATTCTGACATACCGCAAACTTCAAGAGTGAAATAGCCAGCCTGAACTCCACCTTGTCTTGGCAAGGACAATTCAAGTTCTGACAGTTTTATGCCCAATCACAAACACCATCGTAAAAGTGATACCAGTTCTACAGTATTCAGAGCATCGAATTCCGTGAGTCTAGACGACTCGGGTGTGTTTTCGGAACTAGGGTTGGAAATTCCAAATTACGAAAAATTTGGAGGATCATCAAGCACAACAGCACGTTGCCGAACTCATCGTCGATCAACTCGCTTCAGCCGGAAATACTACCACCCGAACCCATATATCTTGCGCTCAACTAAGTTTAACAATCTTCAGAAGGCTGCTATGATTTCAGAACCTCCCATGGAAGGAAGTGGTACGCTGTTCGATGCAGCCTGCACTCCTCGTGAACCGGTGAAGCACAATACTATTCTTCTGGAAGAAACTTCCAGCGGACATCCTATGGATGCTCAACAAACTTATAGTAGCCTAAATCCTCATGTGTCTTTTGGATTCGTAGAACCACAGACGGGTTCAGACCATCGTCATCACCATTCTCAAACTGTGATAATTGATGGAAAAAATTACGAGGTGACCGAGTTGATTGCAGTTATCAACCGATTAAAACAAGATGTTCGTGTCTGTACTGAAAGGATTAGTTGGCTTGAAGCTGAACTTCATCAGTCAAAGCTGACTATCAGTGCTAGAGAGCGCGATATCCACAAGCTTCGTTCCGTGCTTGACCAGAAAGTCCCTACTCAACCGATTCGTGGAATTCAGATCTCTAAGGCCATACCAGAGGATGCTGTACAAGCTTCTACTCAGGCTGTAGGACTGGACGAAATCAGCGCACAATTTCAACCTGTTGCCGAACCGATGCGTGTTAAAAAGCAGGGTGTTTCAGGAGAAAGTCAGACGCAGCAGCGAACTTCAGGTCTTGTTCATCATCCCAAGGATGCACGGTAGGTTGTTATGGTCACGGCTTAATGAGGATTTTTTTCGTTAAGTTTTGTTTGTTGGCATTTGTGAGACTGCTTTTGTCTAACAGCGCGGCTTTACTTCGGTTGACATTAGAATACCACATAATGCAGCCTAGAGGCTTCCCATCGCTTTTCTCCTTGAACACTATCCGCAACTTGTGTGCTGGATACGCTGTACGATTCTGACATGGCTAGTCCCGTACACTGTACAGTTCAGATTTCTGCGCTCACTGCTTAAGTGCACATTTATGTTTACTAAGATAACTCAGGAAATGCACTATTAATTCCGGACTACGGTCGATATCGTCTGTTTCTATCAGCCTAGTTATTCAGGTATTCTTAACACAGATGTTTATCTCAGCGATACTGGTGGTCGTAACACTTCTCCATATTTCGGATGTCGTCCTTTATGTCTGGGTTTCCAACTAAACACAAACTGAATTTACATAATTTTCGATTTTCTTTTAAGTTTGCCTAAGGAACAGGAGCAATAGGTTACGCAAGAATTTTAATTTTTTTAAACAGTTTTGTACAGATATTTCTGTGATGTATTTTCTACTGGGTACCCAATTCTCTCTGACTTTGACCTTCATTCGGTCACGTGAACATGGATAATTTCATGATACGTGGTTTGTTGATGGTGGTCCGTTGTCTAGCTGGTGCTACGTTAAATGTGTCAGCAACTCATTCGCCAAAGCATTGTCTATATATCCCCCCTGGTCCATAAGCTTCTCGTATCAGTTTATCATCCAGTTTAAGGTCCACGATATTCAAGCGCAAAGACATTCACAAAATTCCGTTGATAGTTGATCATTACCAATGATGGACCAGACAGTGGCTTCTGGTTGGTGGTTGACGGACACGTTAGTTACCAGTTTCCCCAACCAACTGATAGGACTGTCACGAAACCTTAGCTGAAAAATTGCGCAATGAATCTCACTCTAAATAAATACTGAGGGTTTGTTTGAAGTAATATTATCTATAAAGGATTCTGCTATTTGTGGGATGCAGCACTAGTGTGCAAATTAAGATGCTGTTAAGAGGACACCTAAATGAAACTATGGTTTATGATGTCCCTCATTTGAATGTGTTGCATAATGGTCGCCTTATGTTTTGGTTTAAAAAGGTATCCGGCCTTCATACATGCCCATGTGACTAAAGAACCCAGGTTAATTTTTTTCGAGTCATGCACATATCCCTAAGCTCGTAGTGCCATGAACTTAGGGTCGTAAATAGTATTGCGACAATACCAGTAGAATGTTAATGGTGCTTGCTAAAGCAAACTTAGTTCAACGGAAAATCTGGAACGGATACAGTGGACTTCATCTTAGAGTTTTTTTAGTACCGGCTGTTTGTGGAAAAGCGCAAAAAGTATGGTGTTTACCACTAGTACATCCTGAGTAAGGTTCGACACCAATTAGACTCCGTCCAGGCCAGTGACCATTTGATAAACTCGCTGTTTTTGCTTCTTTGTGCGCTTTTCTAATCGAGTTGGTGCTCACTGGTAGCTGATTTACCAGATGAACCGTCAAAGCTCGAACAGCTTGTCATTGTGCCGGAGCGCCTGTGCTAGTGTAATGTCGGCTCCGATTGATGTCGGATCCAGTGGGATGTACGTAAGACATTTTCTCAACCAAATATAGCCAGGTTAAGTCGCAGGCGGCACCAGCCTGTGTGAAAATCCCGCGCTACCCACTGTCTGATTCATACAAAAATACTGGCTGAAAGTAAACTGTATGTAGAAGTGTACTTTTATCCGCATGGGGCAAAACCTAAAAGCGGTGGTACGTTGTACTACTTCCCCCTTAGCACAACAAACCACCTCAGTCTCAGTAGAGTTTCAGTTGTGCGGCTTATCGTCATCCAACAAAAATGTGCGCTAGGAAAGCGAATATTATCGATCTTTTGAAGCTGTCTGATGCACGTTCCACCCTAAATAAGACCGATTCGGTGAAAGCCCTAAGGTCCATTTTTCGATTTCTTCTTTTCAACGTACACATATAATTGCGTAAAAAATAAGCTGACCGAATGATCCTAAACGATCATTTTATCAACCCCGTCTTTTAAGATACACCACTCTGTAGCCTCTTGTCACTAAATGCTAAAACGTTTTCTTGCTTGCACAATTCATCGTACAGAAATAATTCATCTGCATCTGTAATGTGGTTGAGATTGTTCTACGCTCACCAGTACATCAGCGTCTTGTCAGAACGTGCACAGCACACATTACATTACACTTGAAGATTTCCTTACAAAGAAAGGAGTAATCAGTCTGAGTGCTTTACTACACAAACAAGGACAGTGTTCAAAATCTATCGTAGCTGGAATGGCAATAAGTCCTCCTTCAAGATCAACTCATGTGGTTAGAACAGAACTAATGTCTCAGTAATGGTCAGATTTCTTAGTTAATTCAAACGCAAGAAAGGCCAGAGTGATTTATTGTAGTCACTTCTGAGTAACTGCAATTTCAGGAAGGTGAAGGTGATGCTGTGTTACAACAAGGTGAACTGTTGGTTGCGTCGGAAGATTATGATCCACGTCATATGTTTGAAGTTCACTTAACTGTCCTAAAGGAGTTATATGGTTGGATTTTCAGGTAACACTAGCCCCGCAAAAAACTGCTCTAATATGACACGTGTTGAGGTGAATTTTATGTCAAACTCTCTGGAAATCCATGGCACATCAACCTGAGGCTATGGACACCTTGCTCTTACTTTTTGTCCCTTCGACTACAGAACCCATCTCCGCAAAGTGTTCTGAGGGACTTGGATTGATTAGAAAAACTTGGGTGTCGTGCTACTTTAAGAGGTTACATATTCTGTCATGAGAAAGTAGGTCACCATGTATGCCTTCGGCAACACCGCAAATCGATAAAGTGTGTGCCTGCTTGTGCATAACTTTCCAATCCTAAAACGCAGCACCCACGGCGGTAGCCTGATCGGACTTTAGCGGCCATCTGGTCTTTTTTGACCTGTTAAGTTACATGCACAACAGTTATCCTTGACTTCACAGGGCTTCACTGCAGATTAACTATTTTCACCACTCTAGTGTTCCTTCGTCGGACACTTTGTAAATTCGATGGTGTCCGGTAGCATTCCACCAACACCGACATTACACTATAAGGACTCCCATTCTGAAACAATACTAGTCGTAGTGGGTGCCGTGCTTTCAGCAACGCGTATGAGACCAAATGACTCGAAGCAAGGGCGACGCCTCCATAGTGCTAACTCACGTCGTTCCGACAGATGGAGTTGTGTAACTTCTCAGGACGAAAACCTGCAAAATGGGATTTCAGGAGATGATGTGAGTGATAAAATGAGAAACGTGTGACGTAGATTTATTTGGTGCTGAATTTTTCTTTGTAAGCGTTATTCATGCATCTCACAAAGTTGTTTTCACTTTGGTTGCTGTCGGTAACCGAGTGCAATATATGAATTATTAATAAACATAAATGTGTGCAAGTTGTTCTCTCAGCATAGTATTACACTGGCAAAGTAATCGCCGAAACATTCACTCTTCGTTGCAGATGTAACTTCAGTCATTCTTAACATCGAGTTGTTTTAAACCACAACAAGTTTTAGTCTTTTCCGATGGGGTAGTTTTGATATGTACGTATGAAAAGAGCGGTTGTCCTTGAATAGATAAAAGGAAATCATTTCCATGGATTTCGCATGTTTTTACGTCCGGGTTTTGTTCATTTGATTTGTCATATCCCCAGTGATAGCAACCCAGAATGTTCAAACGGAGATCTAAAAACGACAAGTCCTGTCATAACTAAATTTCCGTTTTGACGCTTCAAGACTCCCGTCCTGGAATCCCTTTTAGAAATCAACTGTCGCATATGTGCACGGCCCGGCATAAAATAGGTGTAGTACAGGCTGACAACGTGACCCACCTACTTGATCACTAAAAACTGGGTCGCAATGCCCACCCCGAAAAACAGTACTAGCGCGAGCGGAGGACACTCCAAATGAGGGTGCTTTTGGCGGAGTTCAGTCCTATAAGACATACCGGGACTTTAATCAGAAAAAATCGTTTTGGATAACAAACATCATGTGGTACAAACGGGTTGAAGCATGCAACGTTCCAAACCTATTGTGAACAACTTCGTATCTCGTGCCGGAACACGTGAGCTCCGCACACACACAAACTTGGTCATGGGTTACTGAGAATAAGCATGCTCTGGCTTATTGTATTCGTCGGAAAATGTACGAAGGCAGCCGTTCGTAGCATCTATTTATCCGGATTTCTCAATCCGTAGGAATGTCCTCTGGAAAGTCCACACCAAACGCTCGCACCAGATTTATTTGTTGATTCCCATATGCAGAAATCCACTTTTGAATCAACGAATGGGCCATCATTACTTTATCCTAAGGACTACCATGAACCTGACGACATGTAGAAAAACAAACAAAAATCCTACAAATTTTAACGGCCGAACAAGACGGGCTAAGTAGCGCAAGCTACATAGGTGAAAAATGAAAGTCAATTGTAAGTAATGAACCCTGTTATTGTGCTTGTACTGTAACGGAATAGACATACTCCTCCTCAACGCTTCTTGGTAGGGGTAGTATTTATTGTGCCATAGTGGACTTATTGCAGACTGCTTATGCGCCACTAATTGATTTTGGTGAAAAAAATGTTCTGAGTTACCATGAAGTTAGGATACGTGCAAGCCATCTTACTAGTAGTCTTATATATGAAATAAGCTTAATGGCGGACATCATAGGGTCAAACTTCACTCGCGGAGAAATGAAAAAAAACAGTATGCGGCTCTAGCAGAATACACTCGATTGCATACAAATTTTGTCTCAACGGGAACCCAGCTGAGTTTCTCGTTTATGATGTCCTTAAGCACCACATTCAGTTGTTCAAGAACATCATAAACGGAAGATTTAGCTGAGTTCCAGGTGAGTCTCCAGTCAAAACCAAAGTGTGATGCGAATGAGTCAATTTCGCTAGTTCGTTGAATTTGGATTCAGTAGATCATGAGGTCGATGGGAATTCGGGGGGTGCGCCTAGCTGATGAACCCCAAGAAGGGCGACACCAGTCGTGGGCTGTCAGAAATTTTTCAGCAACCTTATGAGTTGTGCATCATATCTGTTCAAAGAATGCGGCTCTATTCGATGGTCACATGGATTACCGCGTCGATGGTTTTTGAGGTGGATTTGAGGTAGAAACAAAAAGGGAACCACAAATAACCTTAATAAATGCTGTTTAGCTTGTTATGTAGGAGACGTTTGCTGTGGAGTACAGACCAAATCTCTGACATACCCGTACGACCTTACCTATATTGAAACGGAGAGACACTCTTGGTGTGAGATAACCGGTACGGTGTTGCAAAATGAGATTCGTAAAATATTACGGCTTGGTACTCTGTTTTTTGGTTAACATACATCGCGGCACTATAAGGATCACCAAAGTTCATTTATCGTTAAGAAGCGGTCGGAAAGCCTGGTTCACCCTGGTTGACTCACCTTCTGAGGGATCATCCAAGTCTTTGAGGATTTGGTGGTTCTCAGGCCACCAGCTCGATAATTAATCAGATGTTACGGTTACTGGGTCGCATGCGTTGTCCAGTAAGTTGTTAGTTGAAGAAAAGCGTAAATCGATATTGATGAAACTCCTTCAGCCCGGTTTTTAGGGTCCAACCATACGTATATCGCAATTCGAGAAGACTTGTGTGGGTTTACTGTATTCTCTCATAGCATGTATACCTGATTCTTTGACTCTTACCCTCTGGGTACGTTCCTTCTGTAAGTACGTTTATTTGCTCAGTTACCAGATCATATTGTGTTTAAAGGCTCCTACTGCGCGTTGTCCAGGTAACGTATTATAAAGCGCAATCGCAATGGTCCTGTTGTTGGCGAACAAAATTACACATGGAATCTGAAGAAAGTGGGAGCCCTCCACTTCTGCTATTAGGGCAGTTATAGTCAGTGACAGACAGATATGTGCTACTGATCAGTTTACTATTCTCTGTTCAACATGTTGTTCTAATGACATCTTATGAGGACAAACCAACTAGTCGTAGGATTAGGCCACGCCGATAAACTCCACCCAAGAAATAAAGTGTCTTCACGGTGAACCTAATAATTCTGTGAGTTACTCCAATTCAATCACTATCGACAAACATTTAGTAAAATCTCTGGCTATCACTATCACTTGTGGTTGGCCGAGTAAAGTACCTGTTCCGTTGATGGGGTTGGGAAAGCGGATGCTGATTATATATCAGTTGACTGTTTGTAAATCTCCGCAACGATTATCACTTGTGACGCATTTGGTACGCCGGGAAATTAGCTGTGTCTAAACCGTGGACCAGCGCTTTTCCGGTACACAACGTACGTGTGAACTAATAGGTCGTTAATCATACTAGTTTGGTTCTATTGAGAGAGCTTGTGTAGCATATCACCTGCGCTCTAACATATGAGAGTAAAACATGATGCGTTTTCCTGATTGGTTGTGCCGTACTGATTTTGTGGTATAGGTTGGCGGGTAGGTAGTGTAGTTTAAGTTAGAAAGGTAGCATTCAGTAAGAAACTAGAGTATGTGCACATTCAGAAAGACTGTACTCGTCACCAGAAGTTCAGTTTGATCAATGAAACAAAATAAAATTAACCATCGGCCCCCATTGTCGTTGAAATTCCAAATGCTCAGGACTTTAGAAAAAGGATCTTTGAGAATTCTGTTCAACGATAAATCTTGGATATTTAACCTAAAATTTGCTTTCGAAATTGCCATATTATCAGAATCGAATAATGCCAACCCTCGTGCGTCGTCTAAAAAAGGAGAGCTGGAAAGGTCCAAAAGACAACTGATCAAGGTATACTTTAGAAATTGTTCTGAGCTTGCAAACGGCACGAACTGTCAGAATATTCTTATTCACTTTTTTTCAATACCATATGACTTTGAAGGCCGGTGATAGCAACCCGGTAATAGGCTTTGAAACTGGAGCTAGGTTTCCAACATTATTACCAAGTGTGATCCTACCTACCGAAACAAGTGTGAATTTAAGACAGTGGGTGTTTTGGATTTATTCTCCTGACTGCCTCGGTGCGTGAAACCAGTTGGAGAACCCCACCCCAACATAGCCTAGGTTACTCAACAAATTCGGACTCACGTAACCTAACTCAGCTGCTCAAAGTATTTAAAAGCGACATTTGTTCAAAACCCATAGAACTCAGAGAAAAGCCCTCTTTTGTTTGGAGATTTAAAAATGCCCTTCAGAATCACTTGAAATGCCTTCGACAGGATAACTAAAGGAGTCAACCATTGGCAGTGTTGTTTGAAGGGTCAAGTTTGATTCCACCATCCAATGTAGCCCAAGTACTGGCTATTTAAAAAGAAGGACACTTTTCATCCCTCTGGATCTTTCATTGTGGCCCCGTATTTCTTCTGCGTTTTCTCCCAAGTTCGCAAGGTCGAAAGTAAATCGTCCTTTACTCACTGAGGGCCACATTCATCTAGCTGTGATCTGTTTTTACCTGCTTTTGCTGCAAGTTTCATTGGCATTTTCGATGCGAAGTAGTCGGACTTCTCCAAAGTGACAGCTCGAAATAAAACGTTCAGTATTCTCGCTGCGTCTGTTGTTTTTCTTCAAAACCACCCCTTCACAGAATCATAAGTTTTCCACGGTAAATTTCTTTGTTGATTAGACCGTATAACATGACACTGTCATAGCCATTCAGTGTGATAAGTCTCACCGCAGTGAAACACTTCTGCAGACCTGAATCTTTTCACCAAATCTGTTAGACTGTTAGACTACAGAGATCCTGATTATACATCCTCAGTAACTCAACTGATGCAGTTACCACGAACTCAAGCAAATAATCCAACAATGGCCCTCACACCACCGCTTTTTTGACACTGGGGTATCAATAAAGCGAATAACTCTCGTACCGACGGTGTCCAATCGCGTCAGGTGAATGACTTTGTAACGATTAGGCGCATTATTCTACCGAGTTCACCAGGTAGTTCTTATCGAATGAACATCCATTGATGAATCACAGACCGGTAGTGAATGATTGACTTGGACGCTTAGAATGCGACCACCACGGAATTCTATTCTTACATGTCGCATTAAAAGTTTGATTCAAGTAAATGATGTGATGATCGGTCGAAGCAACGTTGCGCTGAAAGGCAGTTTAATCTACTCGGCTTTTTTGGAGACCGCTTGAATTTAAGAGATTTTGGTTGGTGCCATGGCTTGAGATATCTTTGTGCAAACTGTCCTGAGAACCCGTTTTATGTTAGACTTTTAAGAGTTGGCTGAAGTCGGTCATCGAAAATACGGCTGGTGTAGAGTTTTTAAACTCCGTAAGCCATATTTGATCCTGTTTTCTCGTATAGTTCACGCAGGCTAAGTTCACTCTTCCGAATACGCAGATTTCCTGTATATTCCCTGCTTTAGTGGTCTATCTGTTCCCCTTGTGAATATAACGACAAGAAAGCGAAAACTACTCTCGATTTACTTCCCTGCAGTTTCGCATCTTACTAGGAAATGTTAGAATTACTCTCTGTGAAATGTTATTGGAAAGACACTAGCTGAATAACTGGCTTTAAGTTAGAGCAAGCAAATGGACAAATAATGCAACTAAACAAATAACAAATGAGATGCACGTCCTATCTCAATACGACCATTGTCCACGTTACCGGTTACTACCTGCATCAGAAGGCGTGCCAAGCTTTTCACCGAACAGTAGCAGTAATATGAAGCAGCAAGGCACCATCCGTTCTATGGGAATTTGAATAGATGCATCTTCCGTTTTCTGTAATTATGAACTACATTTTTCACAAAAATTCTAGACGAACTTGCCTGCTTCTCAGAGTCCATTTGTAGATGGACAATGGAAAGATGAAATCTGAGTGAATCTTATGCTCCTTTTTCACGTTGTTCCCTATCATTTGCGTGATTAGGTGACTGAACTTCAGATGGCGCCTTCGCCCGACTCTTTCGCATTTTTGTTTCAGCTAAAGGAATGACGCGAATCACATATTAAAAAGACATTTACCTAAATGCCGCGAAGCGTTCCCAACTTACAATACCCTATAAACACATGATCTGTTTTTGCAATATGACCAACGAAAATGTCTTTGGGCATTGCTGTGCCGTTCGTTTAACTATGCTTCAAGCAGATCGTCTCTTATGAAAGAACGGAAAACAACAATAGTCGCGGTTTTTAAACATTTTAAAGTTTCTAAACAAAACTTTCAAGTCCAGCTGTACCTTTGGCTGCTAAACAGGAGACAAATTCATCCTGACTCAAGGTCTTCGGTTTCAGACACTTCCCTTGCAAAATTGATGGAATTATCTGCCTGCAAATACGGGTAGCGGAAACAGACAGCTTTCTTGGTCACATGACCGATTTAGTTCAGATTAATCACATTTTCGTCCATCAGTTTTCACAACTTGTTTGCCCGTGGGTGCACGCGTTTGAAACTAAGCTGCACCTCAATAGGCATCTAGTTTACTCTCTCATATTTAGGGCTGACACAGGATGCGAACTTGCAATTGCCTGACTTGACCTAGGTAATTGTTGTGATCCATAGTGTAAAATTTCATCAGCCAGGTTTCTGAGTACTTACTCATCAACTTTATTGCGAATGGCTTCAAGTGAAAGACAGACTAGCTGCAGGCTTATGATAGTCTGGAATGTCCATGATTGACGGCTGATTTTGGGAGAACTCTGAGAAGTAAGAAGAATTAAACCCTGGCAAACAATAACTACCAAGCCCAGAAACAAGCAAAATGAACTTGAAGATTTTTATGCTTTCCGTTTTTGTTTTTCGGTTCTTACACTACAAACACTTTGTTGATGTTCACTGATGTCTAATTTTCTGTTCTTACTGCGTAGTTTTCCATACATACCTTTCCAAATGGAAGTAGTTTGAAGGAAAAAGGCACTATAGCTAATAGCAACTAAATGCGCTTTCCCTCACCCACCGAGGGTCTTTTTAAGGCGTTCGTCGGTCAGTTGACACTATAAGGACTGTCGGAAGGTCAGTTAGACGACAGAGGTTGACTTTTGGTAAATATCGGTTTTTGAGAGAAAGTGCCCCCAAAAACTATTGCCTGCATTCAGATCTCTCCGGTTTGTTCTACTAATAACGGCAAAATCTCATGTGTATGAAGTGTTTCGTTAATTATTGACATTGGTTATCAGTTTGCACCATTTCGATGAATGTATACAGGGCCTTGAACGTTACGCATAATTTTTCTCACCACTGTTCTCGGTGGGACGAATCGGGACTTCGATTTAGCCTTCAGAAGCAATGAAACTATCAGCCTAACAACACTTTACTAGGACGTCCTCGGTCACTAAGGATGACTTACAAATCACGTGACGTATAACTTTGTGTGCTCCGTCCCAGTCACTACATGGCAGGCAGCCAGGCAACTAAAGGGTGTTTTCGTAGCCACCCAATTGTGTTGAAATAGACAGCAGATAATTTGATGACCTGAGTAGTGCATTACGTATATACATGTATCGCGATATCTCGAATATCGTAGCAACTGGAACATGAGGCGGCCTGGTGCAGCACATTCGGTTGCCTGAAAACATCACAAACGGGAGATTCAGCTGGGTTCCAGGTGAGTCTCTCGCAAAAACCAAATTGATTTGCAAATGAGTGTATTTCTCGATAGACAGCAGATAATTTGATGACCTGGAAATTGCGTCCAGCACTCGATCAAATCATTCCATAAGCTGAATTCAGTAGGCTATTCTAGATTTTGCTTACCCGGTTGCATGGAGCCTAAAAAATAAGTGGCTCTAAACTTTAGCACGCGCTGACGCATTATTATCTGAGACGAACGACCGCAACAGATGAGTACTGAGGTCTTTTCTCAGTGAGAGTCTGCGGTAGCCCTCGCTGACAGTCCGGCCTCGTTAGTGAGACAGGTTACGGAATCCCAAAACGAATTTTAAAGCGGACCCAAGATCTCAGTTTCACAGTGGGGAAAACCATAGAATAACCGGAGATGTAACAAACACTGTCTGCAAATAGGAGCCGGTCAGTGCAGACTGGCTGACAAGTGGACAGATTTTTCGTTTTCGATGTAAAAGCTTCGTTAGGCACAGTGATCAAGTTACTTCAGGTTACAGGTTACAGGTTTTTAAAGGCGGACGGAGAAGCTGTCAACGAGATCTCTTTCAACCAGCGGACTAGATCATTGTTGAGCGTCTAGTAAAATATTTCTCGATTGGTACCTGTGTGTTTGTGTAGAATAACGCTAGAACAGTTTGAATAGGGGATGAAGGCGATCATGAAGTTTATAGCCGGCTTGGGATATCCACCCAGAAGAAGATGCTGGGCGATTCTGATCACCTCGACTGACAGTAATGATGTCGTGAGTTTTCGTCTGCTCTCCAAACCTACCACATTATCTAAGTCTACTTAGAGTTCCATATTTGGTGCGTGCGCCTATTATTCGACTGCAATGCTTGTACTTTTCTTGTGTTTGCAGATGCTTTGGGTTCTGTGACAGTCTGTCTGACGAAAATCTTAGTGTAATCATTCCATCCGATTTCGAAATCACAGTCTTCGATTCTGTCCGCAGACAGACAGACGATCGTTAAACCAAGCCAATGCCGGACGCGGTGTTTTCTTTCGTAAACGCTACTAAGGACCTTTTGGATGACTTCAGATGTGTCTCTTGGATCTGGCCAGGAGCGCAACTATTCTTCTTAAAGGACACCTAATCAAAATGCATAGTACCCAATAGCTCGAAGCTGTCTTTTACTCCAGTCGGTCAGTCAGTTTGAACATCCCTTTCTAGGCTGAATAATAATAGAGCACTACTAGTGAATAGCGCCTTGGGTGAGTGAAACAATGGCTCAACCTTGCAACATTATCAGATTACTTCTGGTAGACGATGCCCTTTTGCCTGTTCTATCTGCCATGCAGTCCAAAAGGGTGGTGCACCTGGTTGACTCTAACTTCATAGTAAATCTTACCTGTGGATTCAAGTTGTTAACCTAATGGTTGAATTTATTAACTCCATCCCGACAGCTCGTCATCAGCATCCTTGACAGCAGTACATAAGCAATAAATACTGATGCTTAACTGTCATGAGACCGTGAAGAAAGAACGTTCTGGCCAAGGCCGGAGAGAAAGAGGAAGGATAGGAATCTATCTTCCTAGGAAAAGTGTTCGAAAGGAAGCTACCTGCACTTTTAAAGAACAATCAGACAGACACAGTCTGAACATCATATCGAACTAAGGTGCCATCACTTAATGTTCTTCGCACACCCTACCCAACGCTAGTCTACCGTACAAACATGGACGAAGTTTGTCTAGGTTTCCGACGAAAAAGTGACAACATGCTTGTGATCGGTTGCGTCCCATTTTCTGTGGAGTTTCTGACCGGGTACAAAAAGAACCACGCGAACCCAAATTAGGAAGTTGAGAACGTCCCACAGCGCTCAGTTTTACGGTGGGCGCCTCCGTTCTGCGTTGCCACGTGTCACAGTGGGCTGTAGTTAGACATACGCAGGGCAACTGACAACTTTTGCTTACAGCTCTAGTAATTCTAATTACTCACCACGCATAAGCTTAGGCAACATTTCATTTCAGCCACAATGCAGCCGGGTAGTGCCTGCTATAACTGCAAAGTTACTGGAGATCCAAAGTTTGAATGCTTCTGATTTTATCACATCGAAGTGTCCAGTTCCAAAACCATAAACCGAGGACGTTCCTACAGTAGCCTTATACACACAACCCTTTAACTTCAGAATGCCTCGTTTCTGACGCCATAAATTAGACCGTATCTCAAGTATTATTCGCGTCTGGATAAACTGTGCATTGACTTCTGTTATGGTACATTCTCGACACATGCAGCTGCCCAGTTAGGTAATCTTTTCCCTTCTTATATTCAGGAAGACACAGAGGGACTTGCAATTCTGAAGGTGCAAACCGTATACGCAAGCTATGGAATACATTTAAAATTCTATCCAGAACAGAATGTGCGGGTAGCTGATCGTCAGATAGAAAGCTAAGTGTGGAGAGTTCGTTCTGTAAGTGAAGCCAATCTATGTTGAAAAGCGGAGAAGCACTGTACAGCTGTTTCGTCCTTATTGGGAATCATCAGCAGTGCGCACCTCACGAAACTCCGGAGAATCTCGAACCCGTGACCTCCCGGCTATTAGTTTGAACACTTAACCGTTCGGCCACGAGTGGCTGATCAGCACTATGATTAACCCGCACTTAGACAGGATATAGCGCCGCTCATCCTTCAATCACGGGATCCACATCACGCGGTCACACGTGTTAAAAGCTAAGTTAGTCAATATAGTCAAAGTTTTCCAGTCTTTCTCTGTTCTGTGTTAAGAGACTCGGCTCCTTGAAATGTGCAATCCACGATTGTTTAGATGACAAAATTGAACAGAAAGACATGGTAGCCTTGCTGAAGCCAAACAGTTGTTTGAAAACCTCCGGATATTCGTTCTGATCTCTTACACCACCAGATATGGGGAAGACCACGGCACGAAGTCTGTCTACATAATCTGTCCGAGTACAGGGTTATTTTGAAGTCGAGGAAAGCCGCACATGTTGACCGTGATTTGCGGAGCACTACGGAAGCATTTCACATAATGTGAAGTTGTAAACAGTGCACATTGTACCCTGCTTTCGACTGTCGGATATGCGTCTCACGTGCTAGCTTAACGCCACAGTATTACGGAAGTCACTGGCCACGTCATGACGCTGGCGTTGGTTGGATACCTGTGTGGTTTGAGTAGTCAACTTGTGTACCTTTTTCGAATAGAGGTATGTTGATCGATTGATCTCAGTTGTCTGGATCACGTTCTCGTTCCGAAACAAGTTGAGAAAACTTGTTTAAGACAGGACGCAAAGATACTCCACTATTTTTCAGTAGCTCTGGTGAAGCTGATCTGGTCTGACAGCCCGCTTATACTGCAGGGTAGAAGGGCATAAAAGTACTTCATTAAATTAGTTAGAAGCTAAACTCAGGTCTCAAAGTGAGCAGCTCAGCTGGATGACGTAGGAATAAAACTCGACTGCCAGATAAGCTGAATTGAAAATATGCATTGTAGCAATTTGAGCACAGGCCTTTACTATATACTATAGTTCGTATCTTTTCGTTAACCAGCTCCGCAGCAGCGGATCGGTGGTATGAAACTGTCACTTTCTTGGGTGCACATCTAGTGTGCCTCAGGCTGCATCCTACGGAAAAATGACCACCAAATGGAATGGCAAGCGAGGTAATGGAAAATGATTAAAAAGGATCTGGGACGTCAGCAGTCGTATGTTTCTGCTTGTCCATCCTGTTGTAGATAGCAACCCAAATGATGACACGAATTGACGGGTGTTTTAGAATTGAGATACATGTGTTTGCATGGGTTTTCGGGCTGAGATATCGTCAGGGTTCTAAAACCCGGACAAGAGGACGATTAGGGCTCTCGAACAGTCATTGGCTCAAAGGCCTGACCGCAATACAGCGGTCACGGGGGTAAGACTACCATATTAGTCCAACCTTTATGAAACAGATCACCACACTTGTGTCAATCTCAATCTGGAGGGCCAGAAGTGTAACAGTTTTTTTCAGACCTCTATCGACTGGTCAACGTGGAATGAGTTACTTTGCTAGGCTATTTATAAACAGAGATTTCGTCCTTCAAGTGAAGACAATTTATGCTGAGGCACGTAGGCACTGCACAGATGTTTCATCCTTGTTGGGACTCATCAACAGTATTCAACTCACGAAGTTCATAGAATTTCGAACCCGCAACCTTCTGGCCGTGGTTGAGCACTTTATCGTTTGGTCATGAGCGGATGAATAGCGGGACAAAGTGTTCACTCGCTGGCCGGAAGAGAATCACGCTACTCCGTTGGCAAATTTCTACGTATTTTAACATACCCAATTTTCCCGTAAGGAATTTAAAAATTTCCTCCAAGAATCCGGCCGCCTAATGGGCTGGTAAACATAGGTCGTCCACCATCCGTCCAAGGAGGATATCTGCCTTGTAGATTGTGGCGGACCATAAAGCCATGTTTGAATTTCACATTCAGGATAAAATATGTACCACTTGCTTTGCTCCATATAGTTGAATTTGGATATGAATTTCCTACTCCCTTTGACTTTGCCTTCACTGATTACTGGCTTAGCGGATCCAGTGCTATTTTCTCCGTAAGATCCAGGAGTCAGATGTTGTTTGGCCATTCGCAGGTAATCGCTCCTTTTCATGTCCACAGTGGACTTGTCGTTGTACGCCTCTGCAATCACTACACTGACCACTAATTAAAAACCATTTAACTATTCCTTTCTGCCGGTTCACTATTTGAAGTTTGTGTTTATGACTCCGTAGCCGTGACCAGCTGTATCCGTAGCTTTTTTGCTTCAGTAGCATTTGCTTGCACATAAAAAACGGCTCTCCTCAATTTGCAAAATTTCATGCACCCTAACAGTCAAAGATGGCTCCTAGTAAAGGCTTCCTAGTAAAGCACTGATATGTTAGTATCGTGAACTCCGTTGAGAAATTTGATTCAGTTACTTCCTGTAAATGGGTGTCGATGCTAGACTGCATCCTGACTGCAATTGGTCAATTTATAACCTTCACACTGCCTACTCACGTGCCAGTATTCAGAGACAGTCGGGTGTGGCTTTGAAATTACCTAAGCTCTCAGAGAATTCGTGAAGTGTATACGACTTGACCTTTCGTAACTGTGATACCATCCAACCATTTTGTCGGCTGATCTATTCACACCTAGTATGCTGTTCACTAGGAATCGCCACGCGGTGGCTGGCCGAGTGGTCAGTACATTGGCTTTTAAAGTGGCCTTTGTTGAATGCTTATCCAACTGTTTATGCCTGCAACACTTTCTATCTTAAGATACCAGTCCATCTAAGGAGTCGTGACTCAATATCAGCGCCGTGCGCTGTCTAAACATCTTTATTTGTTTGCAATTACTATCAGAAAGTTCCACTGACCAAATGTTAACAGATAATTGCACGTGTAATTACAAAACACATGTTAAGTTATTTGGCTGTCTTCTAAACTTACCAGTTTGACAGCACACTGTCGCTTCAACGTAGAACTACGGTGTGGTGGCATTCTTGAGTCATCCATCTTTTAACTCAAATCCAGTAACTCAGTTGATTAAACGTACGTGCTGATGGTTACGCGTTTCAGACCGTGTCGTCCTTTAATACCAGAATGCCCAGACAGTCACCGCGACTGCTTCTATTTAAATCGTGTTTAACTTTTTTTTTACGAGGTATGCTGAAGTGCTGTTTGGTGACTTTCTACTACGATGTGTGACCAACGTTAATCGGCCAGATAGTTCGTATATTAAATCAGCTGGATCTGTTTCATTAAAAGAATGGCCCGGTGGTCCAAATCACTGTTCTTATTTAGTCCATCTTTGGCGGAACTCATCGGATACCCCATTGGAAAATTAGTTTTAATCGGGGACTTTAACGAAATCCAACCGAATCTTTTGTTTACGATGGCTGTCACTTCTAGACAATGTATTGCAGTGTCCAGAATATCGCACCAGTTGAAAATGTGGCGGTCTTTATGCAGCGCATTCAGTTAGAAGGTTTCGTAAACGACGGTTTGAGTTGAATCCCTCGGTAAAACCAAAGTACTTTGTGAGTGAATGGATTTCACCGACCGGGTACAACTGACACCTAACGGGAAAATAAGGAACAGCACGATTGGTATACCTGGACTACACTTAAGTCCCCGAAGCCTTGCTTGAAGCATCATGCCTTAAAGTCTACCTGAGAACGGTGCCGACAATGGTTTAGTGGATGTTGTAACTCATATATCTTGCCAAACGATTCGCCGTGACCAGCTGTATCCGTAGCTTTTTTGCTTCAGTAGCATTTGCTTGCACATAAAAAACGGCTCTCCTCAATTTGCAAAATTTCATGCACCCTAACAGTCAAAGATGGCTCCTAGTAAAGGCTTCCTAGTAAAGCACTGATATGTTAGTATCGTGAACTCCGTTGAGAAATTTGATTCAGTTACTTCCTGTAAATGGGTGTCGATGCTAGACTGCATCCTGACTGCAATTGGTCAATTTATAACCTTCACACTGCCTACTCACGTGCCAGTATTCAGAGACAGTCGGGTGTGGCTTTGAAATTACCTAAGCTCTCAGAGAATTCGTGAAGTGTATACGACTTGACCTTTCGTAACTGTGATACCATCCAACCATTTTGTCGGCTGATCTATTCACACCTAGTATGCTGTTCACTAGGAATCGCCACGCGGTGGCTGGCCGAGTGGTCAGTACATTGGCTTTTAAAGTGGCCTTTGTTGAATGCTTATCCAACTGTTTATGCCTGCAACACTTTCTATCTTAAGATACCAGTCCATCTAAGGAGTCGTGACTCAATATCAGCGCCGTGCGCTGTCTAAACATCTTTATTTGTTTGCAATTACTATCAGAAAGTTCCACTGACCAAATGTTAACAGATAATTGCACGTGTAATTACAAAACACATGTTAAGTTATTTGGCTGTCTTCTAAACTTACCAGTTTGACAGCACACTGTCGCTTCAACGTAGAACTACGGTGTGGTGGCATTCTTGAGTCATCCATCTTTTAACTCAAATCCAGTAACTCAGTTGATTAAACGTACGTGCTGATGGTTACGCGTTTCAGACCGTGTCGTCCTTTAATACCAGAATGCCCAGACAGTCACCGCGACTGCTTCTATTTAAATCGTGTTTAACTTTTTTTTTACGAGGTATGCTGAAGTGCTGTTTGGTGACTTTCTACTACGATGTGTGACCAACGTTAATCGGCCAGATAGTTCGTATATTAAATCAGCTGGATCTGTTTCATTAAAAGAATGGCCCGGTGGTCCAAATCACTGTTCTTATTTAGTCCATCTTTGGCGGAACTCATCGGATACCCCATTGGAAAATTAGTTTTAATCGGGGACTTTAACGAAATCCAACCGAATCTTTTGTTTACGATGGCTGTCACTTCTAGACAATGTATTGCAGTGTCCAGAATATCGCACCAGTTGAAAATGTGGCGGTCTTTATGCAGCGCATTCAGTTAGAAGGTTTCGTAAACGACGGTTTGAGTTGAATCCCTCGGTAAAACCAAAGTACTTTGTGAGTGAATGGATTTCACCGACCGGGTACAACTGACACCTAACGGGAAAATAAGGAACAGCACGATTGGTATACCTGGACTACACTTAAGTCCCCGAAGCCTTGCTTGAAGCATCATGCCTTAAAGTCTACCTGAGAACGGTGCCGACAATGGTTTAGTGGATGTTGTAACTCATATATCTTGCCAAAGGATTCCCTCTAATTTTCTTCTCTTTGTATATAATTCTTTCAATAACAAGTTTCCTTATCGGTTGCAAGTGTGTCGAGAATGTTGGTTTGGTTTTTTGACCTCCGATCTCCTGAATTCAATTCTCCTTCAAGATGGTCTTATTGAAACTCAGAATGGTTATTCCTACTGTTCGATACGCACTTCGCTTTTGACAGGTAGGCATTATCTTACACATCATCCGTACCCCGCCATTAAGCCATAATTCCAAAAAAGTTATTCCGTCAAACATATAGGCAGCATATTGTGACACAACATGAGTGAATCCGTATTTCTTACATGTATGAGGAATCTTCCTTCACTCCCTGAAACTGAGACAACCCTCACTCCCGTTAAATTTTGAAAAATTTGTTTTCGCTTCTATTCTGCCCCTTTGACTATTGTGCTCTCCTGTGCCTTTTCAAAAACTGCTGAAAAAGACTTCCTATGTGTATATTACCGGATAACTAGAGGTTTCTCGGTCGATCTTACTATTCGCAAAAATCTTGAGCATCTAGTAGGTTTTAAAAAATGCTTCGTTGTACGTTACCCGATCTTTGCGCGTCAAGCCTTCCAAAGCCAATACGAAATCGAGATACTCAACAGTTGAAACAATATATTACCCTACATGATGAGCCTCAAGAAGGTCGAAACCGGTCGTGGGCTGTCAAAGAATTTTCAGAAAACTCGAAACCAGTCGTGGGCTGTCAAAGAATTTTCAGAAAACTTATGAGTAGCGTACTACGTATATATATATATTAGTCTGTTTTGCCCGCTTGGCAGTAGATCCTAAAACTTTCATAATTAACCATAAGTAGCAATTTCCTCGTTATGGGTCCATTCTAAGCCTCTTTCGTCGTACGTCACTTTCATATGCATTTCATAGCCACGGTCACAATTCCTCCTATTAGGTTTACGGAAATTTACCCTCTGGGTGCATCAATATTTCCTTGAGTTCAAATGGCTGAGCTTATGTGGCTCTCTAGCCAGTTGCTGCAGTGAATTTTAAGGTAGCTTCAAGACCGATCACCTAGTGTATTTAACTGCATACTGCCACTTTCCGAGGTATAACGTTATTAGTTAGACAGAGTAAGAGATTTACTGTATGAAATGCACGTAAAACAGTTGCGGCCAAAGGCAAATCTGCATGTATCCATCTCTTCTCAACCTAGAATCCGAAAAATTAAAGATGATGTCCCAATTACCAGACAGTTACCGAATAACTGGAGATTAAATACAGAATACCGCAGATGGAAAACACTTTTTTACAGTTCAAACAAGTTTTCTAAATTCTTAAATTCTTATGAGTGACATTCAGTGATAGATTTGTTTCCAACAGACTGCTAATGATATGGTGTTTCCTAGCTAGACGTGAGGACGAACCAGCTCACACACGTTTGCATTGGTAAGACAACTGCACTTGATTTAATACGACCCGACGTGAACAAGGAAAAATTCTAGAACACCAAGATATGGAAATGAGCAGCGGATGGGGTACTGCGAGGATGACTAACTCGAAAATGACGACATTTATTCTTTGTTTGCAATCTATCATAATACTGCTTCAAAAGTAAAGCAGATGGAAAGAAGGGAGATGCCTCAGAATGTAAAGAGGCAAAAGACTTTTGGCCGAAGGCTATATTTGATAGAGCGGCAGCTGTGAGCAGCCGGGAGACGGTCTGAAGATATAGATAGGTGATATGTGAGTTCTACGAATACTTCGATATCCAACTCATCAGGAACATTCTAATATGAAGGCTATTCCGTATGCGAACGCAATAGACAATTAGGTGCTACCAAATAAGTCAGAGAATTATATCATTTGAGAGAAAGTATGGCAGAAAACGTGTTGTCTCTGATGAGCCACAGTGTAATCCGGATGGTTTGGAAGATTTAACGTGCTACCGACAGGAATTCCGGAGAAGAGAATGAATTTTAGTACCTTCGTGTTCACGATGCTTTTCTGCGACGTTTTGCGGAACATCTTTTGCAACATGAAATTTATTTGGTAATACTGAGCAGTCACTTGATCACAGATTTGTACTACCTACTACTGGTACTGATACTGATGATTTAAACATTCAAAGGGACAAACTGCCGTCTGCCTTATGTAATCGTGTTCAATATGCAGCACAGTTCATTGATTGGGTTGGTCGTCTCATAGCTCTGACTCGATTTCTATCGAGGAAATGCGGAAAACTGCGACAGAAGCTTCTGACTCAAACCGACAGGCGAAAACCAAAGGAAAACAATAGGAATTATTTAAGACCTCCTTGCAAACTTTACACAAACTTTGCTAAAAGCGATGCGATTCCTTAAGCACTGATGCGGTGGGTTTCATACTTTAGCAAGGTAATCAGTTTCGTGGTTAACTCGTCTTGACCTCAATAAAGTTCCGCCTCCGCTCTAGCAATTCTAGTGACATTCTCACGCCCTCATCCTTGTTGTTGCGAAAGTTCGCATGCATTCAACAACCATCTGGGTTTGGGTATGATCATTTCAGGTTGGAAGAATTTTGGCTGAGAAAGGGCGGATATATGTGAGAACATAGGCTGGCCATGTAGACATTGAGCGCATACATCATCAAATCAATACACAATGTGGCGTGATTATGAAACATACAGAATGTCAACTACACGTTCATCGTCATGGCATACGATAAATCAGCTGCTCAGGAGACATATTGTAGGGATCCAAGTCACACAAAATCGTCATAAGCTCAGCGGGAACTTTTGAGCTATGTAGTCTTAAAATAGGGGAAGAAATCTTGACCAGAGAATGGCCTTATTCTTATATAGGTATGGAATTAAAAATGTAACGCCTTACTTCAATCAGTTGCCAATAAGATAGAGTGACCTATAGCCAGAATCTAGTGAATAGGGGCTATCTTCAATTCTGACCCATGTTATTGCATAGTCAGATTTCTACTCTACTCATAAAGTTCGAATGCTTTGGCTGCAAGGCTACTCAGGTATTCTCATTCTCATTTGCGCAGGTACTTACTGCGCTGAACTAGTTCGGAACATAGAAATAAACTTCTAAATATCAAGAACCACGACGAACAAGCAAACCAGACGGATCATCGATTTTATTCTAGTCGGATGATCAAACCTGATTGGTAAGTAGCTAGTTGTCTGGAAATTAGCGAACTCCATCACCTCACATTATGTGGTTCGTCCCAGACGAAAGTCACGATGGCCCAAAAGATAAACAAAAATAGGACATCAATAATCTAAGTTCACAGTGTTACAGACTACTCTGAAGCCTCTTGAAACCCACGAGTAGGTAGATCGATTTTCATTGCAATCAAGCTATGAGCGCATTCGAACGATTATCAGAAACGGGATACCAGAAGCCAGTGGTAGAAACCATTAGAAAACAGGCTTCACTGGAGGTCTTTATCCCGTCTCAGCTGAATAGGCTAATTTATTTTAGCCTCGAAAGCTATAAAAACATCCGAACTGTATGTTTTCATAGGCCCATTTTTACACGCTCATACTTTTCATCTTTCAAAAATTTAAAGTAGATACATGGGTACGCCATGCTTCTAATGGGTAGCTGCCACGAGCGACGCATTACGGCAGTTTTTCGGCCGCAAGGTTTATGCCAAGGATATGTTTGTTTTCAGCTGCTACAATTCGGTTTACCAAGGATAAACTGGATGCGGACAAGTACATATGGGGGACGATAGTGTAGCTTATTCACGGACACTGAACTTTCTGAGCTTGATTTCAAGAGTTTTGCTATGCGTTATTGGTACTAACCTTTTTCTTGTCGGATCCAGAGGTGTTGGCTCGAAACCCAAGAGATGGAATTTACCTGGCACGGTTTCCACAGTTCATTCCCAGTTTCCCTACTCGCCGCTAATGTTCTCATCTGGTTTTCGCGTCAATGATGATTATTTTCAACTGGATTTCCGCTTGTTGAAATAGACTATAAGACTGAATGTTTTTCTGAATGCAGAACAAATGGCTCAGCTAGATTTTTCAATGAAAAATGATTATCGGCTTCATTAGTGGCCAGTTTGTTCCTCCAGAGAATTGTCCGAGGTGCCAAAAAATTACAGATCCAACGGTTTCGCCATACCCGGTAGATGCTTCTGAGGCAGTCAGTGGATCTTCTTGTACTTCGTGTGAATACCCTCTTAGCCTCCACAGTGACTCACCCTGCACTTTACAGACAGGCTGATCCGACACAAAAGCTGAACATATTGGAAGCTGGAAGAAAATAACATGTAGCTTCTCGGAGGATTACGTATTTGGTCAGCTCTAGAGATTTACTTAGTGCACATAAGTGGGTTCATCCGGCAGAATTCAGTTTTCTATTTAAAATCATATCGCCTCACATTAGTCCTTGCGGTGGTAGAACGCCTAACAAACCTCTGAAGAGAAATAATTCGGTAATTTGAGATGATTCTCATTCCACTACTCTTAATTCTGCACGTGAATGTCCACCACTGGTGTGTTTCAGGTAGGATAGGATTTAATTTAGGGTAGGATAGGATAGGATTTAGCTTGTAAATCAATAATTAGAACGTAAGAAAAGACGACAAGTTGTCAGATACCAATGGAAAATCATGCTTGGTAGGTAGATTGTTCGCCCTCCATATGCCAACAAATCGATGACCTAACACTTGGTGAAATCACTGTGCAATTGGAAAACAAGTGGGAAGTAAAACCTTCAAATAAAATTGACGTGAAAATGAAGCTGCTAACCCGCATATCGGACTCAACCAGTTTGGCTGAAATTCGTTTGTGCTGGCATTAAACGTGAGGGTCAAAACAGTGAGTGACAACAGTCTGAGTTAGAACATATTCTTAGAAAAGTGATTTGTAGGTTGTGGGTACGACCGTCTAAGACCTAGTTACTTGAGGGAATTTTCGGATTTTCATTGCTGAATTTCTTAAACGGTTTACCCCCCATTTTAAGAAGTCTGTGGGTCAAACCGATGCATCTGCTTCCGCAGTTGACGTGAAATACTCATGTGAAAACTCTTCCTAAACTGTGCACATTTACGAGGGTGTACTTTAACCTTTTTCACAAAACGACTCCCAAGAGGACTGCTGGATTTCCTGGAAGTCGGCGAAGATAACACCAGTCTTCCGACTGAAAATGATTTCCCTGGATCATTTAGGAACCCGAGCCAAAACAGAACAGCCAGACTGCAGCTGCACCCACGATAAAAATTGTGGCGTCAAGTGGGGCTACTTTTTTTCAATCGCACAGTGTGTGCAGGATACTGGAAGAAAATTATTTGGAAGCTTCAGCTGCAAAAGTAATATCACAATGGATTGCACATGAGGTTGTCAAACAGATTTTGAAAAGTGGAATCCTCCATTAACTGCCTCACTCAGTAGCTAGTCTGCTTTCATCCCGCGCAAGCGGTAACGATTTTAGGCGATTTGCCAGGAAGTCGATGCCTTGATCTATGAACGAAAAGAACGCTAACAAACAAGTTAGTTTGCTCCGCTTATGCAGATGAGAAGACCCGAATAGTCAGGGAAACCCAATCTGATTCTTCCGATTAAATCTTTCTTTGAAATGTTACAACCAAATCTTGAAATAACTGGTTCGTGAATGACTTGCAGGACATTAATTGCCATAGATCAGTTGGTTGGCGCCCTCACTTGACGTTATGGTTCATGGTGTAGTGATGTAATAGAATTTCAAGCATTTTCAGGTCATCAGCACTCACTGTACTTTCGTAGGTTGCGAACTGCACAACGGCAGGGAATCCATATGCGGTTTCATAGTCGTCGTTTTGGACGACGTCACGTTTCCATTTCGATACTATTAATGCTAAGATGCTTTACTGACCGTCGTTTGGTGCCATCACCCGGATCACCTCATTTGCTGCTGGGGACGCAAATGCCGGTGCACTTGTGCATACTGGAGTGGGAATTACGTTGCTGCACTGAGATAGGGCACATCTGCTAGGTTGCACACTCAGTGATATTTCGTTTACCGAGTTCATGAAAGAATCCCGCTCTCCGCGCTTGCTCCTGCTTATGAGCAACGCATCACAGTTGAAAATCTCCAGAAAGAATTTTCTCTGAGGTACTAGGTACACTTTTATGATGGACTGAAATCTCAGACGTGGTTATGGTCGCTGGTGAAGTGAACGCGCGGGTTTACGGGAACGGATACTCGCAGTGGTGCAAAAAACAAATCATCAGCATCATCAATGACATCAACACCAGATGAGATCACTAATGCATCACTGCCATTAAACCATGTCAGTCCATCTCAATAAAGCCTCATAATCGAAAGGAGAAAAAGATGGGGAAAGAAAAGGCACTTCGGGATAGCCTGCCTCAAATATCCGGGGTGCTCACATCTCCAGTACTCAGTCAGACAATCGGGATGGAAACTGACGACATGAAAGCCACTGACATCGGTTGACTGTCTTGTCGTTAAATATCTTCAGCCAAGTAAAGGGAGGGTCAAGTGAACCCCATCCTGGAAGACCAACAACACCAACAATGCCCAAACTTTTTGTAACATTTTTCATTCTCTTCCGCCATGTCAAATTCCCTCCATCTCCAGCTTTTCGCCCCCTCCGAATTAGGCGCAAAAAGTAACCTTTTCTTTGCAGGCAGTAACTCGTCATGTGTAACACAGCCCAGTTAGCATGCAATGCTGAATGCCTTCTTTGAGGGAAGTAATTTCTGATTCACGCAAAGCCCTGTCCCCTGCTAACCTCGCTGCGATTCAACGATAATAAACATGCAAGAGCAGCCTGTTGTCCAGCTTTCTTCAGAGTGCGAACGTTAAGGGCTGTCAGATGAAGTGAGCGTCGGGGTTTCAAGAATGATTTTGGAGTGTCTGTGGCCGTGGCCGCGGAGACATTTGCATATCGTGCAGCTAGCAGTAATGGGCAACGAACGGACCTGTCCGTTCTTAATAACGGGCCTACGGAGATGCTAAAAACCTGGTGGGAAGGGAGAGAAGAGCGAATATGTAAGAGAAAGGAGGGAAGGGTCAGCAGTAGCCTGATTTCGCTTAACAGTCCTGGAGTATACAGCAGTTAACGCGAGCTGTCTGGTAGCACCACACAACGGCTGGGGTGGAATGAGATTTTTTGTAGATGTGAAAATCATGTTTGTATGTGGGTTGGGATGCTAATGGCACGCCCAGACCTGGAGATAAGGATTAGGTTCCTCAATTAAAGCCTTTGGCTCAAAAGCCTAAGCTCAAGGCAGCAGTGATATGCGTAAGACTGTCAGAGAAGCCTACCTGCTTAACAAGCAAGTCGCCAACCCCCCAACCTGGAGGTCCGGTAGACTGAATGAACAACCATACTGGTGTAGAGTTTGCACTTTTTGTGCCGAGGTTCCTGATTCAGCATTTTAGATCGGCAAGCTAAACCTTAATTCACGAGCACCAAGACGTATTCAGACAGGGCGGAGATTGCATCTACGAACGACGTCTGCTCAACTGTTCTGGAGTACTCACTCAGACTACGAATTCCTCAACTTTGAAGACAATCACAAAGAGCCAGTGGTGTTTACGTCCATCACACCACATTTCGGCAAATGCTTTCAAATTTCAGAGTCTTAAATCATGCCCAGAATATGCAGTCTCTTAATACGCGGCTTGCACTTGAAGGAGAGGTACGCGAGGTAGTGGGTTTGACATGTCTGAGAGACTGTGTTAGTTTTGGCGGAAGTATATGAAGAGAGTGCACGAATCTTGAAGGCCGAAATCGCTTCCACTAATTTGTGTCGCCTGCGGTATTCAAATGATGCACACTGAATCTCAAGTATAGCAGGCCAGAGTAAGGATTCTACTTTATTTTTTGCTTCTGTGAATGAGTGATCAGAAACTTTCAAGGTATCGGATAGCGTCGGCAAAATCGTAATGTGACCCGGTTTTGAAGCAGGTATTTCGTTTGCAAAAACATTCAGCATCGTCGGCCACAATGGATTGTTCATGTGCTAGGCCACCAAATCATGTCTGATGTAACCCCGGTGGTTCAAATTTCCCTTGCCTAGGAAGGCCCAGTGAAGAAGCCAAAGTTCGCGCGATCTGAGATACCCGTATACGCGATTCTCTTGATTTAACCCAGAGTTATATGGAGACTAACCGAGATGATATTGGCGAGGTTTTCTACTCGTTATTTGTCCCTCAACATTCTTGGAGTGATACAAGTAACAAGATTGATTTAGACACTGTCGAGGATTTTCCAGCAATCATATGAGTAGAGTGTTACGTCCAGAACTATTTTTTCAACTAAATAATACCTACAGATCTTGCAAGATTTCGGATTTTGTGCAAGTGAGATATGCATTCCGCACGGCTCGTCAACCATTTTTGCAAATCATATTTTACTTTATAGCTTATTGGCGTTTCCCTTTTCTGGCCTGCGCGTGCAAACATTGCACCCGCACGGTGCGTGCGCAGTGCCCCTGATTTGGGACATTTTGCCTGTCCGCTCAGTTCTGCAGTACTTAACGATCGTTCTTGTCTGTCTGTTGCATTTCCTACACTTCACCAGTGTCAACGAAATGGTTAAGTAGTATGCACACCAAAGCATTTTGACTTACATGTTTTATAAATTTCAGAAACAGTGCCTGAAATAGATCTTCCAAGTTCGATTAGCTTGTTACCAAATGACAAACAACCTCGGAATTAGGTGCAATAAGATAGTCTGTGGAAATACATCACCAGAAGTTTTTCAGGCATGTTCTTGTTCTAATCGTTCTCGTTCTAATCCATAGGAGTTTGTCAAGTCCAACACAGAAAATGATCGACATGTGTGTTCCAGGTGCTTATTAATTTATGCGAAGCTTCGGAGTATCGTTTTCGTGGATAACATAAATAGCTCAGCCCCTGTGGCTAGACTGTCGAAAAAGTCTCCTCATTAATTCGTCTGAGAATCGCAAAGGAAATATAAATGCAATACTGTACGTGTTCGTGAATATTCAATAGAACGCCATTGTTTGACGAATTATAGAGGAGGATTTTTGTTTACACAACGCATTGTTTCCGAGCACGTACGCTGCACTTACGTTAAGTCGACGTGACCTCGCCAAGTAAAGACACATAAATAATGCAATGGTTATGGCACTACGCCGTATTATCGATCATTCTAGTCTCCGGACCACAAAAAGCCGGACGAAACTTGCTGTCCGATTTATTTATTCATCATAGTCCGACTGTTGGTTTATTCCCCATCGCATGCCAATTTGGGCAGTTGTTCTTGTGCCTATTTTAGTCAGGCTGTGAATTTGGCATCAAAAACAGGATTTTTTTGTCGAATATCTAGGCCAGCTGTTGCTAGCCCAAGTGACTGCCCTATATTATTACTGCTGTCTTTGTTAGTATTTAGCCGTCTGCAGTGGGTAACCTCTAAATGACCCCTTGGTGGGACATTTTCTAGGTTCAGTGTAGTTTTCAAGGCTTAGAAAATATCGATATGTCGTACTTGACCGTAGCAGAATGTTCTCATTTATTATCATACTCTGTCAGTTGCAATCAGATCCCTGTTTTCACTAACCAGTATTTTGGAACCATGTTCTCAGACACGCTGACAATAAAATCAGAAACAAGGTCTTGGGTCCAGTAAGTGTTCCACTTTGCATTCAGAAAATAATGGGTATGAGCAATGATTCTAGTAAAACCCCATCAGTCAGTGGCCTTTATAGAGGATGATACATGAGATCTTACTGGGCGGAAATAAGAAATAACCTGCACTCAAGTAAGCCTTTATTCTCACCCAAAAAAAAGTTAATTTTTCGCCAGGCGAAAATCAATTCTTTCACGTACCCTCTACAATGACAGAGTGCTGGTTGACGTAACCTGTGCTGTTTCCTATTCGCCTTTAAAGATGGACTTTGAACGACTTAGGGTAATCGATAAGTCACACCAAGCGTTTCGAAGGGGTTGACTTGCCGAATCGTATCGCTCTTGTCGTCTGTGGTTGCGCATGTCGTATGTTTAGCTTTTCTGGGCGGTAAACACTTGACTATGTTCTTCTAGAGGCGATGAAGCTCATCTAGTTTGCAGAACACTCACAATCAAAGGTAAAGATTGCCACTGAATGATCCCGGACTGATACTCCAGCCTTCACTACCGTTCTGTGCAGAATGACGAAGTGGACTCTTAGTTGAGCTTCATTGAGTTCTTCATGGAGGGAGGCTGTAGGGAGGCTAATAACAACAGCTGTTGTAGTCTGGTTCCTGGAAGTCCGAAATACTTTATTTCGAGTTCTGTTCCATCAAAACACGCTAGATTTTTGTGAACTGCCATTCACTATCAAAGCTCTCATAACAAAACGTAGAAAATCGGTGATGCCCAAATCTGAAAGCATTTTTCCACTTTCAATCAACTTTTGATTGAATGCACGTGATCCGTGCACAAAATGAACTTTTGTCAACCAAAAACAGTGCAACTTGAAAAAATCCCGTCTGTCGTTCAAATTTGCCGTTGTCAGGCATTTCCGGTTTTCCTTCGACTGCGCGCCTTCAGTGAATTTTAAAAGAATTTGGTACCATACACATATTTTAAATTGTATAAGTTGTCGAAGAATTTTCTGAACTGGAGGGTCGCAATAACGGAAACATTGTCCAAAAACCGGTCGATTATGTCATTTAATAACATGCTGTATAGAATTCTTGTCAAAAGCTGATTCACACCAGAAGTGGAGTTCAGATGAGTTGAGATAAAAATGCGATTTAAGGAGAAAACAAATATGCCCGATTGCATGCAGTCACTTGTGAAAAAAACAGTATGATCGTCGATTCTGTCTCATTTGTTGTCCTACTCAGTGTCAGTACAGTCAAGTTTTCCGTTTCCACTTCAAACGGGATAAACAATCTTCCGTCCATAAAGTAACAACCATGGACTGTATTCTTCAACATGAGATGCAGCTTGCGAATTTGCACCTGCAGTCGTTAACTCCTTTAAAGAAGCTTTTGTAATTTTGTTGCTGGTTTCTTCTTGAACTGCTAAGAGGTGAACGTATCCGTTAACACGTGGATTCAAAATACGACAGTCTTGGAAGCGTGTGAGTATAACTGCACAGGAAAACACCTTGCAACCGTCGTTTGTTTCTTGGATAAGAGCCTAGTTATCATTATCCTATAGGCGAAAATTCTTTCTTCTGTCATGTGTCATTAGATACTGAACTTGTGTGAAGGGCCGTGTATATTGGTAACGGGACTGTGAGACTGAAGACTCTTAGACGAATGGAATTTGCGTTGGCTTAGTCAGTTGAATGATAGTTCTCGAGTCTCAAGCGTTATTTTTCTCACTCAAATACCAGACTGAAGGAGCACTCATGAAAGGGGTTTTGGATGGTGTTGAAAAAAATATTCAGACTAGCTTCAAATAAATCCACCATTTAGGATCATCTAACATACAATATGCACTGCATAAACGTGCTAATTTCTAACAGGCTTTTTTTGAACACCAAAAGTTCTTCATTTTAACAGTGCATATGGGTTTCTAAGGAAAGCAGTGAATTCCATCAGCTTGACTACGCCCTTCAGAGTGATAAAATCGGATCCACTAGGTAGTTAGGTGGACGCTTTTCCCAGATGAAATCTAGAACACAGTCTTAAGAGAAACCTCTCTACGTAATGTGAATAGTGTCTGCCAGAAATCCTGTTCGTTCTAACAGCATTTTACTTCAGTGTGCCAATTCCAGTTATTGTGGGAGACCAACCACGCCATCAATGGGCACCGTCACTGATGATATAAAGTTAGTTTGGTCTTATTTGCGCCAAATTGTCCAACGCACTGTATGTAGTACACTACTGTGACCATATAAGAAACCATCGGGGGGTACGCATAGTGGTCCACACTAAATGGTCCACGCCCAAATGAAAGTTAGGCTGCAACCAAACAAGGCTATGTAAACTTAACTTTCCCACAACCGCACACCAGTTTCAAAGTAGCGACAACCGATAGTTTGGTCGCCATCTTGTGAATAGTGTTAGGTTTCCGTAGCGCTTTTTTGTCAGTTGAGCAAGTCCAAATTAATCTGTCAAACCGATTTCCTTTTTCCTTTTTTTATGTGCCATGATTTTCCAGATGTCGTACCCGACAATGACTCTTCCGGTTTGTGTCCGTATTCCGCTCTACCCTGCTTTCGTACGACTAAACTTTATAAGATTTGGCGGGATAACAACAGCTGCATAGAATGACCATATGAGAAATCACACTACGGCTGTACCAAAGACCTGATAAAAGATGTGAGCTACGTCCAGTCATATCCTGCGGGTTAATGAGCTTGTCTTGGCTTGTTTAAGATGCTAGTAAAATCCAGGCTGTTTCGTTTTAGCAAGCAAGCAAAATGAAAGCAGGAACACAGACAAAATTCTTGGACACCTATTAACTTACTGCCTTGTTCTTATCTGAATGCAGTTATGCTTAGCTAGTAGTTTTCACTAATCACCGAAGGAATTTACTTGTCCGATGGGTTCATGTTGTGAAAAAATCGCCTAATCAAGTAGCTATATTCAAGGCTCTCTAAGACGCAGAGTCACGTGAAAAGGTAAAATGTAAAAAAAAACTGGTGATCAGAAAAACCATGTCCGTACTTTGAGATCTTTCTTAGATGACAGCCTCTCACTAGGATACAGTGCTGCATAGGTTTTATGGATCTTTGATTTTGTATTTCATCCGATTAAGAAGTGTTTCCACTTTCACCAGTCTCCGAAAGAAGCCATTTTAAGTAATATTGTTTTTTTGCGATACATGCGTCCAGGTATCGCAGTATCCCACCGTTTACTCTGTTAGAGAGTTTGTTTCTTGATAAACGAAGTTTCCACTATCACGACCAATTTTGTAGCCTTCAGTGTACTCTTGTTAGCGCTGGATGATGATGCAACTGACTCTCACTTTCTATGCTTAGAGGAATTTTTTTACCGACAAAACTGTTTCACATGCATTAGAATGCTATAAACGTTTTTAATTTGGCCGTGGGACGGGACCAGCAATACAAGTTGATTTTGTTTGTCCATTAGGGAAGAAACTTGATTCCCTCATACAGGCGACTAAGACTGTGAATAAGAAAGCCACAATAATGTACTTTAAAGGAGCAAAATTTCACTTCCAGTTATTATGTAGATGTCGAAGTTATAAAGAGCTGAAGAGATATTGATGATTTTAATTTCCAGGTGATGCGATTTGGTACCGATTGATTTGGAAGCATGACCCGATAGATAGTTTTCTTCGTTCACATTGTTAGCAATACATGCAACGATGTCTCTACATTTTGTGGTTCTTATCCGAGTATTTTTTACTAGAATAATAATGGCATCAATGACAGAGTTTTGTATGGTCTTGTGTTAAAAATTGCACGTTTTTGACGTCAGGGTCCGTATCCCGTGCTGTGTATTGTATTAAAAACTATACCGCGCTAGTGAACTGCCTGCCAAAACAGCAGCTGACTAGCTTGGACTGCACTATAGAACAGCCTAACCAACCAGGAGACATACTTTTAAGGCAACACTTCTGTCCTTCGCTAAAAGCCGGTTTCTGGAAAAAAACGGTGGAAACATGTGGATGAGCATGCACCTCGGTTGGGCTTCTGCGTAAGCAAAATTGGGGTTATGCATGATTTAACAATGAGTACGGGCGTCCCAAGGGCATTATCGGACGAAATTAAATTAAAACAGCGAATGCCACCTACGATTTTGCTCCACTAGCATTCAGTACAACCGCTGTTCACACGGAGATTTACCCACTCAACGCACGTACGATGCCAAATTAAGCTTTTGGGCAATTATAGTGCTGAAATGGTTGCTGTTTTCGCACCATTAATTTCTAACATCAATCCAGGGGTTTACATGCCACAGAACAATTTACTGAAAATGGCGCATTAGAAACGGTGCTATCTTTGTCAGTGATCTAGATTTTCACTAACCTATTGATTTCACGAGCAGCTCTTCTTTATTGTGTCACGCGATTCACTCAGGTTCTTCTATACTTACATTTGGATTTAGTTCCTTAGTGCGCGTGTTTAGGCCACGCGCCTACCACAATTTGCTGAGGTGGATCAAGAAGTTCCTAAGTTGGTCGCGGTAATTAGAGTTAAGTAGTAGAATGCGACAAATGGACTCTCGTTTTCGCAGTCCTTCTTCTGTCCTGGCGCAGTTATTTTGGTGACCACACAACAAAGCGGGTAAGCACTGGACTTGAGTTTCGCTCTCATAAGAACTCATCAGCAGTGCATATCCTTCACCGTACCGGCATTTGAACTCCAGGTGAGCGTGTTATCACTAATTCACCGGCACACTTCGAACACACCCGAATCATCGCTTCTGAACGGGCGATGGTTTTCACGCCTGATGCCTTCGGTTCTTTCGTTATTCTCAAAGTGAACACAGTCTGTCGAACCACCGTAATGAGGGTGCTTTAAGTTCACACATGGATATATACATATATGTATATATAAGAGGCCTCCTCCAGACTACGTGACCCTTGCAAATTATGGCCCTTGATACAAATCAAGGCATATCCGTAATATTTTCCAATCAAGTGTTCAAATCCGGGTTACTTTCTTTGTGCAGAATAACTGCATTTGGCCGTCGAAATATATCGTTGCAATGCATCAATAAGGTGCCAGGCAGGATGCAGTAGTCCGAATCGTTGATCGTGATAGTAATATTCCGTGATCCCAGGAGAAACTAAACAAGTTTCTGCTTGATATCTGCAGATACCTCAGTTGAATTGAGCCAATGGAAGTTGAATGCATGTTTCACATTGAACGTTGTCCTTCCAAAGTTGACTTCCGTCAGCATATGTGTAGCGTCGTCCGAGTCTGCCCATTCTTGTCTAAACTGATCTTGTATGCGTGTACCTTAATCTCTGCCAGCGTCTGTCAGCCGACCCTGACCAGTTGTAAGCAGTTGACCTTGTCCCCTGGTCATCGTCCTATTTCGCTTAAATGAATGATACACGTTTTGACATGCATTATCATGCGTTCACCCCCGCACATGGTGTCCGGTTCAGTCTTGATCCTGTATCTATTAAGTGTTAGGTAGCTCATTCAGCTGTAAGCTATGCAGCACAAATATACCAAGTACCTACGTCATTCACCTTGCATGATAACTTCAGTGCGTTTCTTTATTTTTAAAACATGCGGAGATACAACGGAATCTCGTTACATTCTGCACGAAGAGCGACGCTTGACTTACAGCTCAACAATATCTCGTCTTCACTCCAACTCCAAACTCCTCGATAAGTTGTACTACATCAGTTTTCCTGCTTGTTTTATGGGCCGAAGTCCCACAGCTGATTCGAGTTCATTCGCTGTAATCGAACTTCATTTGGATTGAGGACTACATGTACTTTCCTCTTGATGGAGCGGTGAACACAGGGCCAATTTCAGCACCACCCTCTTTGCCTGCATACAAGAATCTTACGAAGATGCTCACACCAGACAGATCCTATCTTTCAAAAGCAATCCTCCATATGGTTTAGTTCCAGTAGAAATAAATCGCATGGAACACCATGAAGATTTCGGAAACGAAATACAAGTGAAATTATTTGACAACACAGGATTAGTTTCAATCACTTATGCAGCTGATAATGCGTATTCACAGGGGGCAAAACAGTTATCATATCATGGTGCTGTTATGTACACAGTAATTGGTTATTCGCACATAGAAAAGGTAGCGTGAACTAGAGTTAAATGGTTGCAGGAGTCTCAGCTTTCATGGAACAAGGATAGCGTTTTCGGTAAGCGGAAGCCTGAAGCTCCCCTGTATATAGAAGGGTAGCTGGAATCACTCCGGAAATCGACGTGCTTGATCTCATACGCAACTCTTCCGATAATTTACATGACTCACTCCCCAAGCAGGGTGGAACCGAATTGTGTAAACAACCGAATGACCCTTAATTTTTTATGTGTGCTGAAGCTGAGGGTTGCTTTGTAGACAACTGGTCACCATTTAAGAAAGAGATATCTTTGGAGAAAACACGTTAGAAAATCGAATTTGTATCAAAGAGGGATTCAACTGAATCCCAGCTGGATTTCTCGTTTATATAACGCCTTAATTCAAGAAAAGGATTCTTTACCTCTCTTTCCCTTTAAGGAACCAAACAGATGCACATCACCACGCACTAGTTTGGTGTCACAAAGTCTTCAAGCATGCATTGTGAAGCTCATGGAATGCTTTCGAGCTGGCAACGTTTCAACGGACCGTTAAGTAGCTCATGTGACACGATTTCAGTCACAGGATTCTTATTACGTCCGAAGTAGAAGGACTTTATCTCGTTTCTTTCAGTTAGCACTTGTAACTTATGTTGTTCCCGCCATTTTTCGGTGGTTTTCAATGCTGGGTGCTATCCACGAACATGCGTACACCACAGCAGACAACGTGTTTTCTCACAGGTTTACGCAAACATACATGTCACCCAACCTTAGGTTGGATACGTCCGTTGACCTCAATGGAAAACCAACCAAGGTCATGCGGACGCTAATTAATATGGGTCCCTAAGGACATGACGCTGGACTGGTGTTCATAGCCATCCCGTAGTGAAATCGATGGAACAGTTAAATAGGTGATAGTTCCTTATTAGGACCGACTAACCAGAAAATAAACTCGAGAACAACAAATGCGTATTCTGTAAAAGAGCTGCAAACTGCTGTGAAGACCGCTTAAGAATTTGCTCGAAGTTCAACATGGTGGTATTTCCCACTAACAGGTTCCTCACATATGCAGAAATACTACTTTCGTATGAGCGAAAATCCAGACAGATGTTATAGCTTTTTCTGAATCCTGGACTCCACAGAGCTAACTGGTGTATGCGGGCTAACGGTGTAAATCCATCCCTTGAACTATTGCGTCTTAGAAGCCCGGGTTATAAGGGTTATAAGGAACTCAGATGACTTCAAATATCAAATGGATTGTCAGTGGTTTGGTCGCCACATGTACGTGCAGCGACAGACTTTTTAGACATTCATTTCCTAAATCCACCCTGATTGTGTTTCACTTCACATGGGCTGCTTTACAGAGAAGTAAAAACGCAAATACAAAAAACAGACGATAATTTGACCAGAAGAGAATTTCTGGCTTAAGTATGAAATCAATTTGGATGAGGGCGCAGTTCGATAGCTTTTTCATCACTAGAATTTTAAGTTATTCAACAAAAGAGCCACAGACCAAAATCCGTGGGCTGCAAACCTTGCAAGCATATTTTTTCAGATGTATTAATTGCGTGTTCATTGGGATAAAGGTTAAAATTGGGAGGTGACTTTCGGGATGTGAGGAAATTTATTTCAAATTCGCCGTTCTTTTGGCAAGTGATAGATAGATGTGCAAGGCCTCCATTGTTTCATTTTTTGTCCCCCTTCATGCTCTTCTAGGTGGGGCTTCACTTACTACTGAGTGAAACATGAGCTATCGGACTCTCACTTCCAACTGAGGCCACAGTTTTCACAGTCTTCGATCGTCAGGTCACCTGTACTCTTATAACATGCTTAACCAAAACACTAACATAAACATCAGATGACTCACAACAAATACTCAGCTGAATTCAGCATTCAGCTGAATCCAATTGAATGTGTCGTTTAGCGCAGTTCACTGCAAGTCGGACATAAGGTTGACAGAAACTCGAGGAAAGCGCCTAACTGATGATACTCAGGAGGGACAAGGCCGGTGGCGGAATGCTGAACGGTTCTCATCAACCTAATCAGTAGCCTGGGGAACCACCTGACACTCTTAAATGGTAAACGACTGAATGTCTGTCGATTTTAGTAGAGAATGTTGCCAGGATAACTTGGCTATGTGGTGTGGATAGGCATAAGTATCTAGCATGTCCTTCTGGAATACAGAGGAACGTGCTTGTGTCACAGTTCAGTTAATCAAGGATAAGTTTCCGCTTCCAGCAACGAATAAATATCATATGTTGCGTATACTGACAGAGCATGCTACCATTTTCCTATCCTCACATAATCTGTCCCGGCGTAAGCATTGTTCACAAACAATTTGCATTTTCGGTGCTTTGCAAATCTCCCTCAACTCTGACCACCTATTTTGTATTCAGTGGCTCAATCCAGTGGAGTTTGCGGAAGCAGCGGAAGTACTTTTCGTTTGCGCGTTCGATTCCATGGTGGACGCGATTACAATCGGTGAAACAAGTACATAATCACTCCTTTTTCAAAAGTATGGTGTTTCCACGACATTAAGCCTGCTTATTCATCTAGCAGGTAGAAAACACAATACTTTGAATCACCTCAGGAGCTCTAAAAATTATTTTGTGGGAGAATAAAAGATCAAAATTAAGGGGAAACGATTATAAGTTCGTCTGACTACTTAGGAGTGTACTTATCGTGACACAAGTCTGATGAACTGTCACATTTAAGTGAACTTTGATAGGTTATCAATTCTTTAGAGTAAACAATGTATAAAGTAACCGGACGGGTATAGCAGCCGTATAAACCCACTCCCGCATGTGTGTTTATTCATCTGCATTGACGTCTGTCGCCGTCCCACGCCAGGCGTCACTAAGTGACCTTGTTCAGTATGCACTGCTGTATGTCACTGTTCGTCTACGTGCTGCGTCAAGATTCGTCACTTGCTCATGAATGCTGCTCCTGACTGGGTCCATATTTATTCTCTCTCGCCATTGGCTAATAGGTTTGACATTTGGTAACACACTAGTCAGCTAGCTTTACATACAGGTAAAACAAACTGTGATGCTAAAAGTAAGTTTACCCTGTGTAAAACCCACAAACTGCTCCTCTCAATCCCCGGATCTAAAAAGGTACAAATAAAAGAAGACTCCAACACGCCTTGCGCTCACAGGCCACCACTACGTGTAACTATGTGGAACTAACAAGCTTCCGACACGTGGATGCCCTATTTCTCGTAATAATCAACGGAATGAATAACTGAGGATTCTCCGACGTATGCACTCACCGTGGACCCTGATGTTCGGGCCGTAACTTGCCACCTGCATTCCAGGTGATGGAAAGTCCGATTATATCTGACTTCACTTCATGGGTTTCTTATGGTTTGGATGGTTAAAATTTACAGTCAGTGACAAATAAAAACCATTTTACTCAGTGAGAATGTAGACGGCTGCCCTCATTTGAGACTGAGCGGTCATCCCCATAATTAGATCAGCTAAGTACCGGAAAATCGGGGATGAAACGGATGAAAGTAGTGGCCAGCAGCTGCACCTGTTGGATAGACACTGATGAAAAAGTTGAAAACATGGTCTGTTGTTACGAAAATTAAGAAAGTTGAACGAGGAGGACAGGCTCCTGGGCATTTATCCAATCTGACTTTCGCATGCTTCGTTAGCGGCGTTTTGAAAAGTCCCAAAGTAATTCCACTGGGTTGCGCGACTTCACCTGGTACCAACAGTGCGCTTAGGCATTTATTTGCACAATCTGGAATTCCTGAATACTTGGTCTCTGAAAATGTAGGTTGGCTTGCCTCCACAGAAACTTCGCTTTTTTGTAACATCAAGAAAAACATCCACGCTATCGTCCATGTGGTGACTAAATGACTAAATGAAAGGTGTTCTGGTTACTTTCAAACTGGCCAAGCGAAATATGTGGGCAGGTCCACGTCGGAGGCTCCGGACATCACAGAACTGAGACATTCAAGGTACACAAGGCCACCATTGGACTACTATATAACTGATCTTGTCGGGACTCCTATACGTAAGGGTATTTCTGAAAGGTATGGTGGGGAAATGAGGCACTCACTGGGCGCTTCAACCCAGTCGATCCACTTTTTGACCGCTCGATAACTGGTCAGAGTCGTGATTGGTTCACGCCTTCAGACGATTAGCCATCTTTTTCTCTGACTGGTATCTGCTGTACGTACGTCTGTATCACTGTCGACAGGTACCTCTTGACATGCGTTTTCTTCGTGCAGTTTTGATCAGTGGTGCACTTTTATTTGGAATCATCAGCGGGTGAGCATTCTGCGAAACTCCATTGAGTTTCGAATCCGTAACCTCCCGGTCAAAAGCGGCTGACTAGCATTGTGACTGATTCTTCCGGGATTAACTTAACTGCTTCTTCTGAATTTCACTGGATATCAGGCTCATTGCATCGGTATCCTCAAGCATAAACTTTTGATTATCTACCGTATACGGACCAGAGTAAATATATATCTGAACTGCCCGAAACACTAGGTCTTGTAACCTGAGAAACTGTGATACTGTGATATGTACAAAAATAGCAGAATGCTATGCAGTTCAGCGCTAAGTCTAGATGTGATCTTCATCCAAGCAAGTATGACACGTGTTTGCACATTTTCAACAGCGGTAATAATAACTAAATACATCCATATTTGTCTACCAGAAGGTGGATAGTAAGTGATGCAGATTCCTTTTAGACCATGGCAACATGTGCATCATACAAAAACCACTGTTTTTTTGATGCGTTAACTTTGATGCCCCAAGGCCAAGCATTCCACACTATTCGGTGCCCTTTCACATGCTGCAGAAATTTGAATAATGTTGTCGTTTCGAAGTGGTCATCATCCTAAAGTTCATAGATGTGTTCCATAGATTCGGCAGGTGCCAAAAAGCCAGACAGCTGCTTATTTGTTTCGCCCATCCTATCATTCGAGATTTGACTTGTTACATAGGTTTCGACAAGCATTTGTGAACATCAGGTAACTTGTAATGGGCCACCGAGATTGGATGCACTTAGCTCACGTCAGAGAATCGTTCAGATCAGGGAAGAGTTTAGACCACCTATTTTCCCTTAAGTCTACCAACCCGAATCACGCATGACATCTGTTTTGGCATCCATAGAACCCTATCGCCTCGAATTCATGGCGCTGATCGAACGGCAAGTTGCATTTACCGTCCACTAGTACAGTAAATGCTTCGCTCTCCACATGAGGGAAACGCGAATAAGTCCACTAAGCTGTTCACTGTTTATTCAACAAACGTCTCTGAAGAGTTTGGCGATTGGCAAGGTTATTTTGTCTCCTCTTTGGAATGAAGGAACGCCCCTCTATTTATCTAGTATTACAGTAAATGGCAAAAACACCAATGTGTACACTGCCCTAACCTGATGGTCGTTATCATCCTAAAGGACAGTAATAAACAGGATGTAAATACTGTCATGATAGTATCTACTTTCGACAGATGCCGGAAGCCAGACTTTTCACTTCGGTTAAGTGTTTAGACTTTTCACTTTATTTGTTTATTTGCACAATAACATATATATAAAGGTAATCAGTATGACGGCTGGTGTTATTTTGGAAATGTGCCAG
This sequence comes from Clonorchis sinensis, assembly GCA_003604175.2. Taxonomy (NCBI): domain Eukaryota; kingdom Metazoa; phylum Platyhelminthes; class Trematoda; order Opisthorchiida; family Opisthorchiidae; genus Clonorchis; species Clonorchis sinensis. The sequence continues at coordinate 57,073,806 of CM030370.1, forward strand.
CAGTCGTTGTTCTGGTCGTCATGCTGAATCCGAACTACAATCACGGAAATGGTAACAAGTAATATTAATCAACCGGTCAAACGACTGCCATAATGCAACCATAGCGTTGTGTATGCACGAGTGACTAGTCCTTAGCACGGTTCAACTAGCTGTTTAGCAACGCACGCAATAGGAACACCTGCTCAACAGGGCGATAAAAATTTTAAATATTCATCCTCGGACTCTAACTGAAATACTGACGTTGAAAGTGTACTTCAATTTTTCACTAAGCTGAAACTATTTTGGCTTGGCATAGAAAGATCAGAGGAGGGCGTTCAATTCGTAATTAGTCTACTCCCAAAACGTTTCTCCCATGAAATGGACCAGCACGGTCTACCCAGAGACTTTCGAGAGAGAGTCAACTGGGAGGTAGTTGGGAGACACCAACAATCCTACACTTTATTAATTAACGCCTTGTTTATTTGTGCTAGAAAATCACCCCAGCCGGTTCTACAATTTAAATTGCAAGGTCTGTCATCGCAAGTAGAAATGAAACAGAAATGACTGTTGTATATGAGCTTCTTGAGCCTGCTAAGCCGTTGACCAATAGAAGACATGTTGCTGTTAACCTGCTGAGTTTAGAAATCTTAAGAGTAAAGCAGACAACAGTCTCTTATTCAGTGTCAGACAATACTGGTCGAATCTTAGCGGGTCCTTTGTTCCAGAGAATTACATAGTGCAAACCTTGCAAAAGAAACTGTTCCGAAGACAGGTTACCTTAAAAAGAATGTCAGACCGTTCATTCCGGTAATGTCCTTTCTTCTTGGGGGACTCCCACATCCTGGTCTTTTGTTCTCGCCCTCAAAAAGCTCCTCAATGCTAAGGTCGTCGAAACAGATTTAGCTAGCGTACAGGTGCGATTTGGCTGCTAAAAGCCCATCTTTTTGGTCAGTCTGTCGGGCACTGAACAATTCTCGTGCATTTTGTTTTTCTACGGCACGCGACTTTCTCCCTGTCAGTTTCATCAATTATGTAAGTTCCAAGGGACGATAAAGTGCATTTTCGTCTCTTGCCAAATCAGCGTACCATTTTGCTGTCTCAACTAGAATACTAATGGGCGCGTTGTTTGATAGATTTGTTTCCGAACATTGTGGAGACTAGACATGTGATGAGTGATGTCTAATAAACTGGAGGATGAGACTCAGTTACCACCACTTCTGGACATTGTTTCAACTGCAGGTGACCAAAGAGTATGCACTCCCGTACATGTACAAGCCACAAGTGTACATATTATCAGTTTAGCAGCGTTTTCTTTGTCACTCTGTCAGAGAAACCTTTTTGAAAATGGTTCATCAATATTTACATCAGCCATGCTTGTGAAGAAGGCGAATTTCAGGAGGCCTAAAGCAGTCCACTATAGAGCATCCTCTTTTTCCCCTCTCATTGGTTGACGTTTCCTTGCCTTGTTATCGAAATGTCGGAGAGGTTTTTTTAATATTTTTAAATGTTTAAACAATCTGCAACTGACTGCATCGCTAGACGGACCATCTGAAAAGACCGAGTAAAACGGGAGTGTCCTTGGACTTGATCTTCTCCAGAGTCGGTCTTTTTCGATGCGGAATGTTTGTTGACTATTGCACAGATGCGAGACAAATGAGTGCTGATTCGAGTAGGATATATCTGATGCATTTGCATAAAACACCCTTGTGTCCTTCCTTGTTGATCTTTCCTCAGATTTTTGCCAAACTAAGCTCAAGAGTAGTCGTTTTTCAACATCTTGCCAATCTATTGGATTTTGTAACACTCTACCAATTATTTGATTGACAACTTTCGCTTCTTAGTGCACCAACGACCACAGCGAGAACATTTCTTATTGTTGCCTTGGCCAGCCCCTGCTAAACTAGTTGGACGTGACATAAGTGCCTAAATCAAACATCTATCATTCTGAATGCTGCCTTTCGTGGGTCGTATAGAACCGTGTCGAGTTTCGTGAGTATACGATACTGGATCATGCATTGCAATCGAGTTCTTCCCTATGACAGATATATGGCCAGTGCAATCGATTTTCGCCGGATGACTCCAGCAGCGTTTTGAACACTTGTACACCCGACGGAATGATACGGTGCTTGAATGTTGTAAGGAAATTTTTACTGTGTGTCCAGAAAGTGGTTTCACTTTAATTTGCACCGAAAAAGCTTGGTAACCAGCTTCGATATCAAAGAAACGAAAAAACTCTCACAGAACTTGGGTTCACTCGACTGTCTGGGAGGATAGGTTCGACGTCCTCAGACATTTCAAGGCATGCAATTAACTTACAGGTTGCCCGTTGTGAACAATTCAGTAAACGACTAGATATCTCAGTAGAATTATACGGCCGAATTTCACATGCATGCTAATGGTAGACAGTCTCTGCACAATTTTTTTTCCGAATAATATGCACTACGTCCCCAAGGAAATAGGTTTTCGTCCCACTGTCCCAATTTCACGCTATGACTGGTTGTAGGACATTTTTCGTTTTCTTGGCTTTTCAGTAATTCTTAAGGCACAGAATCGGCTGTGGAATCTGTGCCGTGTGGAAACATTCCTTCATAGGAAAAGTTTTCCATCGACTAGCTACATTTGAAAACTATTGTTGGGGTGCTGGCACAACAAGCGGGAACCACTGCCTTATATCACCGTACTGTTCCATTAGCCAGCAATCACCATGAAGGCGCCATTTTCCATCGTCCGTGGCTCATCTCAATAAACCTGATACCCAGCACTTGAACTTGACTGCCCACAATATGGATAACAAGCTGGAATTTCTACTCGTGATGAAAACGTATTTCTGAATCTTCTCCCCGTACTTCAGGCAACTCACAACGACAGACTGCATTTAATGGAACTCTACCTTCACAGGATGATTTTCCGCCTAGAACCATATGTTCCGCCATACAGTGGCAAATGCTGTGGTTGATTCATACTAAACGAAACTTCAACCCAACAATGGGATGCGTGGGTTTTTATACAATTGACATCCTCAGCATTACTTGACGCGCGTTTGAGTAGGAATAGGAAGTCGACGTTTTAATACTTACTCATGATTGCTTCTGACTTACCGCTACTATTAGGTGTCAAATGGTCATATCCCATTGTAGTAGGCTGACTTCACCCGAATAAGGATGATAGAATTCCCAGCCCAGCTTGTGCAGATGAACTGAAGCTTGAGAAGAAGGTGACACGGCGTTGAATTGAAAACGATTACTTATAAGAGCCGGTGGCATTACACTTGGTAGAAATGTCTAAATCTTAGTTCATTGTCTGGGATGGTCTTAAACTTTAGGAAGACATTTCTCAAGTCGACAAGTCTTCTGTTTTGCTTCCTGGCACCACTCACATGCCTAAACCCATTTCCGATATCCTTTCCGGAGTTTCTCCACAATCAGCGGATCTAAAAGAACAAGCTATTCAATCGCAGCGCAAAATATTCGTTAAGGTTAAGCAGAATGATCGATTAACCGGGATGTATCACACAGCTGTCTCCTCTACGCGGGTGCGACTCGCCTTAAGGTTTCTGCTATTTGAACTCGTTTATCGCTATTCACGTCTAGTCAATGTCCTCAACTTGAGAGATGGTAGTATCCTGGAGATTTAATCTGAGCCATCGGGTCCATCGTCGGTTGGTATCTCGCAGACTAGTTTTTATATACAGTCCTCATTGGGTCTTATGCAAAGTGCTTATTTAAAATGTGTTGACAAGTGTATTTGCGAGGGCGGTAGATGCAGGCACACTCTGAATGGGTCCATCTCGCATTCTTTAACTTATTTCTTCGCGAAAAAAGTGAGGGAACTGGTGTAGACACAAAAATATAGAATAAGGGTTGGTCATTTACGAAGTTGTAAAAAGAAAATCTGTTTACTGTGGATGGTCCCAGCTGCAGGTTTGAAAAATTATGTGGGATATCTCTGATGTACATGTTAGTCATCAGCAAGTACAAACGACCATGCACCCTACCTCCAGAGAGCACGCTGATCAACTTAGTTTTTCCTGATTAAACCTCCACTCATAAGCAGAACAGTTCACGTCGTATAGTTGTATTTCATCAGCCACATTCACACGGCCTTCAGATTTTCGATTTACTAATGAGTGACCTTTTTTGCCGTTTGCAGGTCAAGTCATCTTATCCGTGAGGCAATTGAAAATAATGAATTCCTCCGACATTTGGACGAATCACAAGTAGAGGAGATTGTCAAGTGCATGTACAAAAAGCATATTGCTCAAGGAGCCTACGTAATCCGAGAAGGCCAGACGGGTGATGCACTATATGTGGTCGCAGGTGAGTTGTCCATGCTTAGCGTAAACAGTTTCTTTTAAAACATCGATTTCTGGATACAATATAATGTTTACAGTCAGAAAATATAGGCAAACTGCATTGGAAAAGAGTGGCTGTGGCTGAGCGTCATTCAACATTACTTTAAAAAATATTCAAGATCTCCCTCGTGACAACAGAGTTTCCTGTTCCTCGGAGGTTGCGGTGGTGGCTCTTGAATGAAAGCGATCTGTGTGAATGTAGTCCTGACAATGACATCGTTTCCGTCTACGCCTAAACAACCTGACGCAAACCGCCCTTATTGTTAACGTGGGTAGCATGACAGCTAAGCACTGAGGTATTATGAAATGATTTGTTTTCATTCGGGCAGAATTAAGACTCCTTCAATGACGGAAATTACAAATTTCATTGACTGAAGTTAATACGCAAGTGTTTACTAGGAAGCGAAACAGACAAGGGGCCTTAGGTGTTACGGAATTTCAGTTGTGACCTTTTCCTAATAAAATATGCTTCACACGTGACGCTTCGTGTTTTTATTGGATTTAGGAGCATATTACTCGATATGACTGTACTTATCAATGCGGACGATTGACTGTCCTATGAGCCTTATAACTAGTATCCTATCAAGAAAAACAGTTGTTGCCATAACGTTAAGTTCGCACTATTGACAACCGAATGCAGTTTTGGGAGTTTGAGTTTGCGCGTTCCAGAAATTGATGGATGGACTTCCAAAAAGAAACGAACTGTCCTGGACAGCTTGCAGCTCATAGCCCGGGAACCCTAGAACAAAAACATCACAAAGAAGTATATCACTGCTAGTAAGAGCGCAGTTGCTGTTATTCACAGACCTTGCCCTTATTGAAGATAGAAAGATGCAAACAGAACAAGCAACTTTATTGCACATGAAACCAGATAGGACTGGAAGGTTCTAAGTTAAACGTCGCACCGCCAAAGTCTCTACCAAAATGGTTCAACCCCTTTGACGTGATTGAAATGTGCGGCGCTTCTTCTGGCCAGATTTCTGCTTGTGTGCGTTTCGTCTAGAGAAACCTTGATGAACGAATGATGTCACTGCCCTATTATCTTGTGTAAGAATGAGTTCTTCAACTCAGATACAATTTTATTGTGATGTTTATGTGGCTTAGAAGCATGCAAATTTTTGGTATTTTTGATGGACATCGGAGATACAAATCCCGGTTTTACAGGTGCAAAGGAACGGCCAAGATTGGTGTTCACTGACCTCAGAGCATCAGAAACGTATTACAAAAGGAGAACAAACGGATTCTAAAATGGAAGCACAGGGAGCACATCTGTCGTAAGCGTGAGGTGAAGAAAACCATCGGACTTTGTTCCAGATAATGGCTGAGTTTCTTGCACCATTAAGAGAATCAGAGGAGCGCAGACAACACTGACCAATTCTGAGGTGTTTGGGAGGCCAGTGGGTATACTTAAACCTACACGTTGGTCAGCGCACTATTTCTAGAAGTATGCTGCTCTGTAAAGGATGTGCGTGATATGTTCCCGCCGACAAACCGAATGAATTAAAATGGAACGATGCTGTCATGAGCTTATTGGTGAACTTACTTAAGACCTAAAGAAAGTCGTTTACAGAGACTGCATATGAAAGACGTATTTCTAATATTTACTGAGGGTTATTCAAACCCTTGGAGAATTCGGAAGAAGCATTACGCTATTCTGAATCTGTCGATAATCTTGACTATTTCGTCGCATAGGCATAACCGATACGTCATTCATTCCAATTGAAGGATGTTACACTGAGCCATTTTGGAGCTCAGCAACAACTGAACTGACGCTGTTAGTTCAAGGTAAAGCATAACTTCATGAACGCATGAGCACTCATCTCATTATATGTGGAGTGGCTGATGAGGATGCGTCGGACTGTCATATTTTTAATGTACAATTTCACCGGATTTGTCCCGCTTTTCGGTAGAATTATTTTTTCTCTTGTGCAAACAATTTCCGTTTAATGGACATCAACAAATGCCTAATCAGAGGCTTGCTTCCCGGTTGCATCTGTCAAGACAACCTAGAGAATACGAAGATTACTTTGACTCCATGTGTATCGATGCCACTGTACTGCTCCATGGCAGGTATTTGTTAAGCATGTGCTCAGAAAATCAGGCAGCGGAAAATTCCAATGAAACACCAAAGAATATGGTGTCAGGGTGGTATACGAAACGTACATCAAAATGCCTCGTCTGGTTAAAATATTCAACATATTATATATTCCACTCTACATTCAACATACCATAGGAATAAGACGTTTTCGTAGAAAATTTGGGTTACAGTGATAAAAAGGCACCGGGCCACGCAGAGTACAGGAACAGGCAGTGACAGGTATACTGGAAGGAGTTTCACTGCCAAAGGCCTCCGACTGTGCCAATGAGTTTGCATCCATTGTCAATTATTTTGACGGGTTGTTTCAGAGGATGACTTACAGTTAAACAAACGTATGGTCTGATGACGAGCTAGTAGAACTGATGAAAAAATTGTGCTAACTATTCGCGAATAAAATCGGATTTTTTTAGTTAAATTAAACGAATGTCGAGGCAGAGGTATTCACAGGAAACAAGAAAGAAAATAGCAAAAACGTTTCGGCCAGATTACTAGAGCTAGTCCAGTACCAGTTAAAAATCAAGGCAAAATGTTTGAGGAATCAACACTGATGCATCATTTTGAAAGCACAGAGATAAGACCGCTTGAACAAAGCTCAAAAATAAGTAGGGTAGGGCAGGAAACGAGTTGCGTAGGAGACATGGAAACGTAAAATCTGGCTAAGGCATAAAATGTTTCGTAGACCTCAGTTAGATAGTTTGCAACAACCAGCGATAATCTGATTCGGATGGAATTTATGCTAGCCAAAACTCGGTTATCAAGTTCATTGCTGTGTCGTTATGTGGTCTGAACCTATATTTTACCGTAGGTTTTAATCACCGATGTACTATTCACCGCTATAATTTACTTGTACTAACTCACGGGGTTATAGTTTTCATTTATAAGTTGACTTCATCTGAGGAAGGAAATTAAAAGAAAATGAGCCTCAGATTTCGTTAAAGTTTTTGAGGACAAGGATTTGCTAGAATTGAATTATCCGGACAACAACAACAACTTTCGGCGTTCACGTAGTGCACTTTGGACAAGCAGCTTGTTTCAGTTGAGTTGTCAAGGGATATCGTTCAGCACAATGGTTTAATCCCACTAATCAAAAGCAAGCCCTTCATTCGAAGTTTTCGTCGCATGCCACGTTGAACCGTCCAGTTTACCTCGTCTTGTAATAGGATGCTTATCGCAGCTTAGTGCCACCGTTGTGGATGACACATTAGTGGTGACCTAGTCTTGGTCTCTTCCATTCAGGAGGCAAAGACGTCCATAAGCACAGTGTGTCAAATGCCGAGGCAGAGGCTCTCGTAGCACAGGTATTCTGGATCCGACAGAGTTGAATGAACGGCTAGCCCACAGTTGCGTTTCATTCTTGTCAAAATGAAAACATACGCCACGATAGTGGCTTCGTTCTCGGCACACTTGAGTGGTCTGAAACTTGGAAATCGTGGTCGACAGTGACAGACAAATTACCAAAAGACCAAAGTGACTCCGTCCAAGTATATGGAAGTAGACTTTCTCCTGCCAAAACCTAAAGTTTAACGAACAGCCGCGATTTCCGGAATAACAAAATTTTGTCGAAAAACATGAAATTATTTTTAATTTTTAATTTTATTTTTTTAATTTTTTGAAACAATATTTTCTGTTCAAGAAGCTTTGCTCCATTTGCCGCATTCCAAGGAGTCATAGGGTGGGTCCTAACGAGCATACGAATATCTCTCAGAAATGTAAATGTGGCGGAACTGGCCTACATCACACACTGAAGCTTGGGGGTCAGTAAATCAGTTAACTCAACAGGCCCCTTTTTAGTACGTTCGGGGCATCGTGTCTTACGGGAATAACAAGGTGTTACAAATAAACACCACGCATGTGGCAGAATTCGAGCGTTTGACCCACAACCATTACTCTAACCACACGTCTAAGTCGTTTTTGTTGTGGATCAACCGAATGCAACGGTACACATAAATTTTGGAAAGGCACAACGTGAAATAAGTACTAGATTTTCAGATCTAATAAAACTCACTCAACTACCTTTTAGCCAGCTTTTTGAAAACCCCATCCATTGATTTCTTTAAATCATTCACACCACTCTGGGTCTGCATCACAAGCTAATTTTGTCAAAAGCTCCAGTTTAACTGGAGAGTCACGAGGCATAGGTATTCTCGCGATAGTATTTTGATTCTTGGAGCTGTTTCAAATTTGTAATTCCGAAAAGGTAAAACGATTGTCTCCACTTTTTCCTGGTGAGTCTGCCGTGCGTGATGGATTGCATGAGAATAGCCGTTGTAGTACTTACACTCAACCAATTTTGGTGTCCAATAAGCGTCTTCAAATGCATGTTGTCCGGTAGAACGAACCGGAAAGCATTTTGTGTCCAAAACAAGCACAAGCATAATCGACAGATGATTTCTACTCGCGGATAAATTCTGCTAGCCGATCCTGTCACTTTACTGTATAGCGCTAGATGCAGAAACATTTTTTATTTTGCCAGAGTTTAGTCTACCGTACAAATCGATACTCCATCCTGGTTAGGAACCATCGGTATTGTGCAAATCATGAAATCCCGCACTGCTCACCGGCTAAATGTTCTTCTACAGTGAATGGAAGGTCTGTCTTCCTATACGATTAACCGTGAGTTTCGAACTGAATAGCTCATCTTCGGTGTGATGAAACACGAACCCTTTCACAGTATCAGCGTGTTAACTCTTGCATCAGTTTCCCATAGATGACGAGAAAACGGTTTTCCAAACTGTTGGTTTGGTGTTAGTTTGTACTCCCCATAAGGTGATCGCAGCTAGTTTACGTGAACTTCGGTTCAAATAATGAGATGATTCCGACGCAACACATTTTGCATCAAAAGGGGCTGTTTTTCAGAACGTGTACAACTTGGAACTGTGTCACACATCGTTGCATGAAAATGTTATAATTGTTCATAGCGTACGTAGAATATTGCGTCGATAAATTCGTTGATTTACGTAGTTGATATTTGTCCGTCACTGAGTTGTGGTGGTGCTGTACTTTGAGGCGTACCGAGTGAGCTAACTGCCCAAAACCATGTACAAATTGTTGGTTACAGCGTCGAATAGTACTTGAATGCTGTATAGTCATTCCATTTTCAAGGCGGTCACTAACCCTTCTTAGTGACATTTGCATCATCGTATCTCGGTGCCCTAGAACATCCACGAACTCTGAGACATAACTGAGTTAGAAATTTCTACTCGCACGCGAACAGCGAACTATTTTGTTGGAATCAAAGTCAGTTCTTGAAGAGGAGTGAAGTGTGAACGGCTTCTGCCTCCGTATTTTTAATGATTCAGTTATGCTAATTCGCTCGGGCCTAGAAAATGCAATTCAATAGTGAAGCCGAGCTGTTTTAAATTAGGTCTTCATGTCCCCTCTATTCCCGTGCTTGTGGTTGGTCAGTAAAGATTCCGTGTTTTGCTTGCTTATAACGCGACGCAGTTCGTTCAGTAATTTTAAACGTAGTCTCAGGGGAACGTCTTCGAATTCGAAGCTGTTTGAGCCTAAACAAACTTCCCAGTTTTTACGAGATAAGGTGTGCGCACTTTGGGAACGTACGCAGTTGCTTCGCCGATATCAAGTTTGGCACCCCTGGTTCAAGAATACCTTTTCACTAATAACCTACTAATGCTTCATAGTCAACCATGAGCACACATTCTCAAGGCAGTACATTGGAAAAAAGACAAGATTTTGGCCGATACCATCAGTGCAAGGATGAGCGTCATGCTTAGTATACTGACCAAATGAGAAAGTTTGTGGTCAAGAAGAGTTATCCCGACTGAAATACTTGTTTTTGACCCACACTAATACAGGTAGACAAAAGGTTGGAAAAGGTGGATGAAACGATGGAACGAACAACACGAACAGTCTCCTCAGGAGCCATCTAAAAGTCCTGAACTAGTTAATCTGCGGTTTGTGAGTTCGACACCATTGCTAACCGTCCAGGTGTGCTGACACACTGTATCTACAATGCTCCGAACATCTATGGACATAAAACATAAAACATAAAACATAAAGTTAGTGGTTGCTGTGGGCCAGAACAGTGATGACAAAATCAATAAGATATACCGGTCAGAAGAAGGTTCGCCTGCGGTGTTCGAAACATTACTTTAAGTGGTCTTTAAGCGAGAGTGGGTTATCCTACAACCCTTCAACCTTCTTTTTTTGAGTATCCTTTTCTAGGTCCCTTGGAATAATATATTTCTTCGAGAAATACACTCATTTGCAAATCAATTTGGTTTTTGCGAGAGACTCACCTGGAACCCAGCTGAATCTCCCGATTGTGATGTTTTCAGGCAACTGAATGTGCTGCACCAGGCCGCCTCATGTTCCAGTTGCCACGATATTCGAGATATCGCGATACATGTATATACGTAATGCACTACTCATAAGGTTGCTGAAAACTCTTCGACAGCCCACGACCGGCTTCGCCCTTCTTGGGGCTCATCAGGTAGGCGCAGTCCCCGAGTTTCCGTCAACCTTATGTTCTACTTGAACCCAAATTGCACTGTTTTCGAGAAATACACTCATTTGCATATCAATTTGGTTTTTGCGAGAGACTCACCTGGAACCCAGCTGAATCTCCCGTTTGCGATGTTTTCACAGTCCAATTTGGGTTCAAGTAGAACATAAGGGAAACTGGTCGAAACTGGCGAAACCGGTCGTGGGCTGTCGAAGAATTTTCAGCAGCCTTATGAGTAGTGCATTACGTATATAAATATATTTCTTGTTCAATGTGCGATTAATCGCCCACTGACCGGAATTAGTTCTATTATTTTGCTAGTTATTTTGCATTCGTGTTTAGAACGTTTTCTGGTTTGAGATTTTTCGAGCTTATATATATATATATATTTCCGAAAGGCTAAAAATCTAATCCTGATATGACATCACAGTTTCGACGACAGCTCCATTAATTCGACCAATGAGGTACTCACGTATCTACGTTCACTATGTGACTACCCTAGCATTGTCTGATTCAGTAGGACCAGTTAAGAGATTTAATCATTTTTTGGGTTAGAGCAAGAAGGATAGCAACTCAGCTTATGCTCGTTCGAATTCTTCAGGGATGAATTTGTCACGTGTTCCTTTAATTTGAGGTTACTTGATGACCACGTGCCCGCCAGGTATGTAGAGGTGATGGGGATTGTACACTGATTTTCAAACTGCCTGTTAACGAGAGGCTCAACCTGACTTCAGCCGAATTTCCGTTTGTAATGGTCTCAGACTTAATCGGCTGAATAAAGTCCTCCTAACGCGTAAAACGGAAGATGGTAGAGAAATCAGTGTTTTTCTGATAGTCGCCTAGTTTCGAAAAAACGTAATTTCCTAACTTTACGTTCTGAATAGTGCTCCTGCTGAAGCATCAGGCGGTTCTTATGCAGCAGCCACATCTAGTTGAAGATTTAGATTCGCCAGAGATTTCTACAAGATTGAGCTAAGTCGCTCGTTGACACCAAATTAATTTGTAGGTTCTTGTGTTTTACCCTTTCCGTACAATTTGGTGTTAACGTAGAACTTACTGTTTATGGAAATTCGGGAATGGCACCTATATGATGAAGCCTACATGGTGAAACCTGACTTAGAATATCAACTAGTTTTGAGTAACACTATTGGTGGTGTTGTGACGAGGGATTATGTTCCCTCATCCTATTTCTGATATTATTGCGTTGCTCGCATCTAAATATGTGAATAAAAGGAAACCAGGTACAAAAGTGCATCTTTCGTACTGAGTTGGATAGAGTTACGAATAATAAACATATAAAAGAATTTGACGTTATAATGTGCGTTCTTTGCATATGGCACGTTATTGGGGGGCTGGCTGCTCTCTGAAAACTCCCACTTCTCCTATAAAAAACTACTTCGCTGACCCAATATTTTCAATGTTTCCAGGTAAAATCAGCTGCCCGGGACGACAATTTAGTGTCGCCTGCCGAACTGCGCGTCACGACAGCTTCTATAACGCTTTTCATTCATCCATTCACCCAGTCATTCATTTTGTTCGTCAATTCTTTGTCAGTTCGACCGTTGCTTCCACGAGCAATACATAGATCCACTCACCAAACAAAACGAAGTACATTCGAACCCGAATAGCAAGCGAGACCGCTAGCAGTGTTCATTCTTGTACATCCATCCACATTGGGATATCAAGTACGAATTGATACAAGATCCGTTTTGACAAATTCGCTATCTAAACAGCTTGGAATTGAAAAATAGATTGTTTTGCTGCTGTCAGACGACAAGCGTGGATTCTTCTTTCAAAGCGTTCTGTGTAGTGAATTAATGTCATTAGAAGTTTTCGTGAACGAATAATATTGTTCACACACTTGCAAGAGTTTAGAGACTCATTCTGGCTAAATTGGATTGTCAGAAAACACGTTTGGAAATCATGTAATCGAACTGCTTGCAAAGTTTGTTTAAATAGCAACTGCAAAATTTTGTGTACTCCTTTTTCCTAGAGGGTGTGATGGAAGTAACGAAGAACGATCAGATACTTGGCCGAATGGATGTAGGTCGCGCTTTTGGTGAACTGGCTCTGTTGTACAACTGTAACCGAACTGCGTCCGTTCGAGGTGAGTTACCATACCTAACACCAAATCATACCAGTAGGCGCAAAACTATTCGCATTCAAGTGGTGGGCGTTTTACTCGAATTCTCACCCGGCGGCCCGATCAACAATCGGCTTTGTTAAACTGCTAACGCTCAATTGCGCAACAATAAGTCAGATTTTACCGGTAAAAAACCAGTAGTGAATCTACTGGACGCTTGCGCATAACGGATAGCTATAAATGGCTCACACTGGGCTGAATGTGGCGCTGCGTCGATGTAAACCCGCGGAACTATGGTCGGCAGACGAACTTCCAGAGGCTTGTTGCAAGCCTTCAGCCGTCCTTACGTGGTCCATTCTACTAGAATAATACAACAGACCAATCATGTGTAGCTTCATCTGTTTTCATATGCGTGGTTCGTAACATGTTTGCCGTCAGAACATATGAAAATCCATTGCACTGCTTTTGCATCCTGGTCTCTGTAATATTCAGGATGATTTTCGTTGGATATTGAGTGGTGGTCTGTCAAATTACACAAAGTTTTGAGGCAACTCCCGCAGGATCGCAGTTTACTGGACTCTCCTGAACAGACTACAGGTCTATTTGTTTCCGAAACTTGTCTGATAGGGAGAACGAGACAGCGTTAACTTCTAGCGTCAGGAACTTCAGGTGGACCAATTGGTTTCATGGACTGATAACTTCTCAAGATAGCGTCACCCCTTAATCTTTTCCAAAGCAATATTTGATCTCCGGTTTTGCCACCTAATTTATTGGAATCCGGTTCTGTGAAGGATATTTACCTCATTTCAGAACAGCATGCAATAGCAAACAATAAGGACAGGAAACCACTGCCTATGCTGTTCAGTCCTTTTGGTTATCAACCTGGGAAGAGGATATTTCTGGTAGTGAGAAGCGGACACACTCACAAAGTGCACCAGCCAGTTAAGTCGGCTTCAGCTACTTCTACCTTTTCAACTGACGTTGATAGCTCGTACTGAACGTGGACTGAATTTTAGCCCTGGCTTCTTACTTTCCTACATGAATATCTGTGGATGCCAATTCCAAGAACATTCACACTACCTTCTGTCATACGGGGAATTTAGATGACATTTGCGTTTAGCAATTCACTGCAGTTGTCTATAACTGAAGGTTTTCGTATCCTTTATCGATCCACTTATTCAGCCGTTACGCAAGCCTCAGCATGGACGCTGGACCGTCACGTGTTTCAGCAAATTATGATGTCATCTTGTCTCCACAGACATGAGGAAAATTTCAACTTCCTTAAGAGGTGAGTCTATATATATCAGACACTTTTTGTCAGAATCACCATAGTTTTCCCACTCGTCTTCTGTGGACAATTTCAGTTCAGATTTTGAATAAAACTCAGACCAATTTAAGATTAAATACCCTGTGTACGGAAGCCAAATGTAGGAGTAACCAAGGTTTCACGTTTCAGGAGAAAGATTATCCTGACCTATTTTGCCAATTAGGGTGTTTAAGTAAAAGGCTAAGCTTGAGTGGAATGTGTGTGAACAAGTAAATCGATAAATTAAGTGTAGATTGGAAGAAGGGGACGATTTCGCAGCTTTGGTTTAACCTTCTTGCTGAAAAATCTCTAGCTCCGTTAGTGGAACTCTGGTGACTAAGTTTTCAGTCAAGTGATGCAATGAAGTCATCCTTTTCCGAAAAAATTACGAGCACTTTAAAGCGGTTTCAGAATTGTCTGAGAACTTGATTCTTAGAAGAAATTCGAATGTTCTACTGCCCATTTAATGGTCGCAACATGAGTATGGTTACTCAACACTCTGGAAGAATCTGGCACCACCATCTTTTGATCAGACGGGTCACGTCAGGTGATCCAATTCTTCACCCATGCCGTGATTCGCCAGCAGTGTACACCCTAAATGATCCATAGTCTGCAGAAGTGTTTGACAATTACCGATTTACTTCAGGGGATTTTGTTAGTAACCTCACTTCCCGCGATATAACAACAATTATCCGCAGATTCGAGTAGTATTTCCAATGTGTTTCCTATAGCAAAGATAAGTAAGGGTCACTGAAATCGATAGATTGTTAACACTCCCTGACGATTTGCAATTTTCTGCAAAAAGTTGCAGTTTCGGGTCCTGTTCAGAATTTTGGATGCGCATGTTCGATCCCAGAGATGGATGTCCATAGCTCTTTGTACACAAGCTTATACATGTATTAAGCCCTGTAAGACTCACATATGAGGACTCATGTATGATTTCCACTAAGTTCGAAAACAATGGATGAAACAGAGTTTTCTTTATACTATTACCTAACTATTGCCAGTCTGATCTGGAAGTCGCCACCACCATGATTCAATAAGCTGTTATGCTTTCTGACTGCACAAATAGCCTAGCAGTCCAGCTAATATCGTGACACTTCTTTTAGCTTTGAAATGACTCATCTTCCCAAAGGAAGTGTGAGCTTCTTAGTCCACCCCGCACCTTTTGATCCCTATAGCGAAAAGAAATATTCTACGAAATTAAGGCAGGGATATCTGAATCCCTGCTTTACTCCTAAGGATAGCCGAAACTAGCCTCTGTACCGACTTCTATTAGCTTCTTGAAGCGTTTGGTTGCGTTTTTGGTTGACATCCGTTTTCGAATTGATCTGTTAAATCGAACTACGCCGATGAACCCTTCTCACAGTAGGAAAGGCTACATGTGCTTTGCCCTGAGCCACTTGCGGGATGAACTAAACTCTGTGTATCCAATGTATACCCGGAAGAAGAAAACCTCGGGGGAAATAGGAAAGGACAGTTTGAGAGTCATCAGCTTTGGCCCGTAATCATCAAATCTCCTTAAAAGCCTGAGAAACAGTCTTCACTAAGTGTGGTCTGATGGTACGCTGTACTCCTACCAAGAGCACAAACCTCGCTACTCTTAGCCAACAATTAGACTGGTCTACATTGCACCTCTGTAGGCGGAATACTCATGAATGTCCAGAGTGTTAGGGCAGGTCATTTGCAGATGCATATATGAAATGCGTTCAAATAACTTACAATGAAAGACAAACCAATGCAATAAAGTATGACAGTGCAGATAAAATAAACTCGGAACAATACGATGCAATACATTGCGTAGCAAGTTCGGTAACCTAAAACAGAGACGCAGATTGATGAACCACTTATGGTTCTAATGGACTCGGGCTTGGTTTGCATACACTGAAATGCAGCGTGTGACCGCCACATATTTGCGAATGCTTGCAGGATATTTGCATACACTGAAATGCAGCGTGTGACCACCACATATTTGCAAATGCTTGCAGGATGAAGACCTTGCTTTGCAATAAACAAATGATTTGTCTGAATGGAATGTAGTAATCGGAAGTTGAAATCAAATGATGCTTCGTTCGACTGTTACACGTTAATTACATCATATGTCAAAAGGGTATTCCGTGGACCAACAAATGTCTTTTCTAATGTCCAGACTTGACAGGCGAGTGTTTACGTGCGTAGAGCTATGCGTACTTTGTTCCCCTCAGTGAATATAGGCTGAGCGGTGCAAGATGTATCCAGTTTCAGTAAGAACACAGCGTGTGATGAATATTAACTCTGGAAACAAAAACATTTCAAAACCCTGGCGGATATTCCTAATCGACGTCAGAAAATTGTGTATTACGCATCTTGCCTTACGTTCTACTACATGCCGAAGTGTTTTCACGAACACGCTTTGCTTGAACATGACCCCTCCGTTCGGACAGACCAATTGAAATAATTAACAGGTGCTGCTGTCTTGAGTGAGACACCTTCCTGTTAACGGGGTGAAGCAAAATTTGTCTTTTCCGAAGTGTGAGCAAACTGAGAAGCAAATGCGTCTCCGGTCTATGACTTCCAGCTGGAAGTTCTACTACTCCCGATTTACAAATCAGAACATTCGCTTGTGATTTTGCTCATCTGTGTTTATCGGTTCTCACAAACCATAAATGAGAGTTCACTGACAGAGGGTCTGATGAACTGAACACCATCAGAACGTTCAACAATACATTTCATCGTGTCATGGGAGTTGGTGTACCTGGCCAATTGTTATAATTCATAGAGTACCTATCACGGACATCCATTATGGAGACTATGGTCGTCGAGTTTTGATCTACTGAGCCGGAATGTAGCGAAAAATATGGAAGTTTTAAAGCGCTTGCAGAAGTTGGATGAGCACTCATGACAAGTCAGTCCGTAACACACCTGCACGTTAGTTAGGAGGTTTGGGGATGTGTTCCCCTGTTAACGGTTATTTTTTCGTCGCTTATGTCCGCAGTGTAGCTTCCAGCCCACTAGACAGGAAGAAAACTAGCAAGAAATCTGATTGGTATTCTCAAAACTTTCTCATTGTTCACAAGCACTTTCCAGAGGTCTTTGTTAGTTTATAACTTGTTTAGTTTATAACTTAGTTGTTTAGTTTATAACTTGTTTAGTTTATAACTTGAAGCGATTGAGAAGATATGTTGGGTAGTACTCATAAGAGGTGTCTTGGTAAGCCCTCCCGATGTGTGATGAACCTCCTCTAATAGGGAAACCGGATCCAGCTTTTTACATGGTACAAATTGCAAGAATATATTACGCCCTCATGCCGCGGTTTAAGTAAAGAACTTTGTGCTATTTGCTTTATGGTTACTTTAAGTGAGTGGCCATGTGGAATAACTTAGCCAAATCAACATAGACACAACAACAGTTATTTTACTCTCTATATACAACGCTCATCTGCTTTCGGAGTCTATAAAACTTGGCACATTGTCTGAAACGAACCTTAGGCAATCCTCCTTTTCCGAAACCGTCCTTACGTATTTTGGACTCCTGGCATTCCACAACGATATCACTGTCTAGAATGGTGACCGCTGCGAGGTTTCTCCAGAGTGCGAAATGCTGCAATCCAGTTACGAACTCTCGTTTAAAACCCTATCCACAGGTTTCATCGACGTTGCGAGTAGTGTCGCGAGCAGGAATATTGTGGTTCCGTTATTAGGAATATATCCCTGTTTAAATGATCACTCGGTCTCAAACCCGCCAACTTCATTGTATCATTGACAATCATCATCATCATCATCATCATCATCATCATCATCATCATCATCATCATCATCATCATCATCATCATCATCATCATCATCATCATCATCATCATCAAAGACAGCAACATCAGTGTTGACACTGATGCTTCACTGCCGTACAACCATGAAGTTCATCTAGTTTCATATATATATATATATATATAATTATATATAAAAAGCCCTAGAGTGAAAAGAAGAGAAAAAGAGTGGATGAGGGAGGGGACCTAGTGCTGGCCTATGTCAAGCATTCTGAGGTGCCTACACCTCCAACCGCTCAATCAGACAATCTGGAAAGAAACTGACAGCATGAACGCCACTGACATCGATTAGCCGCCATTTCTTGCAACGTCTCCAGCCAAGCACAGGCGGGGTCACGGGGACCCCATCCTGGAAGGCGTACAGCACCAACAACACCCAAACTCTTCGTGATCTCTTTCACGCCTTTCTGCCAAGTCATGCGCTGTCCACCTCGCGGTTTGCGCCAGTCTGAAGGAGGCACGGAGAACAACACTCGCCTCGGTAGACGGTGTTTCGGCATGCGTAGCACATGACCGAGCCATCGTAGTCGGTGGTGCTGGATGATTTCCCCAATTGATGTACCTGCAGCACAACCAAATACCCGTTTTCTAATCACCTCGTGACTAACACGCTGACGCCATCCAAAACCAGCCACGCTTCTGAGGCATCGGTGGTCGAAAACCTGGAGACGCCTCACATCATCTGTCCGTAGAGGCCATGTCTCGCACCCATACAACAATACAGCCCTTACTGTAGCCTGGTACACACGACCCTTAAGATCTAGTGAGATGCCTTTTTGACGCCACAAGTGACGCAAATTAGCAAACGTGATTCGAGCCTTTGAGATTCTTGCACTGACTTCACCAGACACACTTCCGTCAGAGCTAATACAACTACCGAGGTATGTAAAGTTTTCCACAATCTCCAGTGATTCTCCTTGAATTTTAAGGGATATGTCCGGAGACTGCACGTTCTGAAGCATGACTTTGCACTTTGAAGGTGCAAGGCGCATGCCAAAAGATGGTATGATGGTGGTCAGTCTGTTCAACAGGGCTTGTGCTTCACTTTCGTCTTCAAAGATGAGGGCGATATCATCTGCGTACTCCAGATCGACAAGGCTCTCACCAGCAACGATTTGAACACCGGGGTTTTGAAGACCTTCCAGCGTTCGCCTCATTATTTCATCAATGACGAAGTTGAACAAGAATGGAGAGAGTGGACATCCTTGTCTGACACCACTTTTTGTAGGGAAGCTTTTGGAGAGCTCACCATACACTCTCACCCGCCCAGAAGTATGTGAATATAGGGATCGGATTATGTTTACAAACTTCTGGGGCATACCCTGTTGAGCAAGTATATTTAACAGCACTGACCGATCGACAGAATCAAACGCACCCTTGAAGTCAAGGAACACCAAGATTGTGGGTCGTCTGTACATGTGGCGTTGCTCTAACACCTGACGGAGTGTGAAGATGTGGTCAATGCAGCCTCTACCCGGTCGAAATCCCGCTTGATTCTCACGAGTCAAGGTTTCGCGTGCCATCGTAAGACGACGAAGAATCAATGACGCCAGAAGCCTTGTCACAACAGGAGTCAAACTAACACCTCTGTGGTTGCTACATTCACTGCGAGTACCCTTTTTGAAAATGGGCACTACTATCGATTCACCCCAGTTGTCTGGGACGGTCTCTTTCTCCCAGATAGACCCAAATAGTCTAGACAGGCACTGGCTGAGGAGCCCACCGCCATCCTTGAAAAGAGCAGGTGGAAGGTCGTCAGGACCAGCAGCACGATGACGCTTGAGTAGAGAAATACACTCGGACACTTCTGAGACCGAAGGCGACTCCATATTTACGGTCCAGCTTTCTGTTGAAGGCCAGGATTCTGGATTGGAGGTAGCAGGTGGCCAGCTGAATTGCTGTTCAAAGTACTGTGCCCAGCGGTCCAGACGTTCTGCTTTATTGCATATCAGGGAGCCATTTTGGTCTCTGATTGTTTCGCTGACAAGAGGTTTTCGAGGACCAGTCGAACGAATCAAATGGAACAGCCTGCGCACATTTCCAGCATTCTTTGCATCTTCCATTTCTTGGGCCTTTCGGGTCCACCAAGCTTCTCGGTCTGCACGGACACTCAGTTTCACTTGGCGTCGGATGATGCGTCGGGTGGAGTTGTGGTGGCGGCCAGGGGGAATCTGTCGCCGGGTCTCCAGCAAAGACACGGTCCTATCAGAGATCCAGTGTTTGAAAGAGGTTGGCTGGGTTGTACCGCAAACAGACGTTCCAACCTTGAGTAGCGCTTTGGATATCTTTTCCCAGTGGCCGTTTATATCCGACACCGTACCGTCCGGCAGGCATTCGACGAGTTGGTTTTGATAGTTTCGTTTGACTTCTGGATCCACTAGCTTCTCAATGGCTAAGCGAGGTGTGCGCGTTTTGCGTACACCTGAAAAGCGCAATGAAAAGCAGCAGCGTACAAGTGCATGGTCGGAGTCCACGCTGGTGTTCCAGAAGGAGCGGCAAGCGGTGATCGACCCTCGCCACCGATAACTCACGGCGATGTGGTCTATTTGGGTTCGTCGCTGGTTTGTTGGTGGGCACCACGTTGTCAAGCGATTTCCGCTGTTCCGGAAATTCGTACTGCAAAGGAACAGTCTGTGATCGGCACACATCTGAAGTAAGCGGTCTCCGTTGTCCGTGCGTCTCGTGTCCAAACCAAGACGACCACCCAATCGGGCCTCAGCAGCGCTCAGTCTACCTACCTGGGCGTTCATATCACCAGCAACCACAACGATATCTGAGGTTTTAACCTGCTGTAGAAGGGCACCTAGAGCGTCATAGAAACTGTCCTTGGCAGATTCAGAGCTACAGTCAGTTGGGGCGTAAGCAGACACAATAAACAAGGTGCGATGGACCTCACTTCCTCTAGATTCTCTCACAGATGTTGCCAAACGAACCGCACAGAGGCGACTATCAACGGGTATCCAATCAAGCAGAGACGCTTCCGCTCGTTCACTCAGTACAATACCCACCCCAGCATATCCAGCTGCAGCGGCCTCTGCATCACCAGAGGTGCGCAGCCGGAACCTGGAAGAGAGCGAGGGGGCAGTCAGTTCGATCACGGTACTTGCGTCCTGCGTCCTTGTTTCTGACAGACAACATACATCAATGCTGAGGGAATCCAGCGTACGAGCAAGAGCCACCTGTTGACCTGCTTGCTTCAGTGAACGAACATTAAAGGTGGCTAAGTAGACAGGCTTTCGGGGTTTGAAAACAGACTTCGAAGTGTTTAGGGATGTAACGGAACTCGGACGTACACAATCTGCGGCTAAGTGTGATGTAGGGCGGGCAAACCGATCAGTCCTAGAGCTGGGACCTGCGGAGAAAGTATTAAAATTGGGGCGGGGGAGGGTGGAAGACGGAAAACGTGAAAGTGTAAGAAGGGAGGCGTCAGCAGTAGCATGTTTTCGCTTACCCGCCCTGCTGTATGCAGCAAGTAAGGCGACCCGGCTGATGGCACCACGCGACGGCCGATGTGGCATGAAAGTACTGTTAGTTGTGAATGTCATGGTTGTACGAGGGCTGGGATACTGCCAGGGCGCCCACACCTAGACAGGAGGACGATTAGGGTCCTCAACCAAAGCCTTTGGCTCAAAAGCCTAACCGCAAGGCAGCGGTGTTGGGCTGGAAATGCAAGTACATTACCATTTTTACGGAACACGTCGCCACACATGTTCCATCCCCCAACCTGGAGGGCCAGGAGACTGTGTTCGTCCGACCTCTACCCATGGACCAACCTGGTATGAGAGACTCTGTGAATGTCACGCTGGCACCTCCCAGTATAGCTCAATGGGTCGCCGAGGTACACAAACCGCCACACCACGGTAAGGTCCAGTCTCTTCGTGACGGATCATTGACAATAAAAAATCACACACAGACTTTGAACTTTTTTGCACTGAACAATTCACCCCTAGAACCAGGACATATGACCACTTCACTGAACCAGTGAAACAACGAAACAGAAGACTGAATCCCTCAGTCTGTATTCATTATTTAACCGTGGCACTGATCAGTAAATCGTGTAACTCACCACAGTATAGACAATTACGGCTGAATGGCTTGTGTTCATTGCAGTCAGCCTAACGGACTAATTCTAGTGTTCCAGTAAAGATTAGTAAACGGTTGAAAACATGTTACTTTAGCGTTACTGAACAAGTGTGTGGGCGACTACTTCATGAGGAAACCAGGTCGTAACTTTAGAATGCAATTCATTCAGTTCAATAGCAAGGGAAACTTTCACGTGACAGAATTCAGCTACTAGGATCCATGGAGACGGGTTTCGAAATTATTGAACCGTCAGTCTCACTAAAACAAAGGATTGTGGTAGCATTGGAGGTGGAACATTTTGGCAGTCCGCCTTTGGTCCTGTTGGATCTCATTGGGTAAGCGCACTCCCTGGGTTTCCGTTTATCAGCTGTTCTACTTGAACCCAAGTAGGACAACCAATCAAGAACCCATGTGAACCAAAAGATATTAACGGTCTGCCAGTAGAAGGTTTATCGATACTTTGGATTTACAAATGGTCCAGACGCAATCAAAATTAGATCAACCATCTGATCTGATTGGTTGCGGTCACAGACCGCCCTATAGTTTACCAACCAACTAGAAGTATCGCGTTTCAACTCATTCATTTTACAAATCGGTCAATGGAAAATTGTAAGCTCTTTCAAATCACGCTAAAGGAATTCTACAAGTATTGGGCCATTCGTATAAGTTTTATTTGCAATTAATCAAGGCCGAAATTTCCATGCCATCATGGAGTTTCGTTTTTTGTGC
Organism: Clonorchis sinensis; assembly: GCA_003604175.2. Taxonomy (NCBI): domain Eukaryota; kingdom Metazoa; phylum Platyhelminthes; class Trematoda; order Opisthorchiida; family Opisthorchiidae; genus Clonorchis; species Clonorchis sinensis. Next base: position 57,096,702 of record CM030370.1, read on the forward strand.
ACAAAAATGTTTGACAAAATTGGATATCCCGGGGAAAAAATGTTTGGAGTATACTGGAGCTATTTCCGCATTGCTGTGTGATTGTGCGTGCCTCTGCATCGAAATTATTGAAATCCAGTCCTATCGAAATGTGTCACAGTTTTATTTTGTGTTGGGTGTAATGTTGCACCGCATTCGAAGCATACTTGCCAGATGTTCGGTAACGAAACAGTCTTGTACAAATGGGCTAACCTGCTCGATGGTCATGAACCCGTCATCTGGGCCAGTACGGACATGTTTTTAGACCACTGAAAAATGTGAACTGAACACCACAAAACAAGATGATCCGTGATCATGATTTAACGTCAGATAACTTAAAATAACGACTGTTGAAAATTTGAAGTATACGGACTTTGGTTGAATTGCCTTCTCCCAGTTTCAGTTTCAGCCGTAGTGAAGACTTTTACTAAAGAAGCTGTTGGGCCCGCATCTTAGTCCTATTACTCTAATTCGGCTGGGATGACAGGAAATCGCTTCAGTGGTAACTGTGACGTTAGGCTACCAAAGTGATGGTAAACCAGTTTATTTGAATAAAACTAAGGGGGGAGTTGAAGGGTAAGTCGGCAACCAAAGGACTTGACGTACGCCTTCTGTTCACTTCCATAGGTTTATTTCCTCAGAAGAAGTACCTCCAAACTTACCTAGTCGATGGGAAATCAAGAAATGGCTTGGTAATGAAGCATAAAGACCATTACTAGCAAACCCAGTTGTGCTGGTCATTGTTGTCTCCATGGTTGGGGAAGGCGAGACGAGACATTGACAAATTTGCACCCTCAGTTACGCTCATGCATGCCAACTGTTGACTTCGATGCATAGCGCTCCTTCCGACTTCCCCACAGACACCCGTGTATTGACGTATCAGTTATATCAGCCATTGCCTCCAATTTGTAGCTGTCTAGGCTTACGTCTCTAGGTCCTCAAGGAATGAGACTGTCAGCTGTAACCACTGTACCACAAGTACGTGGTTTTAATGCTGCTGCCGGTGGTGGTGGTGATTTTCGCTCACACTTGCAGGCCGATAGTGGTACCGGGACGTAACCATATGGTGAAGAAAAGTGTACAAGGCAAAAACGATTAAGTAATGCTGGATTTTCCCATTCGTTGCGTCAGTTACAATAAGATTTCATAATCCTTCCAAAATAAATCTAGGATTCATAGGATCTTGGTCCAAACTTGTGGCTGACTGGTGCAAGTCAGTCCACTAGGCAGTATACAAGACTAGCAGTGTTTTAATATCATTTTCAGTGTTAAATTCTTGGGCGCGTTGTCATCCAATGTAAAAGAAACCGTATGAATAATAGCTTGTTGTGTGCGTTCTTGCCCCTGCAAATTGCAACGGATGAGGGGTGTCAATTTACACGCTGCAACTATTCTGTAATTTTGACACTAGTTGCAGTAAAACGAAAGCTCATTCGCCCTAGATTTGTTTTTTGATAAGCTCGTCCATGTTTGGAAATGTTTTCTCCACATTTCAAGGCCATGCTACTCACAGAGACCACAAAATGCAGAGAAGACGGGGCAACTAAGCCTATGAAACTACAATGAAGTTGTCTTCTAGTCATCCATTTGCACCGAGGATATTAGGTACTCTATAAAATCAAACTTAAGAATCAAAAATACCTTATTCTGTCTGGATTTTGAGTCACGCAGCTTCAGGAAATAATTGTGGCAACACAGTTTGTCCAAGCTGCAGTGCGTCGCTCGAAAACATTCATACTACTGCTGGATTCGGTGAATAATTTTATGTATTCGACACGCAAAGGATGTGATTGTTCAGACTGACTGTGTGCACTGCTTTCAATAATTTTGTAAATGAAACCGTGAAGTAAAACACCAAGTTAGAATTTACTTTGAATTACAAAAGTTAACTATAGGCCGTCCCACCGAACATAGAGCTTGTGATGGCTCAGTGAGTAAGGTGCGACCGGAAGGTCCATGGTACGAACCTTGCATATCTACTGACCCTGTCCGCTCTCTTAGGCGACCGGAAAGTATCTCAGCCCCCACGGTTACTTCGGGTAACATAGCAGCTAGCCAACAAACAGCTGAACTAGTTTGTGATTTTATTTAGTCCGGAACACAAAAGAGTTGTTGAAAAACTATCAACGAGGGGTGCTGAAAAAATCATGTCGTGGATGAACCGGGACGAAATCGCAGAGACTAATCCCAGAGAGGAAAACGAGGCACTTAAGAAGTACGAAAAGACTAAAATCGTCAACACTATCTCATTTTAGTAATGCAAGTAAGGCAGTAAAACTAGACAAAACGGATCGCACCGAAAAATCCGACCGAGTGTTAGCATATACGACCACACATGAGTCAACCAGTCGGGACACAGTTCTAAATTATTCAAAGACAGCAATATGGCCTTCCGAAAACCAGTAGGTGAAATAATCAGCCTGGAACGACGGTCGGCAACACCAATCTTGTGCAATTCTGTGGGTTACCAAAATTAAACGAGGACATTTTTCCACCTCGTTATACCGTTTTTTTTTCAAGGGACGCTAAAGAACAATTTGCTGAAAGACCGTTCGGTCAATATCCTATTTCTGGATAGGAGACAGTGTATTCTTTCAGGGCAATGTCACAACAAACAATGAGATTGCAAGACAAAGGATGACCAAATTATGTTGGCACTTGTTAATTTACTTATAAGTTTGTCAAAGCGCCAATTTTGAAAATCCTTCGGAAGCAACCTAACGCACTGAAGACTACGAAACTGGAAAGCATATCTAGACTGTTAGATCGCTACGTAACTGCTTTCTTGTTGATATGCTAATGAACGAAAAAACCTCCGATCGTATAGTCAAGATTGGGGGTTGTTGCTTGATTCGTTGTGCAAAATTCAGAGGCTACTATGGTTGCCGGTTCGTTCGTTGACCTGAGAACATTCTCCTCAGATAGGTCGGATTTTTTTTCAATAGTAAATTCTCAACTTGAACGACGTTTACTTCTTTTTGAAAAAATTCAATATGACCTGTACACAATAACACGTGTGAAGATACCCCATATGATTTAAACATGAAAAAGCATACCATACTACCACAATGAAATAATGACGGTAAACCTGAAGCTTCCGTTTTCTGGATAAAAACTCATACGGATCAGATACCTACGTATCTCGAAAACTATCCAGTGTACCTCCAGAAAAATTGCACCCATAACCTGTACGAAGGGGCACAATCACACCATCGCTTAGTCGAACTGAGAACAAAAAAAGAAGCAAGTAGTTCTTCCTTACGGCAAGCACATAATGAAAATGGAGGCGGTATTATCACAAACTAGTCGAAGCCACTCACAAGATTGATGAAAACTCTTCGACTGCTCACGACTGATTTCGGCCTTCTTGGGGCTCATCAATTAGGTGTAGTCCCCGAACTTCCGTCAACCTTATGTTCTAATTGAAACCGGATTTGGCTGATTTCGAGAAATACACTCATTTACATATCAATCTGTTTTTCACGAGAAACTCAACCGAAACTTTCTTGAACCATGATAGCTCATGCACCGGATTCCATCTTTGGAGACTGGTTTCTCGGCCGAATGGTAAAGTGAATTAGGCGAAAGTCGTAATTTAACGGAGAAATTGCAACGGTAACAAAACAGAAATTCGGACAAAACGGAACGAAGAATTTTGCAGAAGTGGACAGAAATAAATAGGCCATCAGAAGAAACTATGCTAATTTCTATACATGAATAACAACTTCAGTTTAATGTCGCAAAGATCCTGGCGTTCCAAATTAAAAAATAATCAAGACACGTGTCATTCGATGACACCTTCAGATAACCATCGCATTGAACTGGCCAGATTTACATTCCCCTGCAAACGGAAGACCACCAAATAAACTGGAAGACCCTCAGCCGGAATTGGCTGTCACAGAACTAGTCGCATGACACTAAGTGGAGTTTGAGGGGCACCTGGACGTCGACCAATTAGAAATCGAACGGTCAAACCTGCTGCATGGCCTACCATTTAAATTACCATCAAATATGTAGGTTACCCCTGGGTCAACCAAAGGTATTCAGTATGTAGATGTTGAGGATTTTCAGAAGTTTCGGTTAGGATACCAACCTGTAATGAAGTGAGTCAACGGGAAAGCAATATTTTACTGCTCTTGAAAATTTGCGGTAGTACCCATCCCATGAACCTCCATATGGATTTGAACATGACTCGATGGTTCGTAGCTGAACGTTATATCATTCGGCCATGAGTGGTTGAACAGCACTGTACTCAACTTAGACTTCCTATAGCCTCTCGCATTCTTGAATAACAGCTCATTTTGCGTGATCCGATGTTGACCGCTTTCTGAATTTACTACCTGTCAGTTGAAAGCGCATGCGACTTATAAGGCATGGGACCTCGACCAAGGTTTTATCCTGTTATCGGTGAAAATCCGTGAGGCGCGGCACAGTTCTGCCATGCTCACTGAGAAGACACATGGGAAAACTGTGATAGTGTTTAAAGTGTACACGCTGATAAGTCACTAAACTACGACGCACCGCTGCCCAACTATGCACCAATGGCATCATTTGGAGCGGTGGCAAAACTTCGCAAGAAAGTCCTGTAGCTTATCCTACCTATCAAAATTCTCTTCATCAGACCAAACGTTTGGCTCTGTGATGAAAACCACTTTGCTCTTAAGGTCAGTACAGTATGACAGTTAACTTTTGTCGGTGTAAGAAACCTAGTGATGTTGAAGTGTAATGTTAGTACTTCAGGCTTAATTCATCCGGCGTTCGATTAGCATAAAAAATGAGGCAAAACTTAGTTCTCTCCGTTTGTCAACTTTCGACTATCCGAAGTGTTTTTAATCAAGACTTCTTTCTGTGGGTGAATTAATCTATTCCGGAAAGCAGTAGCACTGTTCATTCTTATTGGTAATTGTTACAAGCGCTCACCTCACGAATCTCCAGGGCACTAACTGTGTTGAATCTGAGTACGGGTAAAACACAATGCTGATCGGTCGCTTGTGGTTAACTGGTTTGACCCCCAATAACTAGCCAGGTTTTCGTGAGTTCGAATCTCCCTGGGAATTCATGGATGCTCCATCCCAATAGGGATGGACCGTTTGTGCAATACTTCTCGGCTTTTAGGCACACACTGATTTCACTTGGATGACAATCACTCGCTCAAAGGCTTCCATATCACCTCATACCACAAATTAGAGTGTACTGACCAAATATCATATACGCTTTGTCACGACATTAACTGGGCGTTTAGCATCTTGTTGCACTTGATCTCCCTTGATAAGGTAAATTAAGGAACACGAAAACGCCAACTCAAGATAAGCGGGCTTAGTTTATATCAAAGAACAGGAATTTGGTGTGGAGTTCCGGAGAAAGTCCTCGTAGAATTGTTGAAGTGGAACACAATGAGCTGGTGTGCTGATTGAGACTCAGTAAGGTGAGGCTACTGATATATCAGTGTTTGAGTTACTGCATCCAGCCAGTAAGATCAATGTAGCATTGGACCCAGCCTAGTCGAATTGAACAAGAGTTTTACTCTCACCATAATAACTGAGGAGGCTAGTGTGAATGGTAATCTACAGTGCTTCGGCGCAGACAGTCGACCTGAGGCCTGAAACCTGATTGGGGTTTCGTGTACTTTGTCTAGGGCGCGCGACTGTTGAATGATGAAAGTTATCAACATCCGTCTTTTGCTCCGCGTAGAAAAGCAGATTACGTGCAACCAGCACACAGTTTCCTGCAGTCCTAGAAATTGGTAGGCAACGGTCTTTCCTGTTGACATTGACATAAAGTCCCCTTTGCCTAAATAAGAACGTTTTCTCTGTTCAAACCACGTGATTCCGATCAGTCCTTTTATAAAAGGCTCAGTGAACGACAATGCCCGGAGATCTCGTAGGTGCATTGCAGTCCATAAAGAACATCGGGCTCCGGAATGCTCACAGTGCAGTTGCAATGCCTTCAGGATTGCTTCGTTGACGAAGATGGCAAAAAGATCAGACGTGCAGCAAGCTATATAGTTACACCTCCAGCAAGTAAAGTTTACTATACAGCCATTCTGATTGTGGTCATTTTCCTGCTAAAAGAATCTGCTGTGGTTTGATGCGCCAACCGCTAGACTGATCTAAACGGAATTTATATCTCATTCCGTTATGAATGCCACTTTGTAAAATTGCATATTAATTTACAGAAGAGGACTGTGTTTAGTCAGAATTCGAAAGTCGTCAAGTTGATTCTGGCCGTTTTAACGTTATGCAAAATTGATGCTTTCTGCTTACCCACAGTGTTCCGGCTTTGAAGAGTCTCCCAGTGGCGAAAATGCACAAACTGGCCGATGTCCTTGAAACGGTAAGCTGATTGGAGAATCCCATTTTATTCGAAAGGCTAAGGTTTTTTTCAAGTGAGCGTATGCTGTAATCGTGTATCATGATTTTTGCTTTTGACTGATGTATTCGTTGGTTTTCGTTCTCTGTTAGCTGCGAAAATCCCTTTGTTGTTTTTATTTAGGACTTAATGATTTCCGCCGAAACTTATAAAACATTATGTATTACTTTGCGTGTGGAAAATGTCGCCCGCCCACATTTCCTCACGCATACTGGGGACAACTAACCCCCCCCCCCCAGAGATTCCTTATTCCGCTTTCCCCTCCGTTACATAGCTACCATCACCACACCATGAAGTAACCATCTTTTGCATTAGACTTTTTGACTTCCTTTTGCAAGAGTTTTTGGGCGTTGCCGAACCTGCGTGAAAAAGGTCGTCGGTAAGATTAAAAGCCGAAAAGGCCAGAGTTCGCGTACCCGTCGCCAGTAGCCACTTAATTACTGCCCTACTGCACTACAGTTGCGTGAGAAATCGTTCCACAACTCAAAGTTGTTAGACCACCCATTAACCTCAGCATCCTTTCTCGCTCAGCCTATAGAATTTTGCAATCACAGCAACAACCCACTGATAATTCTTTGAGAATACTAGATCACAGAAGCTAAGAATGTTGTCATCGATCAACAACCAACCTGGCTTGTTAGTTATGTAATGTGCTCACATCGTGCACACTAGCCTGATTCATCTACTCCTTCGGGCTCTCTTAGTTCTTTTGCAACTCCAAGCATCTGGCTTTTTTATGAGTAGATGAGTTCATAGTGATGGATTATAGTTAATGTGGCTGATGCAGACACTGAAAATGTGTGCCGTCTGAATGGTGTGATCGATGTGATTTTGCCATCAGAGTGCTTCAGAAAATACATTCCTGTTTTGTGCGCGTTTGCAAAAGCTCTGTTTGTCGGCTTAGGTTCTGTTCACGAAGAAATAGAGGTCACGACAAAGTCGTTGGTATGCAAACGAAATTTCAGTGCAACAAGGCTATAAACTTGAATGATATTATATCTATTCGTCCTTAGGTTTTTAGTGGAACCTCTGATCACTCGGAATGGAATGCACGACGGGCTGAAAATGTCTTTTCAGCCATCTGGATGAGTACAAAACATAAAAGCTGTTTTATTCTACAAGCTCCTGCAATGGATGATAGCACAGCACACGCGACAAGATTAACAGTAAAACTTCAGCAGAAAATTCACTAAAGATTCTTATCTGGTCGATTAGGCCTGGTTGAGGATAGCTCATGAACCTATTAAGATATCCAGACAAACTAAACAGATTTTGAAAGCTTCTGAACGACTCAAACGGATTTTGTGCTTAGCTTTGTTATAAATCTTGAGAGCAGTTTCAACATGAAATGAAGTTCCTCAAACGTACTGTCCAGGCTGCTGAGAAAACATCAAAACGTCATAAACAAATCGTCTTGTGGCGCTATCACCTCTATCTACGTACCATCAGAACCATTCTTTCGCTGTTAGTGGGAAGTGTTTGGGAATGAAAACAAATCATATTTGATTACACAGAACCTGGACCTTCTGATCTTGTCACAACAGATCGATTGGTAAATTGAATTTGAATTGAGTAGATCCGATAGATGCTTGCTGAGCTTTTGTGATTTAAATTCACATTTTTCAGTTGATTGGAAAACATTCGCGACTACTGCACGAGTTCGGGGTAAATAAACGCATTTATTTGCTAGCTGAACGTGATTTCTTATTATAGAACGGGAAATCTTTGGTGATCAGGAAAACTTGGTTTATTGGCATCGCTCGACGGAATAGATGGGCGAAAAAATGGTTACTCCACAAAAACTAAAGATTATGATACTTCCCGTAAAACCTTCTGGCACACTGGAGACTGATGTGTTCAGTTCATCTAATCCGACATCACGAGATCACGAGAACCAGACCAGACAACACGATGCGGAAACTAGTGTCATGTGAATGTGTCTGAATGCCATTTGAATACCCCCAACGGAGTGCGCATCCCGTTAGTGTGTTTTTTAAACTCAGGACAAAAATCCTTCTTCTCGGAAATGCGTTTTGATTGGAGTTCGTTCACTCAAGCGAATCCACCGACCGGTGATGCTACTTGTATTGCACCATAGACTTCATCAGCAGCCCTCAGCACTAGGTCAGCCTATCTACGTCTGTCCGCTGTGGCACATCGGCTATTCTACAGAGCCACTCCAGGTGCCGGGTGCGTACGAAGGTATTCAGAACAAACACTCGTCGCACCGGATCCTGCAAGCCTATTATCGATAGTACATCCAAGTAGACCATGAGGGTTCCGTGTCAATAAGCTTGTGTCGGCACATTTTCAACCGAACAGTACGAACGTAAGACGGAACCGCAGCTACCCAAATATGGTCAGATGGAAGTTACGCAGACCTAGATGAAGTGTTTGCGCTCTCAGAGATCGTTCAGAAGTTTCACTGTTGAAGTTCCACTAATCAGTGCTTCAGACGGAATGTGTTCACGACAAAAGCTGTGTTATTTATCATTATGCTGTAAAATTTAGCAGTGCACATAGTCATGACATGATGATGACGAGTCCCAAATGCCTCATAGAACACCGGAAGTGTTACAAAATCGCTAGTCTCTCGGTTATCAAGCCAACGAATTTTTCTAAAAATGTCCTAAATTAAACGAAGATAGAACATAACGATAGAACAAAACGAAGTAGAACATAAGGTTGACGGAAACTCGGGGACTGCGCCTACCTGATGAGCCCCAAGAAGGGCGAAACCGGTCGTGGGCTGTCGAACAATTTTCAGCAACCTTATGAGTAGTGCATTACGTATATACAAGATACATTACTGTTTAGCCAGATCACCCCGTTGTGTTTTAACTTCATTTCTCATAGGACCCCGTGCTTGTGTCTAAGCTTCCGTTCATAATATGATCAGTTCTGTGATGCAGTCGATCTCACTTGAATATTATGAGGTAGAAAATATAGGTATCCTGATTGAGAGCACCATTACCGACCAGCAGAAACCAGTGGATTGGATTATCACCGGTTAGCGCCAAACACCACTCATCTATCACATTGCCATACTGTAACTCGCAGTTTTGCTATGCTACACGTAAACAGACATTGTTAAATGAGATGGAATGAGAATACGGGGAACAAAGGCAGCGGTAAATACCCACAGTCGTCATCAGGGACACTACTGCACTCGGAAACACCTAAAGCAGGCAACCTCCAGAACGTATTTCTCGAAATATTAATAAAAATATTATGTTCCGATCCTCCCACAATCGTATTGGCAGGCATTACTTCGAGATAAGTGACCGAAATCCCGAACAAGTGTCATTACTGATAAGTGACAACAAATACCAAGGAGTCTGTTTAACTTGAAACCTTCTCAGGCAGACGGACTAGAGGTGGAGTCCTGTTTTTTTCAGATGAGAATGAAATTCATTGTTGACTGTTGATCTAGATGTTGCCTTTATGAGTGCGACTCACGCTCACATCCGTGAACCAATCATAGGCGGCTATTTAAAGGCATAGTACACTGTTTAGCTGAACATCATGGACGGAGGATAGAACTCTACAGATGTACCCGATGATCCTAACGTATCTTCATATATCCCGAAGAATGTATACTTCAGTTAGAAGAAATCAGTCCTGCCATATCATGTGTTCTCTTAAATTTGGTCACGAGCATTGGGTTAGCCGTAGAAACGTCTTCTCAAGTGGTCCACTTGGGTTTGTGTCACCTCTGCGTCTTTTCTCGTAAAAACGTTTGAATTTTTGTCTGAAACAAGTTCTGAGTTGTTTAGAAGCAACAGATTCAGAATAACCTGAAATGAGGTCAAAAAAACTAAATAACACAGAGCTCAATTCCCAACGTAACGTGGGCGAAATTGTAAGTATGCAAAAGTCGAGCCAAGGATCAGCATACAATAGTTATAGTAATGGGTTATGTCCGTAGTATGTGCCCAGAGGAAATAATCGAATTCCCAAAGCATTTGTTTCACATACATTCATGCCCACATGCACTTTAAACGCAGCCAATTAACAGTTGATGAAAAACTGTCCACAAAAAGTTTGCGAACAGCAGAAAGATGAAGAGACATTTAAAACTTGGAGCAGATTGTTTTTTATTCAAACTTTCTTTCCAAATGGTATACAGAAGCAAGCTGATCCTCCCCCCAAAAGATTCTACCTTCCTGACTTGTATCCAGAGGAAAGTGAATGCAGCGTTTTCCTATCAGTACTAAATGCCTACTGAATGGCACTCATGGCATTTGATGCGGAGGCTCTCGAAAGTATGCCCCTCAAAAATCGCTGTCCTTCACTCATTACGAGAGCTTCCTAACGTGATTTTTGAGGTCATTACCCATTATTTAATACACGGTCTGAATGCCAGAATTAATCCTTACCAGCATAGAACGTTCAAGAATACTCACTTTGATGAACTCTAATAGGAGCCAAACTCGAGTCCAGCACCTCCCCATTTTGTGTGTACCCACTAAAATAATTTGACCAGGACAGAAAGGGGATTCTTCAGACGAGAGTGTTGTGATAGTGAACTAACCACTACCGACAAACTGTTGATGTGTGAATTCTACAAATCCCGCAACCCGGCATTGGTGCTATCTGACTGGCAAGTCCGGACGGGCTGGTCAGTCGACTGACACAACCATGACACCTAATGGGTCGTGGCCCCAGACCTCAGGTCAGTCAACCAGCCGGTCACATCGCTGGCACGCCAAGACGGCTACATGTTCAGACGTGGTCATTCAGGCACGTCTGCTGTGTGTTGGCGGAATAGTGGTTACGCGTTTGCCTCGCACATGATCAGCTTTGCGGAATCCGAACACCTTGGCAGGACCAAAGTAACGTAATACTGATGAGCCTTAGTGATAGCTTCCACCATTTGGTATGGACTTGACAGGAGGAGAGGTTCGCAGACGAGTGTGATATGGAGGAAAACTCACTGAAATGGTTATCTGTTCAACTCCAAGATAATCGCCGGCCTGATGATATATGTTGGTTTACTGCTTTTTCAGTGGATTTCTGGATATCTATTTATCAGAAAAAGACAGTTGATGTATTTCAGTTTTGTTTAAAGCTTGTGTGATGCCATATAGCCTTTTTCAAAAAATTTACGACACGTTCGTAGAAACTTAGTACTCAGTCTTTTGATGTTATAAGATATTGACTTTCCATATTTTTTGGCGTCCAAGTAGTTGTGAAGGTAGTTTCTATCCATTTTGTGGTCATATTTGTGTTAAATTGTTTTCGCTTTGGTGATAAGTACACATATCTCTACACCATATCTCAGCTCATGACAGTTCTCCTTCTTCCAACAGGTCTACTACGGTCCTGATGAATACATCATTCGAGAAGGAGAAATCGGTGAAACTTTCTTTATCATCCAATCGGGAAAAGTATGTTCCACCATAACCAACTTGAATGCTTCGTCTGTTGGGATATTGTGGCATGAGCAGCTGTGCCAAGTATATTGGTTTCCGTCCATGACGGACACACAAGCCTAAAGTTACGATAACTCCCTCGTCTTATTCCCACTGCCTCTAAATATGCATAGAAGCTACAAACTTTTGCTCCCAGCATCTGGTAGCTCTGAAGGGGTTCTTCGCCTAGTTTGATTGGACCCTTGTGAATCTGACCTGGTGTCAATCTCTTGTGTCTGTTTGGTTCATTGGGCGTATTCACTTCAACAGAACACAACAGAATAATCACCCACGAAACTGTTGAATTGAATACGCCCAATGAACCAAACAGACACAAGAGATTGACACCAGGTCAGATTCACAAGGGTCCAATCAAACTAGGCGAACACCCCCTTCAGAACTACCAGATGCTGTTTTAGGAGCCATATAAGCACTGGCAGAAGAGGAGGAATTCACCCACTCAACCCCGCACTGATGATGTCACCTCGATTGGTGATGAAACGTTTGCAATCCAACTACCAAGCTCGGCGAACAGACCAACAATCAATCAACGCACCCGAGCTACCTATATTCCACAACATTGCCGATTTTGCTCCCTTACTTCTCGTACGATGTTTTTGTGGTATCCCGCTTGAACAGCGAAGTACATGACATTTAACCCACCTACTCGGAGGTTTAGGCAACTGTTGTCCAGTTTGAAGTATCTGAAACGACCCAAACTGACGCGTACAGACGTGGGCAGGTGTTAGCCATTTATGTTCCCGAATCTAATCTGTTACTCACAAAACGAGCTAACTAAAGTCTGCTACTTGCATTCAGAATTGAACACACGATCAATGAAGGGGCATCACCGAGCTTACATGGCATAATTTTCAGAGGTCGCGTGTAATAAGCTGCTATCCCACCCTTGATACACTTCCGATTGATTAGTGAAACTGTGGAGACATTAAAGAACTTCTGTGTGCTTTTTTGCTGCTGATGACGACGATGATGGTGATTAACTCAATTCTATCTATTTCACACCCGATAAGTATTTTTGGTTTCTGAGATTTGATGAGGTCCAGCTTCTACTGTAGGCAAAAGCGTCCGTCTTTTTAACTGAAGGTTTCCAACAGGCCTGGCAAAACCTTTAACTTCCCACATCGGATTTTTGGATTTTTCGAGGTAAAAGCTGAGAAATTACCCACAGTAAATGGGCAGAAACCGTTGTGTTTAGAATCAATAAGCTTTTGGTTCAGTCATGTTTTCCATCTGATTAACTCAGCAGATGGTTTTGGGCGATGATGAAAGTGGGAAAGACCTGATGGACCTTGGCCATGCTGGTGACAGTAGGGATGACCTGGATCTTAAAACGTTTGTCACATTTATAAAAGACCAGCCGCTCAATCGCAGCAGTTTTAACCGGTGTGGAGGGATACACTAGTCGCAGTAAGGAAGTTTTTTTGGTCATAGAGGGCTCGTTCCTATGGAGTCTAGAGCACTCTGTTATAGGGGAAACATGTAATCCAATCTTGAGTCAGACATGCATCTCGTTAGCTTTTTCACATTGATTGAAGCAAGGCCCGGTCATGTAATAAGAGTTTGGAATGAGGACAGATCTAGGGTCTGACTTTTTATGGTGTTATTCAGCTGTGCAGACCGTGTGCTAGGAGATGAACTGAGGTAGAAGTGCTCAAAAATCGTCAATTCAGCAAAGAATCTCCGGAAAGAAGCATGAGATGCGCTAGTGGGCCACTAGCCTACTTTAAGGAGCAAAAGTCAGGTGTCCAGAACAGCTTAACGTGCTATTGAGAGAAAGAGGATAACCCAGAGTCTTAGGAAAAGCAAAGATAAATGTGGCAAATTCCCTATTACCCCATCTCCTTGGGATAATCTCTCCTCTTTGCCTGAAACTCCAAATAAATGCTAGTTTATCCACTCAGGCGATTACTTGCTAATTTACCTTCCACTCTGTTGCAGGTACGAGTCACGAAATCTGTTGGTGACAGCCAGAAGTCGAAAGAAATTCGCCAGCTTTATGCCGGGGATTGTTTTGGTGAGAAAGCACTATACAAGTGAGTGTTTTGAGGAGTTTTTGTTCGGCTTTGATAGTTATCTGGACATTGGTGCGAAATAAATGCACCGAGTTCAAGCCTACTTGCCTGTTTGTTAGGCAGGTTGGTATACAACACTGAAGTCTACATAACTGCCTTGAAGCCACTGTTTGGTACTTGGGTTAAGTTTTTCGACTCGCATCTGTTCTACCCGGATATGCGAGAATCCCAGTAACGGTGACCTGACGATTAATGCGGTCAATATCGGACCCGTCCAGTCTTGTTCGTCTGCCATACTGGATGAAATGATCTAGAGAGTCTTTGTACACGTCCGCACTGGTCAGAATGATATCCACGCTTTAGAATAATGAAGCATGTGAAGTCAACAAAATAGCCTTCAGTTACGACATACAGTACGACGGCTGCTTCTACAAGAAACCTGTGCAGGTGTTGGGTATTGTTTGGAGAAGGGTTTGTGTATCCTTACACTGTGTACTTATACTGATATCTATCCTATGTACTGCGCCAGACAGCAGGGATATTCAAGCATATAAAAGTCCGTAGGTTTTCTTTTTGTATCTTGTCTAAGTTTCTCACTATAAACCGCATAATTGGCTGCTTGAATATTACAATTATACGGTACATTCTGAATGCATAACGGTACTTCAAACACATAGGAGGTTGGTTCTTGTTTCTCATTGTTTCCAGAAGCACGTTACCCAACAAACTTGCGGCTAGCCACTGTTGGCTGAATGGTTTTACTTGGCTCTTGATCGTTCTCCATTGGACATATTTTCTCAGTCCATGTGGTCAAGCCCGCCACGCTGCCCAGTTTGACACGTAAAATATATGTTGACCAACGTATAAATACCGATATTAATGTGTCCATTTATGATGTTGCGTCATATGTGCTCAAGATGCTGGCTGGAACTAGGGAGATTATGCTCAATGCTTCACATTCCATTGATAGCCTTATATGATAGCCCAAGAATATTAAGTCAGAACAACCCATGTATCTTCAATATAGCCAATCCTGAATTTTCGACAAGCCATAAAAACTTCCAGTGGCTTTGGCTTCTAGGGTAAAAGGGAACCAAAGAGATTGTCCCTGGTCTGGCAGGAGAGGCTTGATCATCCATAGTTCTAGAAGTTTCAGAGTCTGTTTAAGGTTCATAGGTTCAATGAGTTTACGCGGACCTAAAGAGAGATGTTCTGGCGCGTTTTACTCACAGTCGTTTTGTTCGTGATAGCAGTGATGTGCCTTTTATCATCCTCCGTCAGATGGACGGAGTTTCTCAGCCTCAAAAGTTTTCGCAACCTGGCGCCAGGTTTGATTTACTGTATTTTTGTTTGTACATTTCGTCAACTTGCTCAGTTGCTCAGTTGCTCAGCGTGAAATCGACAGATTGAGTCAGATCGGCAGTCTCTCCATACAACTCGGAATATAATCTAGTTTCTTTGCTCTGGCGGTCAATTTTCCTCCAGTTTTCTTGCAAAAATTCCCCGGGGACACTGGAGCATTCGTCATTTCATCTTCTTGAAATCAGACACATTACTGACGTTTTAAGTGCTTTTAGGCCAAGTTGCGATTTATATCTCAAGAAATCAAGTTTTATTGAGACCAAGCTTCTTTCCACCACAGAAGCGATTCGTGTCCATATTTCTAAGCCATACAAAAGCGATCTGTACAGACGTTTCGTCCCAAGTCACTGGCAATCATTTGTCAACCTCACGTGAATCGCTGAACTCATACCAGTTTTATCGGTCTTAGCCATTGAAAACCGACCATTTTTATTTGGACCACCTACCCAATCCATAAGCCATAGCCTGAAGATAAAAAACGTCCTGACAAGACTGCGCCAGTCATTTGCTCAGTAGTTCCACTGATTAATCAGATGTCGATTCGAATCACCATACAAGCACGGTACCACATTTCGTGTGCTGGGCAGCCTATGTAGATAGAGAGCATACCCTTTAAAAAACAAGACAACTGATCATAAGAAACCAAACTGTCCAATGTTTTACATCAGTGTAATATCCGACAAATGCCAGTAAATTGTTTCAGCTAAATCTCTGCAGTAAAAAAAGAAATGGAAACTCGAAATATGAAGTCTTTTTAACATTTTGTGGAACCGAACGGTGTTAATATGAGTTCAAACATGGGAAATTTTATGGAAACTTCTGTTTCAATACTTACGCCATTATTCCGATACACCACAAGGTAAATAGAACTAAAAGTACCTGATTCTATGGCGTGTCTAAATTTGGCATATTTAGTTATGGCTAACGTTAAATCAGATGATCAAGTACTGAAACCAGCTGAATGCCGAGGAAATTTGGAAATTCAGATGGAGACGCAGAAACACTAGTAGGGTGGTCAAAACACAAACGAACGACTGAGTTACAGCCCAGATTGTGCAAGGAGTTGAAAATCTTAATCTATCGATGGTCACAGCAATAGAATCTCCTCAGTGGAATTCGCGCTTGGCTAGCCAAGAGAAAAGGAAACCAACCTCTTGGTTCACTCTCGTAACATTACTCATTACATTATGAGATGCCGGTCCAGATGCGAACCCGGTTATTTTCAAATGCCTATCTATTAGACGCTAGCTGTTTGTCCAGTTGAGACTGAATGTCTAAATAGTATTCGATGGAAGTAATGTCGACGAAACCTGTGCAAATAAAGAATGGGCCAGTTTTGCACATTTGGAATAATCGCGTTTAAGCGCAGAAAACGCGGAGCAACTATGAGTGACTAGGTTTTTTATTTCTAAGCCTTTGCATATCTATTACACCGCTCCAAACGACTACTGATTTTACAGCCTGTAATTAAGTGGGAGTATTCACTTACCGTAAATACATTTTCAGCGGATATTCGTGTTGAGTACTGTCATACTTCGGCCTTTAATTGCAACACATAACCTCAAGTGAATCGGAGAAGGCATTTAAGGTTTTGTTCAATCGTGTTAATTCGTGTTTTAGCTAACCTCAGATCGTTATGAGTAGCTCATTTTGACCATCTATTGATGCTTTCACGTTTGCATTTCCAATGGTACGGAACCAGCTAACCCAGCTTTATAAGGTGTCATTTTCTATTTGCATCAATATCAAAAAATTGTGACAGGGAATACTGAGAGTCCCCGGCACCTTTCGAATCATGTCCTTTGGAATAGTTTCCCCAGATCAGTTCAAACCAACAGATTACAACGGGTTATCTCAGTCTACAAAATAGTTATCCTGAAAATTCTAGCAAACCAACGTGGGCTATGTCCTCGTGTTCATCCGACACAAATCAAGATTAACAGCTGCATCGACGGTCGTCTGTCTTCACCAGAATAGAAACACCAAATGTATTGCTTTCTCATAGCCATACAGAAAACGCAAAATCTGCGAACGGGAAACCCCGATAGAGTTCTACAGTTCAGTATTCATGCTTGAATTCTTATATTTGAGTCAAAATTGAAGCAGAACATTCGGCCTCTCGAGAGCTCACTATCTGTTTACCTATTTTGGGCCCATTAAATGGCCTAGTCTCCAATTTTCGACCAAGACTGTCTCGTATTTGAATAGAAAACTGAACGTTTGTGCAGATAAATGATCTTGGGAATTAAGATGACCTTAACAGAGTCTAAAACAGAACTCTCATTTATAATCACCATTGAGTTATGTGAGCAAAGTCACATACGAACTGTGGGCACACGACAATATGGTGGAGGCATAGTTGTAAGCGTAGAAACCTCAGAGATCCAAATTCACCCTTCAAGCTGGTAACTATTAACGGCATACTGCGATTCAGGTTGGCTCCACAGCCCAACCTTAAACCTGATTCCCTAGTGTGTCGTGCCCTCAAAGCGGGGCATTTCCTTAAGGCTGAACCGGAAATCGGGTTCTTTTCCAACTTATTGCCGTGTCCTCGCCCCGTAGTATGATGATACATTTAAACTGATTGGATCTGAACATTACTAGTAATCTCTTGGCTAATTTGGAATCACAACAAGTCCCCGGGAATCTGTCGATCTCGAGCGACTTCCACTGACTCTCCAGTCTCTTCAGTTACCTGAGCCGGTCTGCTGCCCCATGGCCCTTCGGCTCCTTGAAACTAATACCCATCATGAGCTCCTCGTATGCCTTCACTAGAAGTTCTGAATATGGCTTTGCGTGGTTACACCACGTTTACCTTATTAGAGGAAACTGTGCTCCACAGTTTGCCAGAATTACGCTTGCATTCCTTAATGAAGACAAAACGGTTTGCACAATGAAGCAACACTTCATGCGCGTCGCATTTACTGGGTCCGTTTTCAGAAAACAGTTGTTTATCTGATCCTTTTGCATTTTGTCCAGTGCTAATCCCTTGTGACTGCCTTATCCCCAAAATCTGAATACCAGCCCGAAGTTGACGGTAATCTCCTTGAAACTTTTATTTTCCTCCAGTTCGGAAAAACGTAGTGCTAATGTGATTTCTATGGAGTCGGGAGTTTATCTGCTGTCTCTTGATCGAAGGTAAGTAAAAGAGGGAAGTTAGTGTTACTTTTCTTTGTTTGATTGAATGCGATGCGCGATGTGCGTCAGAGACAACAACGTATGTATATGCATTAGAGTGGATTGGTTTCGGCATCCTCTCCGATGATTGACTAATTTAACTACTGAGATCATCTGTCTGAGCGAGTGACCTTCAGTGTTCACGTGGTGTGCCTCGATAAAGCAAAATGCGCTACCCGTCGGATATATTGCAAGCTGAAAACGGGTTTTTACCTTTAGAGGACATATATAAGTTGTTTGTTGTATTGTGCAAGGGAAAAGGGACTTTCAGTGACGCATCATTCTTTCAGTTGAGTGAAATATCCTGTACGCATCAACCTTCCAACGTTGTTTCCGAGCAGATTTATCTAAACTAAGGAAGCTGGGCCTCCGCCGATTGGTCGAACCCGAATCTCGGTTTTCCCTTAAAAAAACTTTAAGTCCACAGACCATAGGGATGTTACTTTGCCGGTCAACCGACAATTATCCTTTCTTATTCCGTGATAAAGCCGTATCGATGTGCACGTGTTGTGGAATACACTCAATTCCTGATTGCTGTGGTAGTTACACTGATCATTGTTTGCATGAAAAATACGGGAGGCGTGGTCACATTGTTGATGTATTCAAGAAAAACTACTGATGAGAGACTTCATGCAGAACACATTGGGAAGCTAACCTCGATGGACCCGGAAGACTCCAGGAATGGCGGATTCATAATCGTTGACATTTCTAACCTAAAAAGGTGTACTTATAGTTCAATAAATCCTGGATCCGCGGATACCCCACTTTCAAGAAATTGCTCAAGTTGTAGCGTTAGAATCCTTTAATAGGATTATTGCAACCTAATCAAAGACGTGACGAACTACTCGTATCGTACAAGGGAGTTTTAGCTGACTCATCCATGGCACCAAAGTAATTTGCAACTGCATGTATTTCGTCATTTATTGCTTGGTAATCGTCTGCAATATATTTGCTGATACGTTTCATGTTGCGCACTTGAAGTATGTCATGTATCTTCAAAGTTGGTGTATGTGAAGCTTGTGAACAACTATAAATAGACAGAATTCCCTATCTGTAATTTTTGGAAAATCAATCTAAGCCTGTTTTTTAGCCAGTAGACAACATCACCTCTAACCTATTAGATAAAACACTAATTTAGGGTGCTGAAATTTAGTTGCATACCGAATGCCGTTCACTTCGTCCGTAACCACCGCGCTTTGAACACCTGGCCCACCTGCTTCCGTGGGCAACCTTATTATAATTTTGATAACTGTCATTTCCAAAACAGTTTCCACTCCAAAAATGGCCATCTGGAAAATGTTACAGACGTGCCCATTGAAGGAATTCTCATGATAGGACCAAAGTTCTTACAATGCTACACTGAGTAATTAATGACCTGATATCAATGGCACCAAATAATCCTTTGGAAAAGTTATAAAGTATGTTCAAATGTATCTTCCGATACATCAGCTTATGTTCCTACTCTGCGTATCTTCAAGTCGGAGTGGAAATCGATTCCTATCTCGGAAAGAGACTACAAGGAAGTTTGCTCTTAAGCG
Source organism: Clonorchis sinensis (assembly GCA_003604175.2). Lineage (NCBI taxonomy): Eukaryota > Metazoa > Platyhelminthes > Trematoda > Opisthorchiida > Opisthorchiidae > Clonorchis > Clonorchis sinensis. The sequence continues at coordinate 57,116,613 of CM030370.1, forward strand.
GACGCTATGGTGGAGTACACATTATTCTGCTGGTTCTGGCGGTAAAACGAAAATAAATTGATTTTGCTGCCAAGATTGTTTGATCAGTCATTTTGCATGTCTGATGTTGTTTACCGCCTACTACAAATAACCCTCTGGATGAAAGTTTCAAGCGCCAGATTAGAACCGTTTGGCAGCGTGTGTGCGCCACAGAATCTGACAACGTCCACTTGCAGGAAATTCCGTTTCCACTAGAAGAGTGGTATTCAACGAAACAATGGGCAACAGGCGTGCATGGAAAACGGAAATCATGGTCATCGATGATTTTACGTGGTGACGGAAGAGACGTCAAGTTTGTAGGACTGTTTTGCGACTAATTTTCACACACAGCGCTCAGAGTTGCCTTGTTTGTGGGCGCCGTAAACACTGGTACCATCTACCAATACCTGTAGATTGTAAAGGATTTCCGGTTGAAATCTGCATCGCTTCTTTCCCGCAAGAAAGGGATACACTTTTCTGCCAAACTCTGTCCGGTTAAAGTCATGAAGACATCGTAGTCGTCGATGCCTGAGGTTACGTGAGGTGTTTCTAGCCCGCATCTTTTTTATCGGCTGGACCGTAAAAATCATAGCGGTTCATGAATGTCCGATATGGTCATCTTATTACTTATGGTGTGCGGACTGTTTAACACTTATTGTCTTTTTGAACTGTTGACTTTGATGATAAACCTTCTTTTGATTGTCGCTATTACTAATACTATCGTTGTTGTTACTATTATTATTATTATGATTGATGTTTTTTGTCCCCACTGGTTGAAACGTTTTGTGCATTCTTTCGGCAATGGTAAAACTGAAAATATGGCAAACTTCGGTGGGCTTGCCTTTCATTTTACCAGTGCTGGAAAGAGGGTGTACCGGCTATTCTGTCACGAACAGAAAAACACAATACATCCCATCTATGCTGTGTTTTGAGGAACTTCCAACATTGAAGACTGTAGAACACTCTTCTACCTTGCCTGTTTTCAGCAATTTTATCCACCTGATCGGAGATTTGAACGAAATAAAATCGAAGAATTATGACAAGGTGGAAGACAGGTAAGTTCAACGATTGTTTGGCGATTTATTTAGTGACATCAACCAATTACTTGAGATCATTTTCATCCACGGACGATAAGTACTAGATTTCGTTCTTTATTGATTTACTCCTCAAGGCATTCTAGCAGGTGGACCTATCATCGATAAGAAATCGGCTATTATGACACGGAGTTTTCTCAGTGCAAACTTTATCCGAGGAAACAAGCCACCCACGAACATACTGGAAATATTTTGTGGTTTATCCTTCAACAGAAATTATGCTGATGCACAAAACCATTGACGTATACTTTGGCTGCACAATCAAGTTAAACCAAAGATGTAATATTGCTTTGCCAGTCTTGACGCTAAGCAGGTTTTTCTTGACTTGTCCTTTGTTATCTTTTGTTCTAATATATCAGCCTGCCTTACGGAGCAAGGTCATTAAGGCCGTAACACTGAAGTGAACGACTGAAAAGCAATTAACACCGACTTCCGAATGAGAACGTCGTTTTTGCTTTGTCAGAATCGGTTGATTGTAAACTACTTCCTTTCTTGAGAGGACAGAGCTGATTTGCTTCGGCGTTGTATGCCGAGCTCTTGCTTGCTACTGAGGGGTTGCATCTGTCAGAGCCTGTCTCTTCTGGAAGGTGGTTTTGAGCAGATGACTGACGCTCATTTGGTCGCTATGATGAGAGTGTAATTGAATTTGATCAACGAATAAACGTATGTTCACGTAGCTTACATCTCAGCAAGTGACTTAAACATCACTCTTCAAAATGTCCAGCCTGTTTTAGTTCCTGTAACAGCCACCGATCGAGGTCTTTTACGCTGTCGCGGACGTGCTATTTCGAAAAGTGGACTGTAAGGAACTGGCTTCAATATTCCTGAAAGAGATTTACTTGAGGATCCATCGTTGATAGTGAGAGTGACTTTTCTTGCTGTTAATAGTTGAGCGTTTGTTTTTGGCTGAGTATCGTAAATTGCGAATCAGCCATTCACTGGAAAATCCACTAAAATGTCGCAGCCTGGTGTATAGTGCAGCATTTCTGTTGCTCCGTACGACCACTTGTCGTCACTTTTGCGATGAATGGGAATCACATCCCAAGTCTTCTGAAGTTAGCTCGTTTTTTCTCAGCTCCTCCGTAAATGTTCATGAATATCCTGCGAAAGCCAAAGTTATTATGGTATGCTCGAGCTACTTTGTTTCACCTGTTGTGTTAGAAGCAATCAATTTATCGCATCAGTGATAATTAGCATTTCAGTCTGGATTTCTAGTTTAGGTATATTCATAGAGGTTTATTTACTAGATATCTCAATGTGAATTACACGCAGTCCATAACAACACTATGTCCTTGAAAGGAAAACAAACGCGCAGAAGCCAAACGTTGGAAACTGTCGTCTGAAACAGACCTTAGCTTCCAAACCTTGACATCATTAGCGCCCTAGACATTCTCTGAGTGCCATGGTCTCCTCCGAACCCAATACTGTGGACCTATAAACTCAGTAACTAATTACTCCTCCAAAGTGAAACCAATTAGGTCAAAATATATCAAAATTGATCATTGACTGATTGCTCAGGAAATATCCATTTCATTCGAGGGAAAACGTTAAAACTTTTAGCCATCCTGCTGGGCACGGAGATTTTCTTACAAGAGACCAACTGATATGAAATGATGGTCAATTTAAACTTCCGCTCAGACAAACAATTCTCCGTAATCTTACAAACCTCTGCTCGTCACAAATCTGATAAGATATGAAGCTACTTTCATTTTCCATCCTGTTCTCTGGAATCTTATCGTTTTCGCAAACATTAAATAATATCAGTCAAACAACTGGGAAACTGTGGTATAACTGAACTGGTTTGGGACAGATTAAAGTAGCAAGTGCCTTGGCAACACACCGGAACTTTGTTCCCTTTAAACGAAACAACTACGGTCTGCACAACTACTTTTCCGTTTTACAAAACAAATCATACGTTCGAGATTGGTCAGCACCGCTGAGAAATTGCTAATTTATTTGCAATTGTTTGGTGTAAACTCACTCACCAGGCCAGGAAGTCTGTCGTCCCACATACAAAATTTACGAAACTGCTAGCACAAACGTGTGCACCACTGTCGAATTCCAGTGACCATATCACGTATGAATTAGCGTGATCGTCCACTTTTAGGGCATCGGCCAACCCAACACACAACACCACCTAATGCAAAATTCACTCTGAATTGACAGTTGTATGTTTCAGGCATCGGGAGTAGGTGCACAAGCCCGGAAAGTTTCTCTGGTGGAATGGAACAGTAGGCTGTTGCCATCAAGCGCACACTATGTCATGGGTTGCTAAATACATTCTGGTGCACAGACATATGTAGATAGATAGTTTGTGGGCAAGAAGTGAATTTGGAAAAACGGTAGGATACCATCCCGTGATGAACCACTTAATTCCGCGTGTCCATCACAGTGCTGCTGTCACTGGATAGTATGTACTAGTAGTTTGCTAGAGTTTACAGAGTTTGATCAGTTGTGTCATTCGGGTTTCCTTCTCCCTGGCACATTTCTGCATTTTCTGCTTCTCGCAATGGCTATTTACTTGGTCTGTATCATTCATTTGGTTATTCACTCGGTGCGTACCAGGGATTCACAAATGATTGATTATCATACTTTTATCCAGACGTGCAGAACGAAAGCTGCCTGGCGAACCGACAATTAAGAATATCCTTTATATACCTAAAGAACGTTAATCGACAGTCTTGTCGTGTTCGGATCTTCAGTCGATCCTTTGTCAATCGTGAGCCCCAATCTGTAACCTGTTAACATACACAATAGAAACCAAAAGAGAGTTCAGTTGATTTTCAAATAAATCTCTCGTTTCCGCTGTTTTTCAGTCAGATTTACTATTGGTTAACCATGCGATAGCTACGCGTCACCCATTCGATTCAAGTGTACCAAATGCGGAAGCCTGATTCTAGAATCTGTCAAATTTCCTAATTGTACCGATTGAGGATTTGAGTAAACCGAGAAGAGCGAAACCGGTCGTGGGCTGTCGAAGAATTTTCAGCAACCTTATAAGTAGTGTAACCTTACACACACTGGTGTTCAATTGACCTTAAAAGCTGGCTGGAATTCGTCCATTTGTACCCTCAAAAAATGATGACACCAGCAGTGGGCGGTCGACAAGCTTCCGTCAATCTGATGAGCACTGTGGTTTGCAGCTGACGCGGCTAGATCTGTTTCCCTCAAACTATTTCTTGTTGATTAGGGAAAGTTTTTTGTTGATTTTATCAGTGATATAGCATGTGTATTCGAGGAATAGCCCGGTTGTGTATTGCCTTTCCCATTGCAAATGATGTTGAAGCTATCATCTCTTGTGACGAAGAAATGTGTGTGTAACGCAGAATCATCCCAAGGAAAAGTTCACTAAGAGAACTTTGGTGCGCTTGGTATTGGTAGACAATTGCACTACTGCTTGAGTACCATCAGCATTCATATGTGGGGAGAGTTGTCAATAAGCAAAGTTGTCAATAGACAAAGTTTTCGGGGTTCGGTTGCGTAACAGTACAATGAAACAATCGTTTGGCTCAGCCGGATGGCCCATTTGTGGCAGATATTTAAGAGTGTGTCTGAGAAGGAGGTCTTACGCATTCCGAAATTTCAGAAATTGCTTTACTGCACTCGCAGGCGACGATCAATCAGTTCCTAGATTCGACAGTTCTGTTCTTCGATTACTTGAAACGTATCAGAGAGTGGTGTTTAAGATGGCAGCCATACTGACACGACGGCCTTAAAATTCTCCGAACCGGCCTGTGCTGAACCACTGGATTCCTTGCGCGAAGTTAGGTTGGGTTCAGCTTGTTTAGATATACATTTCACCGCACGTTACTATCCGTCATACTTTTTCCTCACCGCATTGCCTCTAACACATCAAAGTTAAGTAGGTAAACTCTGTCTCATTTGCTTCGTTTTCTGCTCACAGGGCCACCCACCCTACTCAAGATGAAGAGGCGTTAGAATATCGTGAAGTCCCAGGAGAACCCAGTGAAGAGGTGAAATTGACCGATCTGGAGCGGGTGGCTGTCCTGGGTGTTGGTGGATTTGGCTGTGTGGATCTCGTAAGTGACCACCGCATTCGCATTAATGTTTATTGAGACCAGCTAATTCACAACTCGATGAAAGGCACCACAATTTCTCTCATCGTAAGCAGCCTCGCTGATGCCACTAGAGTGCTTTCATCTTAAATTTTTACAAGTTTAATTTACCGTTTTCGGTATTCAGAGTAGCGTTTGCGAAAACAAGAGTAACTGTGGAAACTCGAGATATATTTATTTCCGCTGTTTTTGAGACAGGCACTGAATTTTGGTTCACTTGCTTTGATAAAAGAATGTCTGCTCAACGCGAGTGCTTCAAAGCATTTTCTAGTACGGACATTCAGTCAGTTTAGCTAGAGAATAAACCTTGAATGGAACGTCTCTGTGCTTCTATACCCGTGAACTCAAACTGAACCAGAAGAGCAAACACGTAATGATTATAAGAATCAACTGCACAAGTGTCCCTAGGGGACAACAGAAATAACAAGTGAATTTTACTGAACAATCTAGGCCTTATTTTGGTCCAATACATCCACTTACTCAAAAAAAGCTGAACGTAGTCCCGGTCTGGTTTCCTTTTAGTAGCCTTTCTGATGTAATGGATCAAGGTTATTTGCACACCGAAACTAACGTGTTTTATTGAATCACACAGATGGAAAGCGATACTTTCAATGACACACTATCAGACTAACAAAATAACAGTATATGTGAAAAACGCAGTTCTGTTGGACAATATATATGCGTCTGTTTTCACTCCCTGACGGACGTATGGGAGATTGTCTCGAAATGTTGTTAGGTTAGTTTTGGATAGGTTAAATATGGTAACCGGAACAATCCAGACACGTCATTTGACGTGGTCCGCCGTGTCCCTTTATGCAACTTGTCACGACCGAGACTGTCACCATCAAACTCCATCAACCCACACACTGTTTGCAAACCAACACTGTTGTAACATTGGAACTTCCCCAGCCTAGAACATCGCCCCACTTTCAACAGTTCAACGAAACCAACCTCAGAACACTTAAGGGTTCCAGCCACATGCCTACCAGTAAGTTAAATCAGACTAACGTGCCACAGAATCACCGCTGTACAGAGGAATTTCGTTTTAACACCTTTGATTTGTTCGTACTCACCCTCTGAGTACTCAGTAAGAACACTGTTTCCTACCTCTTTGTTTTACTATGAAATCTACTATTTTTATGCGATAGATATACATTCTCCATCTACTCATCTGTCTTAATGTTCCAGCATCGAATTGTCTGGTAAAACGACGACACTTAGCTGTCAGCCTTTCAATCATTCCGTCCCAAATCTCTCGTGATGCACCTTTCTGGGTGATGCCGTGTTTCGTTAAACGCACCTTGTAAAACGTGCGGTATTGTTCCGCTCCACCTTACAGATACAGACTAATTTCGTATACGTTTGCAATGAAACACTAGATGACACTCAGTTTACTAACTTTGCTTCGTCAGTTTATTTTTCAAAGGCATGTATATTTATCCGGGCCGTTTGGAACCATTAACGGACGGGTTTTCGATAATGTGTACCATTATACATACCAAGCTTCAAGAAGTCGGCCACTGAAGTCATTTGATCATTGGCAATAACACTCTAAGAATTGTGTGCCCGGAAACCGTTTGGTATATCCTGGTTGGAATGTGCCGTCGTTGCACCTCCATGGCACTTATTACCTAAGCCGCCTTACGTTTTATGAAATCACACGTTTTTTACTGAACTGTTGGATGTACCTAATGCATCTTTCAAATGAAACTTGCCTTACTTCACTCCTGCTGCATCCCCATCCCTAATGGGTTCTAAGTTGGACAAAACGCCTGGCTCATTGCTTTTTCAGGACTAGCCACAACATGTTTTTTGGATAAAGTATTATGACACAGTGCCTAATGGTAGAAGTAGCTGATAATCCTTTTACTAGTTCACGCCCAGTTGAAAATTACGGTATACAGTTCTCCCACCAGGATTGGATAATCCGTGCACAATTTGCCACATCACTAATCTGCCCAATTTCTTTCGTTTAACTTCTCCCTGTAAGGTTGTTTGGACAAAAGATCCCTCGAGGTCGTTCGCTCTAAAACGAATGAAGAAACATCACATTGTTCAAACCCGGCAACAGGAGCACATTTGTTCTGAGCGGCAAATCATGTTACAGCTACGATGCAACTTCATTTGTCGGTAAGTGTTCTGTTGGGTGAATCAGATGTGGTCCAATCAATATTAGAATATTATTGAATATTGTTTTGTCCGCTTCATAAGTAGTCTGTCACGATATCCTCAAGTAAAATATGTCACCTGTACAAATTGAAAAGTCGAAAATAAGAACAGGTTGCTCCATAGACTGAATGTCACTCACAGTCTCCAGTGACCTGTATTTCCCTTCCAAATTGGAACCCCTCATTTTATTATCGCTGAAGATTCTTTTTCCCTTATTCTTAAGGCTAGAACCCTATGTGAAAAAATGTGGTCCAAATTTAAGAGAACGTAAACTACAACAACTACAACTACAACCATAAGTTTGATGTTGAGATTTTATAACATTCTGAGATATTGCAAACACAACGTCTTGACAAAATTCCTCGGGTGTCTAAATGGGGATCTTAAAGTTTTCTGCCAGAAATCTAATCTAATCTAATCTAGCCTAATATTGTAAAGTCGCTCATCCAAAATGACACAAGATTCGGGTAACTGTGGTCTTTTCAGGAGGTCTAAACCCCATATCGGTCCGTCTCTAGATATTTTTGGAAATCTGGAAGACCTGTCGGACGTAGGCGAGATAAAAAGGCGCCGAAAATGGCACGTTTAATATGTTCAACTCTTTATTACAAAGTTTAGTAATGATTGCCCCTTTTGCTGAACGATGAGGTTGCCGCGGAGGTCGTTCCGACAAATGTGGTAACTAAAGCAAACACGATCTGTATTGCATCTGACGAAACCCGTAAGTATAGACAAACCTCGCTCAACACCCCTTTTGAAGCAGGGATTGACAATTCTTAGTTCGGACTGCGCCGCTAGAAATCTATTGACAGACAGTTTGACTGATGGGCCGTGTGAGGCTGAAGAGGATTGGACACGTGGCGAATATTGTACTTCATGATAGAAATTCTGAACCCAAAACCACAGATCAACGAATCCACCTGTTTGTTACACGAATTGTGGACAACAATCTCTGGCACTCTACCGACTGCTATTCAAAGAGTCAGTGGTAAGGAATCCGCAAACTTCATGACAGTATAGAATCGCTGAGCCCCTGGTTTAAACTAACCCTTTGCAAAACCGTCAATTGTGCAGTTCGAATAACTCGATGATCACTTGAGGTATTATGAGTTGGTGGAACGCTATAGTATACAAAAAATCACAGGAGTCATTCTCATGCTATCCCACTTAGAACAGAGACTTTAGGTGAACTGTTTGTCCGGTGCAAACTTTTTCTGGGTAGAATTTACGGATGAACACTTTGGTTTTCCTCAAGAATATCCGTCCAGTCAGTGTGTCTCAGAGGAAAATACACAGCTTTGTTTTATAAGGTTGATGCAATTATATCCCCAGATAAATCGGGGGTTAAGGCGCAAACTACCGATTGGAACTCCTCGGTTCGAACATAATCCTGGCTATTTCATTGCTCATGCTTAGGTTGGAGCAACTTGGCAGTATCTCGTTCTATGTCCTTCTTTCGATTTGTACGGAACCCATAAACTTAAAAGACCTCTACAGTCCAGAGATGTATTCTACTTACAAAGGGAAGTTTATAAAGCTTTTTTATTTGCGGAAAGGGAGGCTCTTCAGTAGTGAGAACAACAAAACTTCAATGTGTGAACCGAAAGTGACGGAGATACCCTGACAGAGCTCCGTTATGAATTTTTCGGTGTATCGAACACACGTTAAATCCTAAGAATATGAATCAAGTATGAGCACTTTTCCAGGGACCAATTGTCTCCGTGAATGTATGATCTTTGTGAGGATATCGCTATTTCATAATGGCGCATTCGGTAAAAAATAATAGGTGAACTGACCTCATCAAACCGGCTTTCTCAAACCATGTGAAGTCTTATCAAAAATCATAGGTTGAATGATGTCGTGAATCCGTTCAGTGCACGATGACGTACCTCGTCCTTTTCATGACTTTACCTTCCAGTCCACCTGGCGTTATCATATACCTCATTGTCTTTCCCAAGTGCCTGTTCCATGAGTTTCGTATTCAACTACTGGACTGTCTTTGGCAATGGTTTTATACTCTACTAAGGCAGTATGACGCCATCTAGCAAAATACCAAATCCAAGGCCTGAAAACCATCGGAACCTATGACGATCGACAATCATTTATATAAAATAGTGTGACACTTCACCGGCGGTTAGAATGTCTGAATTAGTCAAAAGTGAGCTGAAATTACCATAAGCATCTACAGTATTGCTATTGTTAGGTGATGTTATGAAGACTGACCACTTGTGGATGCATGACATCCTAACGCAAAGCTCCAAACATAACGGGGCTGCTCGCTACCCCCAAGGTCGCAAACGTGCACACTGGGTTGCTTCAGTTCACCTAGGAACGAACCACTCTTTAGTGTCCCCTGTGTGAACGTCCAAGCTAATCGCGTGCCGCCCCGAAACACCGTTTATTCTAGGAGGTTTGGTCAGGTGAATAAAACTGAAGCTGCGACTCGATCTTACATCTATACAGCAGTTTGAAAATGCACCTTGCTGACTTTCCGGAGAAAAATTTCAAACTTGTTCACCCCACCTCTCTCCGATTTTGTCGAATCATTTAGATATTGCATTGCGTTTTTATGAAACATGAATTTATGGCAGTTCGTTTCAGTTTTATGTTGGTCTACCATAAAAACTAAACCTCACTGGTGTGTTTTAACGGCTAATGGTGTACGTGAGAGCTATATCGTCCCCTACTCTGGAAGAAACTGCTTCATCAAGTGTTTCCCACTCGAACATAAAACTGCATTTTTCTTCTGGTAATCTAAATAGACCAACAGCTTGTTGAGAAATGAAAAAATAATATTCAATTAATCATGGAAGTATGCACATTACAACTACCCTTTAAATTTTCAAAAGTTCTTCGGGTGAACATGGATGTGGATTTTGCATGCTCGGCACAACCTTGTGCATGGAACGGAGGAAGAATTAGTCCAGTTTTCTAAGATTCACACAGTTAGACCTAGGGAGTTAGAAAACAAATTAGGATCCGGAAAGGAAGATTTAATTCTTTTATCAAGCAAATAGGACTTTGAAATTACTGAAGTGAACTGGAACAAACTTTGGTAAAGATCACGCTTGCTGTTCGAAAAGTCAGACTAATTCAATTATGGTACTCGTTGCTACGAACCAACAATTCACTGCACTCAACTTCCCCTATCATTTCCCAATTCCGTTTAGAGATATGTAGCGACCCTGAACCAACTTTAGTGAAAACTTGGATATTCAGCTAGTTGAACAACAGATAATAATATGGGGGAGACTGGAGTGACTGGAGTGTTTCATGGAGTGACTTACATAAAATCAACGTGGCACTACTGGTCTTGAAGGGCTAATGCTCGAGAAGGGGAACCGGAACACCAAGACTGAGTGAGAGTCAAGATTGACCAGGAATACTTACCGATTATGAGACACTGCGGAAGCATAAACTTTCGGCTTTTAAGTAACAAAAATTGTCATATGAACTTACGGGTAAAAGCCTTCTAGTCTACATACAGTTAGTAGGGTCTTGGCTTGAAATCACTTCTTATGTGTGCACAGCCTTTTAGTGGAAAGCAATCGAACAGCTCGGAAAAAATTAGATGAATTCGGCCAAATAAGAGTTGTGCTTACCACAGGAAGAATGATAGCCCAACGAGGAGTTTCATCTTGTTTCAAGGGTGCAATCACCACACAAGGAGGTTAGTTAGATAGAACTTGGGTTCTCAAACAAATTTGCTTGCTCTAACACCGAGCAAACAAGAACTTTGCACTTGAACCTTGACGGCCTTTTAGTGGAAAGCAATCGAACAGCTCAAAAACAGACGAATTCGGCCGAATCAGAGTTGTGCCCATCACAGGAAGAATGATAGCCCAACGAGGAGTTTCATCTTGTTTCAAGGGTGCAATCACCACACAAGGAGGTTAGTTAGATAGAACTTGGGTTCTCAAACAAATTTGCTTGCTCTAACACCGAGCAAACAAGAACTTTGCACTTGAACCTTGACGTAGAAGAATATACTGAATGATACAGATGACTTGGTAGAACTGTAGAGGGGCGCTTGGTTATGGTCTTACTTTAACTGGATAAGCAGTCGGCAAAACGCTGATATCAGAAGGTTAAATCCTCGGTCGTATGAACTCAATAATTCTGGTCTAATTCTAATTCTTTGAAATGGTCCTGAAACACATAGACGTAAGACTTTTCCATCTGCCACCGTCAGGGAACTTACAACTGTTCCCCCTACTATCAGTATTGATTAGACTTTTGAAAAGATAATTTACTTTATGGGGAACAGCTAGTGCTGTCTACAAGAGCTGGTTCCCAACGTACATTTCAGGAGGAACCTTGTATAAGTTGGCTTTCCTCCGAGGTTGATAAATTTGATGTTTTATTCGACAGAAAACTGGATCTAGCGGTGCGTTATTCGAGCCCAGTATTTGTTTAAGTTTGTTTCTATCCCTGTTCCTCTACAATACCCTAAATGGTTAGTACGTACAGGCCAACAAGTATAGTCTTTTTAGTGTGGATTCGTCATGAATGAAATAGGTAATGGTAGCTTCGATCGACTCCCCGTCATTATACAATTCCGCTGATATCTCATATTTCCAAAACCGTCCTAAGTAGCTTGCTGTGTGTTTGTCTGTGTGTCCTATTCATATCCTACAACTGCAGACAGCATAAAAATGGGCACAAATTGTAGCCATTTGCTACCGCTTGGGCTTACCGTAGGCACATACAGTCGGAACTAACATACAAAGGCTGTGTAGAAACAGCCGAGCGTTGAAAGGCAATCACTCTCCCCAGATTCATAAAATGCCAACTCCCGTCAACATCACTTAGCAGAGATTTGGTTGCAATCCAAGCTCGGATATCATGTGATTACACCGAGCTCAAAATCCGCACTGAGCAACATCTATCCCGGGGTCAATAATAAAACTAATTAAATAGTAGCATCGGAATTTGTCGACTTTTTGGTGATGGATGGTCCTGAACACTGTCCTTACAGACTTTAATGCCACGCCGTATTCTGAAGCTTTTGCATTCAGCAGAAATGAAGCTCGCTCTGAAAATCCATCAATGTCACTCGGGTCGTTCAACACTAGCCGGTTCGATCGTCCATCCTGTCACTACTTTGTCCCCATACTTTTTGTTCCCTCTTCTAACCTTGTTCCAACCACAATGGAGGTTATGCATGGGAAATGCTGCAATCAGCTCAGCCAGTGTGATGAAGCAGCCCCGTATTTAGTGGAGCTTGCAGCAGTTCTCTTTGTCTTGCTACATATTAGCTGGCACGCGACCATGGAAACAAACTAAGTCAGTGGTTATCACTATCCTCTCAGGAATGGATTTCTATGGTTCAACATCGGAGGGCTATCCATAATGTCAGAATTTCAGTTGGTGAAATAGTTACCGCTGAACCAAGTTTGAATCAACTGACGATCGTCCTAAATAACTTCGAACGATTCTTCTGGCAAGTCCTTTTCAGTATGGTCAAGACATGTGTTTTGCCACCAAAAGCTAATTTATTTTATTTATACCTGTTTTTATATCTGTTTTTGGTCTCACCAGTGCGTTTTTTCCTGCGGGCAACATGTTGCGAAAATAACCTGGTTGCAATTTCCTAACATAATCCCACTACACTCATATCCGGGGCGAGATGGCTCAAGTGGTTAGAGCGCGAATTTACTGACCGCAAGATCCGTGGTTCGAACCCCACTTCTGCCTCTCGACTTCCCCTGTCTAAGCTTGGGCAATCTGGCAGTATCTCAGCCCTCATGATTCCTTCGGGCGGCATGACAGCTAGGCATCGGAAGGGTGTTACAGCCGAACGATCAATCAATCACACTCATATCCGGGGTTGCATACCCACCAATCAGGACGCTTAAAACGTCATAATCTTCCTTCAGGTATCCACCACCACCTCAGTCAGAATAGCCTTGTCAATATCATGTCCAACGATTGGGTGGTAATGGAGGAAGACACGAAGAACGGACAACTGTCCTGGGATAAACCGCCACGTAATTTCGTACGTTCAAGTCTGACCTGAACTGAGATAAGTGTGTGTAGCCCCACTGATCATTGCCATGCAGCAGAATTCTGACATGCTTCAGTGTGGATATCTTCCCCAATCGATGGTTGTACGTTGAATCTCTGTTCCTCGCAATTTTGCTGTTGGTTGCACTGTGCAGTGGACCTATTTTGCGTGCTGACAAGACCATTCTGACCTAATCCGCCTGGTTCATTCTTCCCGACATTCATTCTATAATGGTTGTTACTTTGTTCCTAAGGGCTCGCTATGAGGAACTAGTCAAGGCACGTTTGACTGATAACTCGAGGTTTCGAGCCAAACGATGCCAGTGGATCGGCAGCGGTAGAAAACTTCTGCTTGGACGCTTTAATCAGTCTAAGGGTTAAGAGAGCTTGGTAACGACTGAACTACTCTCTTCTGGTTCTGCAAATTTGAATAGGGAATGACCGTTCGTGGTGAGGTCAAAGGAATGCACGCCGCGAAGCAGGTTGAGGACCATTGTACAGTCTCGAAAAATATAATTAACACAGAAATTCCGGTTTTCCTATTGAACAGGTGATATGGCGCATTAAACTTGACTTTGTGGGAAGTGGCTGCCATCACGTCCTCTACATTGATGGATAATACTGTGGCTTTGACAACGCACAGGGGAATATGATCCTTATTACATCATCCTGCTTGGTGACAAATTCTTAGGCAGAAAATAAATTTGAATATTTCCAACCTCATTGTCTTAAGGCAAAATTAGGAAGGGTCCTGTCAATAGTTTAATACTCTCCTATGTTTGTTTACACAACTGCACTAAGCTAGAAGTTAAAATGTCCTAAAACGCACACGTATCTCATTTTGCCCAGACACAAACCATGCTGTGCGCAGCCAATGCACCACCAGTTGAGTATGACAGCCTTTTTCTTGTTTAGAAATAGGACGAGCTAAAACTAGGAAGGAACTAGAACTGGGAATCAAAACAACCGTGTCTCCCTCTGACAAGATTGTCAGCTGCCTGTAGGTTCTGTTTTTTTTTCCAAAATTCAGGTCATTGTTATAATCCTTCTGAATACAAATACGCTCACTCAACTTAGTCTCTCGTTTATGATCCTCTTCAACTGAATGTTCCGTATAAAGGCCGTCTCATGTTTCAAGATATCGCAGTATATTTCCATAAAGGAAACCACTCACAAGGTTGTTATCCATGGGTTTTCAGCAACCTTGTACGTAGTTTCCATTCTGAATTCTGTTCGCTCCCGCGACAAAGCTGAGGCGCAACAACACTGAGGCAGTAAGTTGGAGTACATAAGCTGGGCAGCGGATATAAATTTTTGTAAGGTCCACGGGATAGCTGTATTCAGCCATGCCCATCTAACTAATCACTGAGTTTATAGACTTAACAGGATGCACACAAACAGAAACAGACTATCTAAAGTACAACAGGCCCTTGCCTGGTCGTTCGGCTCCGAACGCGTTTGGTTGCTACCGTCTTGTGGCAGGAGCAACCATGGTCGCAACATGGCCCTGTGATTCTGCATTCAAAAACGTCTGAATCAACGATTTTAGCGAGCCAGATAATTAGCTACGAATCTCAGGTACCCTACTCACTGTGCAATCTCGGAAAACGTTATTGGAGTGCTCACTCAGGACACTTCCTATTCAGGAAAATCATGCTGTTTTTTTATTTCTGTATCTGAATTTGCATTTCCCATTCACGCTGTTCCTAATCCATTAAACTCAAAAAGCAAATTACCTCTGATCACTGGAGTCATAGCGGAGGAAAATTTCGATTTTTACGTGGGCAGTCAAACATTCACTTGCTCATATAATCACTCCCATTTTCCTACAACCAGTGGGTGATTTCTATTCTTTAGAAAATCTGGATAGGTTGGCCTTCAAAGTGGTCAGCTAGATGTCCGCTGTAAACTGTTGCACGAATGGAACATTCGCTTTCCAGTATCATCTTTTTGCGTGGACTACATTGCCCAAGAAAGTACACGTGGGTTATCCAGCTCTGTCACAGACATGTAGGTCCGTAGGACTTAGCAACGACTAGTTGAGAGGATATCTGGCCAAGTACTGACTAGAGACCTTCTCTGTTGCAACGCCGTCAGGCTGAAGAACTTTTGATTTTCGGTTACCAGGGCAATTTAAAATGCTTTACTTAAGTTTCAGCCAAACTTTATCGTCAAGGTAACACTGGGTCTACTAATCATACCGCCAGAAGCACTTTCCATCACTGGGTAAGTGACATTTTTAGTGAAAGCCAATTGACCAGCTTGTGAGTGCGTGGTGGTGGAAGGACGTTGTATACCCATTATTTGAGTTCACAGACCGGACAGGTTGTATGAACTCTGCCACATGTACCGCTCGGAGCATCTAGGATTATCGAATGGATGTCGGACAAACCAGGTCATAGTACCAATATATTGTTTTCTTTTTGTAAGCTGAACAAACGCAGCAGGATGATGAGACACTTGATCATCAGCTTGGGGTGATTCAGCCATACATATGGCAGGCATAAGGTATGCACATTTCTTGTTGTAAAAAGGCCATAGCAGAACCAGCCGACTTTGTATCCGTTCCGCAAGTGATGTGATTGAGAGAGCAACACGCTGAGCCGACTACGAATAGCCAAAGATAGATAAACACTTGTGGTGATTTTAGACGCCGATGCTTCCTGTCTGACTCCTAGATAGAAAAGCGTGAACGAACCAGTGCACAGTTGATTCTTTGGCCCTGTGCACGCGGCTACTTGTTCCACCAGGCTGCGATACTACTGTGGATGAGTCATTCTAAAGATTTTGCGTGCACAGTACGCAGTTCAGCACTCAAACACCCTGTAGGTGCACACAGACTTGTATCAGTAGGCGAGTTTGTAAACCAGCCCTGTTTTCACATATTTCAGAGAGCATGGGTACAAAACCAAAACAAGGCTGTTACCATAGTGATAGCATGCCAGAGACTTGTGGTCAGCTGGTGCTATGATGGCCATCCGGTTACGTGATGTTAGGACCGAGAATAACCTGTCCATCCAGTAGTCGACATAGAGATGTTTATTAAACACGTGAGTTTGAGAAACGATCGAGAGTAAAAATATTCAAGTCAAAACTTACCACACTTGCACGTCTTTCCAACATTCCGTGGTGGTTGTGAGTTCTATCACCGGATGAACAGACGAACAGTTGAAATTGCTAAATCTTCTCATCATCGACATTAAGACACCTGTTCGAGCTATCAATAATGCAGTCAGGAAGTCCGGTGAAGCTTTATTCGCAACTCCCGAATTTACTATAGGTTATACCAAAGTGAAATTCCTTCATTTGCAAATTACGTGGTGTTAGAGGGAGACCCAGCTGGAGCTCTCGTTTATGATATGTTTCAGCTGAATGTGCCGCCTCATGTTGGTTTCATATTCCAGATATCAGATGACATTATAGTCATAATTCTTTCTACCTTACTCTCAAAATTGAATCCACCATCATTTGATGCTCCTGGAAACTCTTCAAATTCAGGTGTATATTTCATTATTTTACTAAAGAAACAAGTCAAATGAATCGAATGACCATGGAAATCTTTTAGGTTGTATTGGCAACCTCAAAGTTTACTTTTTAAAGTGAACTTTATATCCTAAGTGCACACGCTAAAGGAGGAAGACGAAATAGCATTCTGAGGAGTACATAGGAGGTCCAAGCAGACCACCGATTTGTAAAATAGTTTCTTTACTGAATACTGCTGCTGGGATTACATCGCTTAGAAGATCGTGAGCCCTTATAGACAGAAGCCCGCCAGAGTTGTGCAATCTGTGTGTGAAAAGTTTGTCAGTCTCAGTAGTACAGGTTGCTCGTGCCACGAAGACGTGCTTTGTTTGTCATAAAAATGTCTTGTAAGCTGATGTTGACTGTTTAACGAATTCAGTCTACAGGCAAGCCTTTCTTTCAACCCATCTTACAATCTTTAGATGCCAAACATATTAGATGCATATCTACCATTAGGCTTACTTTAAGTGAAGGTCATTTTTTTTTACAGAGTTCGCTTAAAAGAGACCGACTCTGCTCAGTCCCAGTAGCCATGTTAACTTGTCCAAGGAACCCAATATCGAGGTTCGCATTCCTCGATATATCGCCATTTATAACTTCGAACATGTACACCAGGACTTCAGGTATTTCACTTGTTTTAGTCTAAAAGTAGATGAGAGAAACGCTCATGATTGTCTGTCCTCACCTTCACTCATGTTGTTCCAGTCGCTGCAATCACATAACTGAATTGGTAAAATACACTCAGTTGCAAACAATTTTGGTACTTCGCTAATTTCGTGCAATTTGGATTCAAGTAAAACATAAGGTTGATGGAAACTCGGGGATTGCGCCTACCTGATGAACCCCAACTAGGGCGAAACCAGTCGTCGAAAAATGTTCAGCAAAAATATGAGTAGTGTATTGTATCTACACAAAATATCGCGTTATTTCAAACATCGTACCAACTGAAACATGAGGCGGCCTGGTGAAGCACGTTCAGTTGCTTGAAAACATCACAAACGAGAAATTCGGCTGGATTCTAGGTGAGTCTTCCGCAAAACCAAATTTGTTTGCAAATGAGTGTATTTGGCTGATTTGGTGCAATTTGGGTTCAAGTAGAACATGAGGCTGACGGAAACTCGGGGACTGCGCCTACCTGATGAGCCCCAAAAAGGGCGAAACCGGTCGTGGGCTGTCGAAGAATTTTCAGCAACCTGATGAGTAGTGTATTGAGTCTATAACCGAATTCCTTATGTGCAACAAGTTCGGACATGCTAGGAAAATGATGAGTAGTGTTAAGATCGCCCACTAGCTGTGGTTTGCTTTCCGCTCAACTTCTGAAGAAATTCAGCCTTCCTAATCATGTATTACAATTTCAACGGCTGACTATGCTTATCCGGATGGCGTTATCCGAAACAGTTTTACTGCGTGCCGAATACCACTCATTAGATGTGAAGCAGCAAGATTCTCGAATAATAACCTCGTAGTAACTTCAGAGAGACCGATGACTCATGTTTTACTATGCCGTCTGATAGCACAACCACACATCTATTTTCACCCCTCCACATGCACATCGACTCTCAATTACATCGACTAGTCTTTGAGAACGCTAACTGCTAGCTAAGCCTCTTTCGTCCCCCGGTACATAAAATGAAGCTTGTGACTTGTTTTTCAGAGCATAGTGAAGCTTTAGTAGTCTCACTAACGAATTGGGGTACACAAATTAAGAGTGAAACTATCACTTTATTGAACATGCATTTACTGCGCAGATGAAATGGTGTTTTACTTTTGGGTTGGCAGCCTGGGTGCACTGTGCTGGCTTCCTGAACACAGAAGACCTCTGTCTGAGCAGAACAGATAATAAGAATAGTTGAAGTTATCAGCTCAACTCCTCATTACCTCGCGGTGCCGAATTCCACCAATTTCGTTTATAGCGTGTCTTGCCATTTGTTTATTTGCAAGCTAATCTTCGTGTTTTTCAGTTTGTCACTAGTGTAGGCCTCATCCACGAATGCCAAGGCGTACCTAGTTATCAGTTCGCCTTACGCCCTTGCATGCGCTTTCATCAGTATGTGGGTCACACTAATCACACATCTTATCAACTCAACTATCCTCCATGTTCTTGTGACCAACACAGTATCTAGTACATGCTAAATGGCAAACAGTACACAGCACGTTTAAAAGTACATGCGGTGTTTAATTGTGTGGGTGGTGGAACCAGGTCAGCTATAAAGTAAAAAACAGATGCAGAAAGGACAGGTGAAATGACATTTACCCCGCGCAGTTAATGTGAGATGTTTGGGGATAAACCATATTCATTGATGAGTGTTGCATTTGGTAGCTTGAGCCAGCAACTGACAAGTATCAACGAAATTCAAGTGGGAAATATGGTTACAAACTCGAGAGCCTGGTCCTCGCTTGAGAAATACACGCTTGTGCGTAGGCAACGATTTATTCAGTGTGGTCTTTCAACCCAGTGAAAACAGTACAAAGAAAGCTTTGTTCCGCCCGTAATTATAATATCAGAGACCTTGCTGGAAAATAATCATTTGAATGACTTTCAATGGAGTAGGCCCTCTAAGGCTTACTTAGTCGAGACTATAGTGACTTGTAATGGGAACAAAAAATCTGTGGAGGGATTTTGAACTCACTGGAACTATGCGATGGTTGATTCGTTTATTTATAAGTATCTGGCGCGTTTGGAAACCAGCTTGCATCAAACATGTAGAATGAATGGAAAATTCATGGATCACAGATATACTCAGGTAGGTATACTGTGCTTGCTTTTAGAATTCGATGGTTAACCACAGTTCCTATCGGATAGCTTTTCCTGGCACAAAAATTTTGTTCGCATCTGTGCACCGCCTTTCGTTGGTGAGAACACTGCTCGTTTCAAACAGAAGGCGTTTCCTCAGAAATTGTCAGTGTGTCCTGAGAAGTTCGAAACATGTGGATTTCGCTTGTTGCACCTGAGTTGGTACCCACTGCATGAAAGGTGTTTTTATTGTATTCAATCAATGTAGAAATATTCTATCCAGATTCACACATGCCTGAAAAAACGGACAAGTTTATTTTCATTTCAAATTCACAGCGGATCTGAAGAGAATACTGAATGCTTTTAGTTGGTGGTTTCTTCCGGACATACGTTGTCGGTTTTACTGCTTTCAAGAAATGATTACTCGGCATCATTTGAAATATTTGAAGTGTTTCATGACTGACCCCCAGTTCAAAGGAAACTCTCGATGTCTCCTATGTCCTTGAATGTCGGCGATGTGCTAATGGAACCAACGGTTTTGAAGCTGTTTAGGATGGGATGAAACTTCATCGTGAAACAATTTAACTCCTAATAAAGGGTGTGGTATATCCCGACTTGTGTGTGAGGGTGGATCCACGTCTCCTAAAGAGCAAATGGGCCAGCTTTAAGTTTGTGCTCATGTCACTCTTCTGAACGGTCCTCCTGTCTTGTTTATGTGGTTAATCCAAACTGAAGGGGGCGAGCACAGGAGTAGAGTACCGCTGACATGCCTTATCATCAGCAGTGCTTATCTTTGGTCAGGCCCCGAGTTGAACTCCAGACACAAGACGTGTATGGCGAGGGCTCTACCACTAATTCACCGGCACACGGAAGATTCAGCCGAATTAGCACGTATAAAATTGCTTCAATAGTGTGCTTGGCCTGCTTTTTGCTTTGAACGATGACCAATTTGGCAAACCAATTACAGTGGTCGGGATTGGTAATTTAGATGGACCTCTTATCTGCCAGTGAAGTTGCGATACGCTCGCTAGGTTTGGCCGGCATCCGGGGTTCATATCCAAGCACCACCAAGGATAAACAATGCTGAAGAGCTCTTGTCAGTGTGGACCCTAGAACTTTCCCTCTTTGTATCCAGAAAGAGAACAGTTCAACGAGAGCGATGTGAGTACGAACTGCACAAACTCTGTACCCATCTACAACCGAACAAGATATCCACAAAACCGTATTTTGAAGAACAGCATGCAGGATAAATCGATTTGCGGTAGGATTGATTAGATTCATGCACACGTTTGGATAAACCACTGAAAAGGAGATGTGATGTCTGCGACTACTCTTATCAAGCAAAGGATTTCACATAGATTCATCCGGACAACTTGGCATGTTTAGATCCATTTGGATTTGCCCATTCGACTCAGCTTCCTAAAACCCTATTTTCGCCATTCCTCTTTGGTAGAAGAAAGTAGCTTTCCCCACGGTTAAAAGTGGTTCGACATATATATTGTCGGTGAAGGTCATTGTGAGAAATTAAAACATTCCAGTGGTCCCCAAGAGAGTTATCTCCAAAAAAGTCAGTCTCCTGAATTTATACGGCGTCATCTTTCAATTGATGGGCCTTGAATGGAAGTTACTTTCTGGATGAGCCAATTTCTCTCATTTCATCGAAGTAGTCTCCTTTGGGTGGAGTCCTGCATATTTAGAATCTACACCGTCATCATAAACGACTGGAATCAAGGTGACATCCAGAATGTGCTCGTACGCACACCATAAATCGCAAAGTATTGGGTTACTCTTTTCACAGTTTGGATTCTTCTGTAGTCCGCTCTGGAAGAAACCATACGATTCAGTTTTGTCTTTCTGAAGCGTTTATATTTTCATTAGCTTGGAATGCGACCGCAGTAGGTAGGGAAACATTGGCATTTGGTGTCTGTTGTAACATTTGGTTACAGTAAGAAGACACTTCAGTATTGATTATGGATTTTTTTTCCAAAACGCTTCTGGTCACTAGAAAGTATGAAATACGAATTGTCAGAACACGGACACAAGTGTGTCGTCTGATGACTGGCACAACTACGTTAACTTCCGTGCCCGCAGTGTCTTCAGTCAATCGGCCAAGACCTTGATTATGCTGACAAACCACATATATCAACTGTTTTCCTCATTCTTTCTGCTCCCTTTTCCATATAGTTTGTTTAAAAATAGTCAAGACCCAACAAATAAATCCAATCGCATTGGAGAGTTGATCGTTATACTTCAGGGAAACTTGTTCGCACTAACATGCATCAACTCAGGGTCGCAGTTCGTGAAGTGTTACCGCAGTGACACGCGTCAGATCCAATGATCACGGAAGCAAAACACATTCACTTTATATGCACAAAAACAAACCGGCTAATTAAACCATCATATACAAAGATTCTTCATTGGAGTGAATGTATATGTGACAAACCAAAGTTGCTCCCTCGTGCCTCAATCTTATCTGAAATTACTCTATTCTAATCATGAACACATCCGAAGGGCTGTTTCATCAACTTGTTCCGTCTGATTTCATTCATCATTCGTGGAGAACCAATAGTATAACCAAGCAGATAACAATTCCTAGTTTTCAGCCTGACTGTTCAGACCTTCCAATTCGAACCAAAACTGTAAAATTTCAAAGCCTACTAACATAACCGAAAACACCAGATTCAGCGTTTGATAAAACTCTCACGGTCAGTTGTTCACGCATCCTTTCAGTCCGGACCACAGAGTGCCTGGATGAAGAGAACGTAGCAAATCTAAACATGTGTGAATCCGCCGCGCTCAAAATATTGACTGACAGCTTGCCTCAGCTGATCAGGAGGGAACTTTGCATCCAAATGAATGACAGCGACTCACCGGTGTGAAACTTTAAAACTAGATTCTCATCCATTGGTAAACGCTGACATGTGATGCTCATGGTGTGAGTTTGCTGATATTTATCTCCGTCAAGTTGAGCGGAGTGGTTGCCCAGATGATTCCAAACCAACCTTATGATTCAAATCTGCGCACTGTTCGCATAAGGCAATGTTTGGTTGAGCGTTCTATTGCGTGGGGTGTTCATGCTGCAGCGTATTCAGTGCAGAGTTCAACAGTCTTCATGTGTTGGGTGTGAAGATCGACATGGGTAGATGTTTATTTTTGAATATAGTCATGACTGCCAGTCAAATGCATATATGAGGATGTATTAGTTCCCTGACATGATGCATTCAAGTCGACAAGCTTAGTCGAATATATGGAATTGTATGAGGCAGGTAAATTGTATGTTTTTGTCATTCTTATCGTGAGCCAGATTGCACCCAAAGGTTTCGATATCATACTGTCCAGCTGGTGAAAACGTTTAACGGTGTTGTTAGCTTTAAGTGACCAAAACAATTGCCAAGTTAGGTTCATTTTGTCTTGCTTGGTTGACTTAGTTTGAGGTGGCTTAAAATTATACATGAAAACAGGTAAAAGCGAGGCAAATTCTGCACCAACGCTTCCTGAGTTCCTCCACCATTTTTCCCCTCGATTCTATCTGTCACCACCAAATTCCGCTCTGTGCTGAAAACCCGAGTCTCGCCACCAGTTGGAAGCTTGTTTCTTTTCCGCACATTGCTGTCCCAGTTGCTAGCTTGGATTATGTGAATTGGTAGGAGGTTGGAGGAACCTCACAAGACGGTTTGCGGAGGATCCCTCAGTAGTACCAAACCTCACTGTACGGAGTCCAAGAAAAGTAAAATGAGATGGACGTCGCCACTTTGGTTATTTGTATTTGCAGTATAAACGTACTATTGATTCGGGAAGTTGGTCCATGCTTTCACATGGTTTGTGGATCTTGGAGCCGTAAGTATAGATGATGCAGTCTTTATCTCACCAGCTAGTTGATCCGAGCCTAAGCTTTATGTTGGGTACAGGACCTCACACCTCCTACACAATGCATACTTAACGTTTGCACAGGACCCACTGAAGGGAAAACCACTGAGCCTTTAATTTACTCAAGTTATGTGACTGGTAGATTATGCTTCTAATAATAACAATCGTTCAGTTGCAATATCCGCTTGGTGCGTAGCTTCCAAGGTAGCTCCCCGAGGGAAGAACAAGTGCTCAGATAATGTCAGGCTGCCCAAGCCTAGAGAGGAGCGGTCGAGGGTTGGAACCAGGAACTCTCTGGTCAGTAAGTCCGCGCCTTAGCCACCGAAATATCTCCTAGATTGATGGTTCCTCTGTACTCATTCCCATTCTCCTCGGCTTTGCAGTACTAATAACCGCTTCAGAAACATGTAGTCTCACAGATGGAGGTAGATAACTGTATTGGTTCAACATGGTGGCAACATGATAGCAAACCATTTCACTATGCTCTTGAGTAGTTGGAGGAGCAGTTCGGAAATTGATCGATTAGTCGGGTGAGCCGATTCAATAGCCAGCCAAATCACCGAACATCAAACTGCAAAAACCGTTTTGTGGGAGTAAGTGAAACATACGGTCTACAATGACAAGCCAAGAACTGTCGACAAGCTGAGGAGCGAGGATTTTGTCCAATTGCGTGGAACGATTATTTCTGCGTAAACAAAAGGATGGTGGACGTCTTGAGTGAGGGTATTTTGTCCATTTTTCTATTGTTCAGCTTAACCAAAATTTAATCTAACCACAATGCAGTTTAATATCAAAACGAATTACTTCGATTCGGAGTCGTTTTGATGATATCGAACATGCTGGTAAACTCTGGATGTTCTCAGCTTCTGTGCGGACCGCTAGTTTTTAAGAGTAAAGGGTTATACATTGCATGTAATGGTCCGAAGCAAGTAGAATTTTGGCAGTTTTTTTTTGCGGCATACTCACTGAAATTGACTGAACGAAAAAATATGCGGCACAAGGGTTCATTTCATCAGCTTTGTTTAACGTAGAATGGTTTCCTTCTTTAAGTTGGCTACCTAATCTCCAATCAGTTAGGTGATTGAAACGCAGTCCGTTATCGTCTCAATGCCATTCACATGATGTTGGGTCCTCATACCATTCCAAAATAGACCAAAACTTGCCCTATGTAGACCGAATGAAGTCTGTTTTTAAACGAAAACGTTAAACTATGATCGTCTCTAGACACTGTTTTTCATCCATTTGTCTCAATTCACTGTTGGGTTAGCGTTTTTTGTAAGCATTGGTAGTTAACAAACAGATCTCTTCCCATGGTTAAGTCTGTTTTTAAACAAAAACGTTAAACTATGGTCGTCTCTAGACACTGTTTTCATCCATTTGTCTAAATTCACTGTAGTTAACAAACAGATCTCTTCCCATGGTCTGAGTGGGTTTTCCGTAAGGATCTAGGACCATTAGAATGAAAACTAACCACCGACGGTTAGATTCTTGCACCAAATTCAACAGGTGATCAAACTATAATCACATGTGCGCACTAAATAATGCCCTCTTATAAAGTACATGAACTGCAGATGTAGTGGGCTAATTCTGGGATAAAAAATGTCAATTTCTTCTGGAGCATCCATACAGTCCAAGACAGATGTGTATATCTATTTTAGGTTAATCGAGGGTTTCTACATTCTGTGTGATCTGTACACGTCGAATTGAATTGATCTTTCATACTTTTGTGGGATCTAGTGGCCAGTGTCACCCATTGACAGCACATTTCTGGTTCCTGACAGTGACGCGACATAAAGCTTGTGTTTCCTAGTAAAACCAGACTGCAGCAACTGTCCATCCCAGGGAGATAGTAATTCGAGTCGCCTGACCGAGTGAATAACTTGTTTTCCTGGAGGGACAATAGAAACTCTGTCACCAAATTAAGTCGACGGGTGTGGTTCGCTGCATGTTCAGTCGATCCATTCAAAACACTGGTCAAGCTGGTTAAGTCATTACTTCATTAGGACCCCGTAGAGGTTAACTTTTGAGAACTAGACCATCTTCAGCTGTGCGTTGACAGGTCATAACTGATTTACAATTCCCAATGTGACTTTTGTGCTTGCTGCTCGTCTAGGTTTTTCTTCTCACAAGCCTAATAGAATGCTTAGTTTTTGAACAGTTTCTGATTCACTGAAAGAGCTGCAAGTTAGAGAGTTTGTCATTTCAAGTTAAAAGTTAAAGTTACACATTTACAGCTGAGTATCCATATTTTCATGGCAATATGGAGAAAGGAACATGGAGAAATTCAATTTCGTGCGTAGTTTTTTTTGCCTAGGGGCCGCAACCCCAGATTATCCATTGAAATAGTACCGTTAACCAGGTATTTGCCCAAGTAGGATAGAACCTAGTTATTCAAGGTCACAATGTATGCAAAAATGCTTGAATTCGAAGCAAATCTGGATGGGTAAGAATGCAGTGAAGTCTAAGTATAATGCCCTAAGTAGACTTGGAATAGATGGAAAACAAGTGCACGCATACTACTAACGTACAAGGAATGAGGAACGGAAAAAATACCCCTTAGAGTGCACCCGTGCTTGTCATGAGAGCTATGGGTTTCTAGCCTCCAGGCTTGTAAGTTAGGTATGGTTTGTGAAGTGGCATTTGAGAAGCTCACTGAGGCCAACCTAATAACCGCCCTCAGATACAGCCTGCAACAGTCGGTGTTGCTAAACACACTGTGGTAGCCCGGGAAAAGGAGCTAGACCAACTTTTTATTACGACTGAATAATAAGCGACCGAATGAAAAAACGATTGACTGCACTAGGTAAGCGCAGGCATTCAACACGGAACGTGATCCCCGAAGAGTAAACTGTGAATAGTCGAGCTGTTTCAAACAGTTTCAAAACTACAGTCGTGTGAAGACGAACTTTTCTTAGATACTAGCCTAGCTCTCCCACTCATTCACTCTTTCCCTATATCGAAATTGATTAAACAAAGCTGTCTTTGGCCCGGGGGAATTCCAAGGATAAAACCTTTAGCTGCACGAATGATAGGAGATCAGGAAGATTCCGTTTTCAAGCCCTAACTTCGACAACTTGCTTGTGCATGGACCGCTTTTACTGCCGACAACATGGCTACACTCTTCAAAGCGATCAGATTAGCTTTATCGGCTATGCCAGTGAACTCTAGATTGAGTCTACCCGGGTTACTGACAACCAAATATTGTTTAGAGCTGCTACAACATGCTTGACTTAAGCACGCAACAGTAAGTACAGTTTAGACGTGGGCTTCGATTTGGCTGTCTCCATTTGATCTGTTTCTTCGGTTTCTGTACCTTCATTGGACTTCCATTCTGTTAAACTTTCTTCATCTCCTGATTGTGCTCCAGATGCGTTGACCAGAACTTATCAGCACTTGTATGAGCCTCTACTGTAAGGCGAAAATAAAAACGGGAATTAAGACAGTGGTCAAATGTTCGCGATATACGGAAGGGTTTCAGTCATCAAAGATGAAAAATCGGTGACCAAAACCACATCTTTTAGCTGGTTGATATATACTTGTGAAAATATCTTTTGTTTTGGGTGATTTTAATCCACCATCCACCTCGCGACGACTACTCCACTGAAAGTTGCCGAATTAGAGCTGAACCATGAGAGAACATGAGAGCTTTAACCGATTGTTCCCGAACCTTTCCTGTGTGGGCAGCTACGCCCAACCACCGTTAACTTCGGCCACTATCGCAAACTTGATGCTATCTCTGACATGGTCAAATGTTTATGGTCCTGAGTCACTTCATTCTCTTAGCACTAGTGACAACGTACCGGAGCTATTTTGTCAGGATCGTGGGTTATCAACTTTACAACCAGCTGTTAAGCTTGTTGACCTCTAAAAGATTTCATTGAGTGACAGAAGGTAACTTCTGATTCCGCTGCTAAACTCTTAAGCTTGTTCAGGCGTTGCTGTGCCACTGAAGGCGAAACCTCAATCCAGAGGACCATTCGGATTTGATGCACAACTCAGAAAAAACAACTCTTGCTGTAGAAACTGCGCCTTAAATCATCCCATTTTCAGCTTAGAAGCCGACATCTGATTTGGACAGATACGAAATCAAGTAACGTCCAGGGAAATTTTCAGACGCTAGAAAATCGAACAGAACCTAATAGCAGAGCATGAAAAAATTTCAGAATGCTTCTCCATCTGCTTTCGTGGTAATCTAAGACCCGATAGGTCCATTCCAACTATTATTTGTCAACAAGGGGAGCGTGAAATAGGAGGAGAAAAGGGAAACTTGGAGCGGCTCACACGTCCACACATTACTAAGTACAACAGATACCACATCAAACGCTGGTTGCAGTTGCCGAAAAAGACGTTGCTGAAGACGAAATACCTAAACAAATGCATTTGCCAGACCCACAGAGTTCGCTTGGAACCGTGGGTATCAATCCCCGGTACCCAACGACTTGATCAAGATAAAACGGCTGAGCACGTTTCACGACATCCAATTCACTGGAAGGCTACTTCTGTCAGCTAACAGTTAAAATCTGACGGCAAGCACATTAGAGCCATCGTCGAACAGTTCGTTTAACCTGTGTGGCTTGCAAGAGAACCAATGCAGTTTCACGTGATTGGGATATTTTGCCAAATCCATGTCAGAATGGATTTCATGAGAGTTAGTTTGTTTATTCAAACTGTAGGTTGAAGCCAAAATCTCAGAATACGATTGGTGTCTAATCTATACTGGTTTCAAAAGGACCTTCGAAGGGTTATGAGTAATCAAGGGAGCGGAGGTGACAATTTACACCGGATTTCAAATGTCCTAAATGGACAGTGCTATTCACCAGAGTAATGGCGGGTCAGATGATGTTTCACAAGGATCCATCCTCAGTGCTATTGTTTTATACCCATAGATAGTCTACTCTCAAAATCGTGGTCTCTATAGCAGGGCTATCTATATGACATTAAGGTATGGGGAGTAAATCGAGCACCTATAAGACAGCAACCTAAATACTTCCTGTCAATGTGTCAGCCAGGTGTTTCTGGTCTGCATACGTAGGTCGGTCGATAACCACACCCTGGCAGCTTTCGAAGTTCTTCATGTGACACATGCACGTCCATGCTTAGACCTTGTTGGGTGCACATCATACTCCTGTAAGTTAGTGGAGATGCAACGGACAGAGCATGTTCGACTGGTGGCAAATACCGACATATGAAGGTAGGCTAGAGCCTCTGAATCTTTTCCATCATACTATTGTTGTGATATAGATGACCAGACTGTGCTCCGACGTATAACCAAATTGCTTACTGGTGACAACAAACGAAGACGATTACGTCCCTGTCTCTTAAAATGGAACATCCATGGCCTCTCATTGGCCTTCAGGTTGTCACCTAGTGTAGAGTGTCTCTAAAACTCACTCGCTATTACTGTGGTGAAGGAGCTTCAGGGGAATATTTTCAGGCTGCCGTTTATATTCTGCTTCTCTCGATCTACATCTCATATTCATCCATATCCTCATTTTGGATCGGTTTAATGTCCATGAATCAACTATCTGGGAAAAAATCGCCCGATCCCGAGCGCAAGCAATGAGCATTAATCAAACCGGCGCGAGCCAAACCATTTTCCTTTATGTTTCAAACGCCTTCACAATAAATCAATGCAGCTAAAGTGCCCTTTCGAGTGGGGCTGCGTTTTGAAATACCAAGTCAACGAGTTGTCCGTTCATGACTTTCTCTGTCGATAAATCTGGACGGATTAATAACGTAAGAGATATCATAACATTACTCGCTTATGACAAGAAAAATTTTTCCTTTGAACCAAAAAACAAATACCAACGTTTCTCAGCAAGAGTCACATGACCAAATAAGCTTTCAGAATGTGAGTATAAGTTGATTTCTTGAAAACTACTTTTTTCCGGACGAGTGAGGAAAGGAAATTTGAAATTCGGAAACTTGATTTTTTTTAAACTGTTGCGAAAATGACCTTGTACTCGGATTATTGGCATGGACTACCAATTAACTCACATTGTCGTAGACTTTGGCGCTTCGAGATTTCGAATCATAGCTGACACTTGTTGGCCCGTCAGATTTGTCCCAACCTGGGTTATTTTACTTAAAGTTATAATGAGTTCTGATTGGTTCAGCTTCAGAGGGCACTAAAAATCCTAATGAATAGGTTGCAGAATCATGCGTGATTAGGTCTCCGAGAAGATTTCACTGTCGTCTGGCCAACCAGGCTATTTAGCTATCAGTGATACTACAAACGGTTGTCGTCCGGCCTTGGAAATCATTAAACTGATAACCATTCGGAGGTTATGTGACTACAGTACTTCATGAGTTGAAATCAACCGCTTTCGGTTACCATTCATCCTGATGTGTCCTCATACATACATAGTACATGCCTGAACATGTGGTTTTTCTTCCCTTCTAGACTGTATTGCACGTACAAGGATTCAAAATACGTATACATGCTCATGGAATCCTGCCTTGGTGGTGAACTCTGGACTGTTCTCCGTAACCGGTGAGTAAATCTTTTTCTTCATGGAAGGAGATCCATCTTCGTTGTTATGCCTACCCTTCCTGTGATATAATCTGTTCACTTTCAGGCCAGGTGAATTCCAGGTTTTCGGCTGAATTCACACGTTTTCATCACAGCTATGGCTTCTCTCAGATTAGTCAATTTAGATGTAAACTGAGACAGTCCAATCAGAAGACAGGTGCACCAACAAGCCAATAGGGATGCTCACGCAAACCACTAATGGTCCTTCAAGGTCGACCACGATGGGTAGACCCTGTAACAAACACGCACTTCCATGCACAACACTTCGATGGTATTACCTCAACTGGTGCCGAAACGTTTGCAGTCAAACTGCTTAGGTCAAAGGGCGAACCAACGGCAAAATGGAATTAAAAATGTATCTTCGTCAATAATTTTCCATTCGTTCACTTAATTTGCTGAAAGCGGCATGTTGTCAGAACGCTCCTACTCACACTATTTTCCCGTTTTCATACAAGTGAAAATGAGAGCAGTAAATGTACTCGCTTAGGAGGGATGGCGCCTCCTTCTGCCGGAATATGGTTATGTAATTCCACCCGACAACTTTTTTGTCGTAAGGTTGTCGTCCAGCCAGACGTCTCAGTTTTAAGCCGCCGTTTGGCTAACCCCCGAGGGCTTATCGTTTTTCATCACTACATAATTATCCATAACCGTCTATACAATTGTTTCGCGTTTCTACATTCTGTTTGCACTGGCATTCTCAAGGCAATGTAATTTGTAGAGTTCTTCGCTTATCATAAATGTGGCAGTTTGATCGCTCAGTGTTCGATTGAATGGTACTCACCATATAAAGATCTCTATCGCCTAACCAATTCAGTGCTTCGTTGCAAGATTCACACAAATTTTCGAAATTGCCGTATTGAAGCTACCTGTCGTTGATATCCTCACCTCAGCGTTTTACAAAATGAACGAAAGCTGCTCGTACATCGATGTTGGCTGGTCACGAACTTGGTTGAATTCGAGCGGGGCATCATTAGCCAAACTGCAAAATACTTGGGGAGACTTGTTTCGCTAGTGATTTCTAGCAAGGATGGAACAGGTATAAACTGTTTGTTGGCTTTGCAGCATAGAATAACTTTAATTGCGAGATTTCCTTTAGCGGCGGTATGGAATTCAACTACTGGGCGCCAGAATCCCACTAGAGGTTCTTAGTATACCGGCTTCCAATCGTTTTTCAGGTTGAATTAGCAGGATACACAGTGATACGACGCTTCTAGGGGTTTCAGCCTAGACTGACTTCAGTTGCAGAATGCTGCTTTCGTTGCCTCTATCATAAGCTGTCTTGGATACCCGTGATTTCTTTCGGCAATTCCTTGCAATTTCAATTTACTATCATTAAGTTCCCATCATAGCGTGAACTTTCCGAACTTTCCTGCCATCTCTTGAACCTTTGCTTGGGTTTGGAATACCTTGAGATCTTGCGACTGTGTATACCTCCGTCGCTGAATAACGAGGGTTACGGTGATTGACAGCCTCCCTAATGATTTTGGTTTCACTCATAACAATCACACTAACCTTCTGCCCTCTTCACTATCATTGATTTTAGAGGACGATTTAACGACGTGGTCGCTCGTTTTGTAGTTGCCTGTGTTCTGGAGGCCTTCACATACTTGCACACCCAAGGCATTATCTATCGGGATTTGAAGCCAGAAAACTTACTTTTGGACGAGAATGGTTACGTCAAACTGGTGAGCAAATTTTGGCATAGTTGCTTTTTAATGTCCCTCACTGTCCACGATTCTGATGTTCCTCACTTCAGGCGTTGAAGCTATCCACCGGAAACATGAGGAGATTGAAAAAACTGCCTAAACAGATTTCTCTTCTCAAACTACCCTCGGTTTTTTTTATTATTTTTATATTGAAGTTGATAAGCGCAGGAAACAAATCCGAATTCACTTAATGCGTTTGGGCCCCTACGGCATTGCAACACTGCGAATCGAAGTAACTCACTCACAGAACACTCACATCCGAGCCCACATTTTCTCGACCCTCTGCACAGAGACAATTTCTTGTTTATCACAAGAAGTCCATTTATGCAACAAAACACTTGGTCGTAAAATGACAAACGGCTTTCAAAGACTCAGTGTGTAAGATAAGACAATGGAACACTTTTTAACTATACCAGTAGTAGACAATGGAGTGGACTGTCATTAGACTATCTTGCAATTGCGTCACCAGCAGAATACTCATCACAAATGTTTTCTAACCTCACCGCCCCATCCAAAAGCTTATGGTTCTAGTAATTAGCTAACCCTTATGCTGAGAACACGCCTTTAACCGTAGGTTCGCTCAGAAATCGATCATACAGAGGACGTCATGCCTCGTCATGCAAATACAGTCGCAAAGTTCTGGGCGTCGTCAATCAATGCGTTCAATGTGAATGTTAACATTCATGTGTTTTTTTTATCACTTTGTTCCAGCAAACAGGTGAAACGCATCAAATCACTGCACGCTTCTAAATTGACTTAATTATTCCATCCGAAGTTGTTTGATATTTCTGACCGCTTGCTTCCAACTTTGTTGCAAAAACGATTAGATAAATAGATTCAATTAT
This sequence comes from Clonorchis sinensis, assembly GCA_003604175.2. Classification (NCBI taxonomy): domain Eukaryota; kingdom Metazoa; phylum Platyhelminthes; class Trematoda; order Opisthorchiida; family Opisthorchiidae; genus Clonorchis; species Clonorchis sinensis. The sequence continues at coordinate 57,149,182 of CM030370.1, forward strand.
ACGTAATACACTACTCATAAGGTTGCTGAAAGTTCTTCGACAGCCCACGACCGGTTTCGCCCTTCTTGGGGCTCATCAGGTAGGCGCAGTCCCCGAGTTTCCGTCAACCTTATGTTCTACTTGAACCCAAATTGCACTGTTTTCGAGAAATACACTCATTTGCATATCAATTTGGTTTTTGCGAGAGACTCACCTGGAACCCAGCTGAATCTCCCGTTTGTGATGTTTTCAATTATGATTTGTCAGTCAGTTAACCTGACTTCCCAACAGCTTAGTAAAATAACAAAAAAGAAGTGTGAGGTTTCCGATTTGCATAGACAGCTGTGATGACATGACCGTAATCCCAGTACTATCGGATTTCCCGTAAACTCATTATATGTATGAACTCATCATACGGGAATGTACTTGAGGAGAGGTAGAATTGGATTTGATTTCCGTATCGGGATTCTCAGACTATACACACTTTCAGCATTCACAGTAGACTGGGACACGTACACTTCAAGCCAAACTAGGTTCCGATACGGAAGATGATATGACCACTTATTCATCCCAGTCAATTCATCGTTCCCTGTCTGATTTACTGCGGCTGACTTCTGTTGCAGTATAAGCCGGCTCCGAGAATATCCATTCAACGCGCAAACCATACTCAACAGAATTCAACCCACTACTGGCTCTTGTGTGTCATGCTAGCAAACGGATAAGTGCGGATGCTGAATTCAAAATCCACAGAAAACTGTCGCGCTAAACCAGCGAAAGCGTCGGGAGTGATGTAGACATAGCACGCCTTTCTCTCATGCACTCGTGGTAAAAAAGCATACAACTAGCACCGATAGACAAGAAAACATCAACCTGATAGACAGTTGAACAAGTGAATGATGAACCCCGAGTGACGAATTGACCAATGATGGAAATTATGAAGAGCTTTGATCGGCTGATTATTCCGTCAACAACCATCGTGTGAATTGAAACGGTAAAGCAACTATGAGCTGCATCATGTGACCAATCATTCATATGTGATCCGACCGAAAATCACGGGCTATCCACATCTTAAAGGTGTGATTTCGGGTGAAATCTGCAACTTTGTCAGGACAGCCTGATTACTGATGAGTGATTTAAAGTTCGTCTAACCACTGCACCCGGTCTTCAAGTATTTGACGAAAATATACAGTGGGTTCAGGAGTGAATTTTTATTCTTACTGCAGTTCATCCAATATGCTTAAAGAACTCGGTCGAGTGTGGCTTTGCTAATAGTTTAGGAACTTTGGATTCAGAAATCTGCTCATACTGATGAGTTGACTCGCCTTATTCTTTGGGTTTGTATGTATGCTTCTTCCTGTGGATGCCGGGTTAGCCAGACCTATTTAATCACCGGTGATGAGGTCATAAATTTTATTTGACTGATCATCGATCATCATGGAGGTCCGTGTCCTGTGCGCCCATTAAATGGCCACAACATTGGCGGCAGGCTTCATGAGACTACCACCCACGATGTTCAAAAAGTGTTTGGAAATATTTATTTTCTTTATCCTGTGTGTGCTTAAATTTGAGTCCGTGAATCTGCTCTAAATCCTTTTGAATGAGACTGGCTGAAGATGAAACATTTTTCGCATAGAGGCGTTTGAAATGCTCACGTTTCGTGGTACTTGGAACCATAATTCACAGTGTTCTGCTCTTCTGCTACAAATATTCACATCTTGGGAGAAATTGGAACTATAAATAAGTTTTTCGCAAAACATACTTGTAATGTGGAAGTTCTTTGAAATAGCAGTTATAGTCTGAGGCGGAAGGGGGAAACAAACCAGTCCACTGTCTCCCCGGTACTCCGGGGAACTTACGCCAGGACTTGCCTGCACCTTTGATAAGATGATTTAATGCAGTTTACGATTGGCAATGTGCTATTGGGTATCAGCCCATAAAGTCACAAATTTGATATCATTTCCTCAAGATACTTCAGTCTCTGTTCTGACCATTTGCAAAGCCACGCAGACGGAAAAGCACGTAGAAAAATATGCTTTGGAAACAAGACCATGGCAGTGTATTGATTGTATACTTTCCCTTCTTCCATGGGAATGCATCGATGGCTCAATGCGCTTCCGAAAAAGAAATTTGATGATTCAGTGATGTTGAAGGTTCTCCACTACTTGTAAGAGGAAGAAGACCTTCGCTGAACAGTTACAGAACGTTGGACAGGATAGCAAAGCTCTCATTTGTATCTTGTTTATAAAAACTGAACATCCGTCTTCTTCTTGGAAGCGTCTTCCTGGACTTTTCTGGATATTCGTTGGCCATCACTCAAATGTAAACGAATGCTACAAAGCAATTCCACAAATTCGGTAATAAATCCCACTTTCCAATAGACGCCAAGCGAAGTTATGAGAAAACATATTATATGCATGCCTCATCAGTAGTATTCACCGTTACACCTGTTGGGTGTCAAGCGGTTATTGATATTAGTTTCATTATCCTCATGTAGGAGCCGATGGGCATGTAACCTTTAGGTTTGGATATCAGAGGTGCGCAATATACTAATGGCGGATACTACTGCTGAGACGTGCCAGTAGTATATGGTTTTCTCGTACCTCCGCCTCGTGTCTAATGGAAGGTGGGGTTTATTACGGAACTTGTGGAAATGCTTCGCAGCGTTCGTTTACAATTGTGTCATAGTCAGTGAATATCCACGAAGGTTCGCGACGACGCGTGAGGATGTTCAGTTTTTAAAACCAAGGTGCAAATGAGATGTTTACTTCCTTGTCCAATAGTTTCTAACTGTTTAGCTGGTGCTTGCCAGTAAACGACGTCGTGGGGAAAGGCTTGCCTCCTTACAGCTGCAGGGTGTTCGAGCGGTTATTCATATTTGTTTCATTTTCCTCCTGTAGGAGCCGATGGGCATGCAACCTTTGGGTCTGGATATCAGCGGTGGGCAATGTACTACAAGTTTCATCTTCATCTTGGAACACCCGAGGTGTCACGTGACCAATAAGGCTGAAGAACCGATTCGTCCTTGCAGGGCTAGTCAAATCTAACTTCATTGGACTTCTCATTCAACCGACATTTTCACCCAGATAAACCAACTTTGCTGTCACCGAAAGGTCTCATTATTCCGGCCATTCGTTCCTCCAGATAGAATACAGAGGACGCCAGTAACTTATCCTTTTTTATGATAACAGCGTGGGAGATTGTCTGATCAACCCCATGGTCTGTGTTACCATAATGCTCCTATCACAACCTTAAAAGTAGACATAAGCTGATGATTTGCTGATGATCTCAAGGTGCATTAGACTGCTAGAGTGTATGCAAAGCGTGCAATTCTTTCGTCGTCACATTGGTTAATCGTGCCATAGTAGTTTGGGGATATAACGCCATTTTTTTCCTGGGTGTGGATATCATGTTCGCCTAGAGTGAATGTGTCGTTTGACTGACAATTAGTGCTCAACAGTATGTGGACGGTTTCTACGCAGTATACCTGTTCCTCTTTCGATCGACTTGGACCAAGGTTTCCTCACGCACCGATGACAACATCTCAACATTCCTCATGTTACGATGTGTAATTATTCCTATATTTCCCTTGCGATTTCGTTACTTTTTTTCTTCTAATCATAGTGCGATTTTGGTTTCGCGAAACGCATTGGTTTGGGGAAAAAGACTTGGACATTCTGTGGCACACCGGAATACGTCGCACCAGAGATCATCCTGAACAAAGGCCATGATTATTCCGCCGACTATTGGTCTCTGGGTATTCTGATCTTTGAGCTACTTACTGGAAGGTGAGTAGCACAGGTATTTCAGTTGGTCAGAAACATTTTGAGTTTTGATGGAATGCGCCCGTGCATTCCATAAACTGCCTCAAACCTACATCTCTAAAGCCAAAGCAATCATACCATTATCCTTGAAGGAGATAGTGTTTTAACTAGATACTTCGTAAAGTGACGTAAAGTGACCTTGGGAAGTACCTTCACAGGCGCAGTAGCTGGGTTGTATAACAAAGACGGGCGGTAGGCAATTTAAGGGAACTTATTAGAAAACCTTACGCGAACCGTCACCCGAGTGCTGAGTCAATAAAAAGTGAATAGGGTATGGACATTTTGCTTGGCAGCGTCGTCTGCATTGAACAGAGTGAACTGTCTCTCAGTTTTGTCCTTTATCTGAACTTATTTGTCCTCGGTTTTGATGCTACGACTTCTGATTTTATTGCAGTATCGATAATCAAATGCCCGTCGCTAATAAAGTTCAGGAGTGACCTATTTCAGATAAAAGCACTATTTAGGCTGCCCATCATTGGGTTGGTCCTGGACACCGTCCTGCTTTTTACCATCCAACATTAGTCGATACTACTCATGTCTAGTGAAACCTTGCTGATCAGAAACAGTATGGCTGTACGAAGGTGCTTTCTTGGCATACGTCGTCAGCTTGTCCTAGAGATGTCAAAAGCATTTCGACTGGTTCAGTTACTAAAATGATCCCGTTTAGAGTCTTTTTAGCTTTTGGATTTCACGAAATATTCCTTCGTGTTGCAGTTGTTCAGTTGTATCTATGTTTTCCTCATGACACAACAGCCCGCCGTTCACCGGATCTGACCCGATGAAAATATACAATGTCGTGCTCCGTGGTATAGACGCGATTCAATTCCCCTCGCAATATATCAACCGGTCAGCTACCACATTGATCAAACGACTGTGTGCTCACAACCCGGCACAACGACTTGGTTACGGCCTCGGTGGAATAATTGACATAAAACAAAACAAGTGTGTTGCCTCGGACATTGTCTCTTTTCTTATTGATCTGTACGCCGCATTGCACGCATATTTTCCAAACATAAAGCTCAGCGCACAACTCAAACAAATTCGCAAACAACTCCGCAAACATAAATAAACCTCTTGTTAATTGTCTTGCAGTAATAGGCATAAAAAGCTCAGGAGTCGATTATTTCTATTTGTAAGAATACAGCAGTGATAATTAAATGTCATAAAACAATCCGGTGCTACTTGGTTTGGGGCCAAAACGAAACGTCTTCGAATAGCTTTGTAACAGAAGCCAGTGGTGGCTTGTGCGCTGTATATGAGCTTTGGAAAATTTGTCTCAAACTTCTCAGGGGATTGTGTACCTAGAACTTATTAAAACAGACGCAGAATCAATACCACTCGCTGAGTGGTAATATGGGAGTTCCATACAATGTGGAGTCACTTCCCGAAGGCATGAGTTTAAGGATATGAACCAATGGATGGAGCGAGATTGTTGCAAGTTTATCTTATTCACCGCGAGTTCCTTCAGCAGATTGCCCTAGTGAACAGATAAACTGGCTTCACAGGGCTACCATGAAGGCGAGTAACCTACGAGGGCTCTAGAATTCCGCGTCAAAGTTTCCTATCTAAGATCGAGGTTGTCGACCATGTTCGGGAACACACTAAGAGGCTTTGGTCACTCCTTTTTGTGTCAAACTTTTAATTCCCCTTGCTGGCTCAGTAACTCGTATTATGATCCCATCCCGGCGAGGATTGCTAACCTGGTAGGCATGCGTGCCATGGGGACAAGTGCACGCAGCTAGTTACTGAAGGATAACGCTTGACTCAATGTTCCATATTGGAGAAAGGTGCGCAGATGAATATTACCCCGGTGAAAGCCTATGTGCACCTATCTAAATGTCCCAGGGTCCCTCATACACAAATATTAAGACCGTACCTTTGAAAACACGTCATAAAGTCTGATTCCTCAGCGAGTGTGCATAAGTTCTACGGTAGCGGGTAGATAGCACTTTTCTGGTGAACTCGTTGTACAGTATTCTTCACTAACCATGTATGCCCACCACCAGTATCTGTCTGAACCACGTTGTCAGCGATCCACTTGTGTCATGTGCAAAGAAATAGCGGAGAAATGGTAAGCTATGTGACCGAAAGGTTTTGTAAGTTGTAAGCAAAGTACCCCCGCTACTGTTTAAGCATCCGCCTATTCGTTCTATCCATCACTGACTAGTAAATGGCCCGATGTTCCGGAACATGTTACTCAAGGTAACCCATGACCCTGTTGACCATTCTGGCCTCCATGAATTGGGATATCACCGACAAGGGAATTTCATGCAGTTTTCGGTCCAATTTTCTCTGTTTCTAGACTTGAATAATTGCATGGTATTTGGTTTTCACCTTGGGGGGGGGAACAGAATTTTTTTAAGAGGTTGAAGTTGAACTCTTTGACACCACTTCAGCTATCACCAGTTGGAACATTTCAAAAGCACTCCCGGTCTGAGAATGAGGGCACTCATCAAATGCTTGGGTTGCGATATTTCTTGACACTTGTTAACTCAGCCATTTAAGGCAAATAGGACCCCCTATATAGTAATGATGATTTTCGCCCGGTAGTCTTTTGAAATCTGCTGAAAGGCTTTTGCGTTCCATATTCTGGTCTTCGGTTTGTTTGCTCAACTAGACAATTTGATTGCATGTCTGCATGTTCTACACCAGCGGGTAACCAAGAACATCCGGCTTAGCTGATTCCAAATATGGCCATCTAGACAACATATCACGAACTTTTTTTCTAGGCATTATCGACCTTAAGGCCTTCCTTATGTCATTTACCTGATAAGTGTTTATCTTCTCAAATACTTAGTCGTCTCAGTTTAACTGATATTTCGCAAGACTATTTCAAATTCCCCCCAAACCAGTTGAGCACTTGCACATGAGGATAAGTATCGCCACCCCGGGCACCATTTAGCGATTCATGCTATGAACATATTTTGTGTATTTTCGTCAAGCACCCTGCTGAAACCTGAATCGTTCGACAAAAACTGCACATTACCTAGGCCGATTTCAATGGGAATAGTGTATCGCTGAGACGAAATTTCGGTCTTGATGGCGTGTATTCACCCGTGACGATAGTCAAAACTACGTATACTGGTTGTTTGTATTCTACCCTGATGACGCTTCCCCAACACGGTCGAAGTCATTCGGTTATTTCAAAGTTATTATTCAGATTCGGTGCTGTACGAGTTGTTTGCTTTTCTTATTACGTGTGACACGTACAAGCTTGAATAGCACAAGTCATATCAACCGTCTTAACATGCATGAGTTATGTTCATTTCGGTCAGATAAGCCACGAATCGTTTAAGATGACCAAGAAGCGTTTTGGCTTGAATTTATTTTTACCCAACCGCGCACATGTTGCAAAGAAGTCCACGTTCACACAACGAAATTAAATGAACTTGACTTGACTATCCGCAAACCACACAGACTAAAATCATCGATTCATTAACCTGACTGTGACATGGCATACCCAAAGTGAAAGAATCATCTACATGCAGCTGTTAGTTTTCATGTGAATCTCACCCATGACATGCGGCTGGGTGGTGCAGCAAAATGTCCAACAAAATGTTTTTTGAATCAAAATGCGGGATGTCATACTGAAACTCAATCAACCGTCTCCTCGAACGAATAAGATGAATCCGGAGAAGCAAACCAGAGTCTGTTAATGCTGTGAGCATTACAGGTATGGAGCCGAGGAGCTGGTTCGCAAACCTAGGCACCATCAAGCTAACCATCATTTGAAGGATCCCATCGGGTTCCTTTGTCATTTACCCTACGTCACTGTGCCTACTGGGATTTTTCAAAGGATCAGGTGATGAGATGCATTTGGTTCTATACCAACGCCTTTCCATTTACACTTACACACTGATTTGTCACTAGAAGCAGGAGTGAATGTACTACTAACTTTGATACGTCTGTTTTTACCGTAAGATTGTTTGAACAAAAATGGCGCGTCCAACAGTATGGCGTTTCTACAACTCGTATTAGTTTTACCTCAGTAAATTTGCACACATTGGATGCGTAAATCTTGCTTTCTATTCTAAATGAGGAAATCTCCTCTTTCACTGACAGGTACTTTCAAGGATTTGATTGGATCGGTTTACTTCGAAGAACATTAACACCACCAATTCGACCACAGGTTAGCCAACAATGCAAAATTAAACTGTTTTTTTTCGGATGGTCAGCCCATTCTCCCCTACAATTAGTTGCATTTCCTTCCCTTTCTCTGTACAGGTAACTGGCCCGACAGACGTATCGAATTTCGACAAGTACCCAGATAAGATAGAACATCCTCCGGATGAACTGTCCGGGTGGGATGCAGATTTCTAATTTTACATCCTCTGTACCATGCCCATGTGCTGCGGGTTAGTGCACACAGCCTCTACTTTGTCTTGTAGTTCCCTGATTGAAAAGCTCTATTTATACAGGTGATTTGATGGAGTCTTTCGTGAGGCTAGTGCGCATTCACACAGAAACAATCGCACAAAACCTCAAAGCTTCAGTGACCTAGTTAATTTACTTCCACTTGTTCAACAGAAAACTACTCTGAGAATGAATTTTTCACAGTTGGAAATGCGGTTGGCATGTTTTATTCTTGTATCCCCGTGGTTTTCCCAACCACACTGTACAGTTCCCTTGCAACATTAAAAACATACAGCAGATGCCCCCTGTGTTCTCTCTGTCTTGCTTCACCACTTGCATTTGGACGGTCAGCAGGTTTCTGAAATACAACGGAGTTGAAATTAGAACTATCCTGAATGGATCTTCTATATAACCAACGCTGAACCTATGTATAATTGTACAAATTTCCACTTGTAAAAAGCAGTGAAGCAAAGAATGATGGAAAAATTCATTCACTGGTTTGGTTTAATTTATCTGGTAGATCCATTAAAAAGGTACATTAATCAGTACCCATTGCTAATTTAGGGTGGTCACCGCAGTCTGACATGGCTACCCTTGCAGCTTACCTTAAGTATCCCTTTTACTGGGACCCGACATCACGTTCAGGTAAACAAGTTGTCACTGTGTTGCCGAGTGACATGGTAGCCAAGACACCGTATATCTTCGGCTGTGACTGTAGAAAGAAATTAGAATTTGCCAGTCAGGTGACTGGTGAACAAATCCTTATACCTGACACGTATATGAGCGTTAGGCAGCCGAACCGCGAAAATCAATCGGTTTGCTGTTTTGCGACTTAACTGCACCAACGCATTTAGGTATCTGTACTTTCCAGTGGTTGATTCAGAGCTCTAGTAATTGCCATTGTCATTGCCAGCTCAAAGGAAATCAACTTCCAAGTAGGATATGAGTAACTGGTACTTGTTCCAAGTGATGAAGTGTATTTCAGCAATGGCATCGGATATCTCTGCCGTCAAGCTTGAACCTTTTGAGATTCAGCATATTTCAAAGATTCAGTGCATTTCTAGTCTGAATTCGCGTTATTTTCCTCAGGAAGGAATTTGCCCTTTGCAAACATTGCCTCTTCGTGTAGCTGTTCTTGCAAGCTGTTGAGATTAAGGTGTGAACATTATAAATAATAAAATCACAGTCTGGTGGCACTCCAAATCTGTTGTTTTCCGTCACACTTCTCAAGCTTTTTTCTGAAAGAAAATTTCCAATCCCGATGAACAACGATAAACGTTATCTGTCAGGTGTAAACATTGCTTTTTTAACGTAATGCTTATATCTCCTTAAAATGGACATTTGTAACCATGCAGGGTATACTTAATTCCCTGCTTACCGTTGCATTCCACCACCAGGTTTAACTTTACACAACACATAGTTGTATACTTTATGAAATTATGTCTCTGGTTGTTACATTTTACGGTAAATAGGTACAAGGAAGATTTGGTCAGATCATGCCAACTGCTGACCTAGGTTATCTAGATCATAGGGGCCCAATCTTAGCTGGCTCAATCTCAGTGCTTACCATAAGGCATAGAGTCACCGCTTCACCTCGTCGTGGTGTTCATGTTTACTCAGATTTCAGTCTTTACTGTGTACGTATACGTGGGCATCGGAACGCCGGGCGAAACGTCGGCGAAAGAAACAAAACCAATCTAGCCTAGCACCAACTCATTCGTAAACAATCGTTTATCGCAACCAATAACTAATTCTAATGTAGCGGTGTAGCACTGGCAGATTACACGTTATCCTGAAAACGAGTAACTTTTATATGAATAGTACGGATTATGTCCATTTAGGAATTAAATAAGTGATAAATTAACCGAACTACTTACTGTATTTCAATAGTAACCTATATATGTTGCTAAACAACTTTTCTTTCTGAAAAAATCTGGGACTTGCAGCATACTTGGTTATTACAGAAAGTCGAAGGAGTAAAAAATGGCTTGCAACCGCTGATCTCAGTTGTTTGACTGATACACGCAAGCTCCGTTCGGTTTGTCCTTCGTTCCCATCCGCTTGCTTTGTGACTTGCTCTGCAGGATAAGCAGTCACATCTGTAAATTAAAACAAAGGAATATTTTCATGCAATCCTGCGTAAAACGAGTCATCAGCAGAAACTTTCACCACCTGTTCGAAGATTCTAACTGCCAATCAAAGTCTTTTACCGGATCCGTTCTGTGAACTTATCTGTCTATGTCTGACGCGTGGTCAACGAAGTTCTTGATAGACCTCTCATTAGACCCCGAAACAGCCCTTACGACTACTTTTGGGTTCCTGTAGAAACAATTATCACGAAGCCAGCATTATTAGCCCTTTTGGGAAAGTGCTAACACATTGATTCAGCCTTAAAACTTCCATCGAATTCCTGAAAGGTTCCAAATGCGCTCTCAAAAGATTTATGATGACTAATTTCACATGTGCCCTTTAAGAATGCTTAATTGTTATAATTTTAGGATACCCTTTAAGGAAGCCCACATAAACCTCATTCACTTGTAACCTCTAAAATAACCCCATTCGCCGTTAGCCTATAAAATGTTCTGCAGTAGTCGCTATCAATTGGCCAAACGCGGTCGGATTTTCTCATTAAAGTCTATGACGTGTGGCATTGGACCCTTGGTAAAGTTTACGACCTAAGAGGCGGTTCCTTATCGGTTCATTGGTGAACGGGCACAAACTTGACAAAAATGCAAGTTATTCTCCAAAAATTTCCAGTAGCCGAATTTGAAAAATTTATGCACCTACCTGCCGGTATCTATCTACTTGTCTAACTGTGTTTTTCTTAGCTAGAAGACATACGGGGCAGATGCGATATCGGAAAGTATGTAAGTAATTGTTTCCAAGAGATTCTTCCTTCTAGAAGTTGGTATCTTCTTACTGTCCAAGCTGTTGAAGATGAAAACACTCAAACTAGGTGCGGCAGACAACACAACTTGTTGTGAGCATTGTAACCACCGTAGGATGAAAATACGTTAGCTAACCAAGACAAGACATTCTAAGATAGATCACCTGGCTCGTGGGAATAAAAATGTTTTGCAGAATCACATAAGCTAGTTTTGATGGAGTAAACCCAAGGGGTTCTCTTCGGAGAACACACGATTCCGCTGAGGTAGACAAGCACTTTATTTCCAAGGTCTGTTAAGTTCGTTCCATTCACCTCTCCGACCCTTTCCATCCCATTAGTTTGTGCGGGAGTTCCACAGGGTTCCGTTTTCTGGATTCTTGATTTCCTAAATACAACTCCCTAGTGTCCTTAACAGCGTTGCAGCCCATCACCGACTTTGTGGATTATCACAACCGTCACAGTAGCATACTGCAAACGGATGTTGATGTTACCCAACAGTGGCATATCCATTCAAACCGGAGTAATAGCGTTTACATGTAACCGTTCGTGTAGTGGGCTCTGGGTAAGGAGGCAACGATTCTGAATCTATCAAGTAACTTTCACTCTTTATTGCTGCACAAACAGTCTGGTCAGTAGACCAACATCGCCCACCGGATGAGAAATTGCGCCGTCTCAGGGATCACACAGCCAGATCCCCAGCTGTGGAGTATGGAATATATATTAACGTACTGTTGTGACATATCACTAAGCTATTAAAAGTGGTTCTGGGCTTAAAATATGCGACTTACAACAAGCGTCAAATTCTGAGCTCCAAAAGTGCCAAATCGTTACCCTAATTCGGCCCTTTTTAGGGAAACCTAGTACCAAAGCGCTTGCTTATAAATAACCTCCGAGGGTTTCCTTTCGAAAATAACACACTCACATGCTGAACACAAGTAGAATACAGACGCATCCTATTTGGATTATAACTACATCACATGGTTATCGATTCAACTGTCGTATGACGGCTAGTACTCACGCACTTGCATGCCAATGAGTGCACAATGTAGGTCACAGTGAAAAAGCACTTTGGGCTCGGTTAACATTTAGCTTGATCGACGTCCGCTTACGCGCTTCAGGCTGGCAAGCTGGTAATGGCTGGTATTTGTTTACGTTTTTGAATGACACTCGTCTTCAGACAGTTTAATTTAGACAATTAAGGCCTACACTACATAGCTAAGCAGAATGGTACTTTCACACGAAGAAGTTTGATGTGGATTGATTTCGTCACCAAAGACTAATGATAGCGTAATTCATCATTCTCTTGATCTCCAACTACTCGGCTCCGTTGAAAGGCTTGCGTTGTGTTTGTGGATGAATCTGTGGAATTATTTTAAGTTAGGTGCTTTCCCTACATGTTGCAAATTATTGTATATACCTTGCTCATGATTGCTCAGGTGACAAATTCATCAATTAAATGTTGGTCTGTCCACGTCCTCTAAGCCATGGCGTTCATATGAAACAACGGAACTTAGCTGAAGTAAAAATCCAAATGTCAAAGGATGGATAAAGGTAAAAACTTGCGGTCATTCGGTTGGGCGAAATTTCATCTTTAGAAGGATGACTACACTATTCCAGTGCTAAGTACTCACTGAATGTTTTCACTCGCTGTATGAAATAGAAAGTTTCTGTTAGGCTTTGATGGCCCAAAATAATATTAAATCAAAGTCCAGCTAGCACTGTTCAGTGTCTGAATGATCAGTCAGTAATTTTCTGTTCCACACACCGGCTTTAGGGACAGAGAATTTTGGATTGGGTGGCATCTGATTAGGAATAATCGTCCTATGTCAGGGAGTAGCATACCGAAAGAGGGGAGTTGACTCATCAACTTTCACAGCACAGTTTGCCATTCGGGTGATTTTATGATCAAAGAACATCTGTTTGACATTCGCCTGGAATAGGCTTATGTCCAGCATGATCGGCTGTCTTAATTACGATGTAAAATACAAAGAATCTTCAGCGAACTACACACGCATGTGTACCGAAACTTCATCAGACCCAGATGTCACTTTTTTTGCGATTTCCACGGGCCTAAGCCAGAGCCACAACATCCTGTGACATCCAAAGTGGTGAGGAAACGAGTCGAAAAGGAAAAGCCAGAAGATTTCCATATTCCGAATATTCTTGGGGTCCACAGGTGCTTGTACCGTGTCAGTCTGTTATGGTAGTGTAGGTGAATAATTTGATGATGTGGCAATTAAATAACATACTAATTGAAAGGTCCCGGGTCCACATCTCCATAGATATTCATGAGATAAGAAATGCTGATGGTTTCCTATAAGAATGAACCAGCTATTCATTACTTATTTGCATTTTTGAATGGAACTACTGCGCAAGCTACAAAATCTCAGCGGCGGCTATCAGCAACGATGTAGTAGGTGTGCACATTTGATAGAAGACTATTTGTCTTTAAATTTTATCGCCTGATGGATGACTATAAAATCAAACGCAAACTAAAGCAAGCAAGGTTAGAATAATCTGCGTGAGCTCAGAGACTGCATAGCGAGGTTTCGTCGGAGAAAAATTTCACAAAGAATCGAGGGCTGAACCACATAAATATGCTTGGGTCTGGTTACTTGTTCGGTAGTTAAAAGACAACTTGCGTAAATCAGTAGACAAATATGGACGACTAGCATTCAAAGATCTTTGAGAGCGGCCTATACCATTGAGTACGGTTACATTACCTGGATCCTTCTCCGGCACCCTTCTTCTTCAAAATGCACGGACATTGAGGATTTTGTCTAACAAGCGGTCTAGAAGTTTTAAGCAGAAGAAGCACTTATATCTTAGAACCATGAAACTGCTTAATGAAGTTCGTAATGTAAAAAGCATAGTTACTCGGTTTGCCACATCCCCTTATCACCAGGATGAGCTCAGGATACACCGGACAACCAAGTTCACCATAAACACGAAATATTTCGTTTTCCACGATAGACATTATTTTCATGTTTCAGTTGAGGCAAAACGTGATTTTTTCAGGTTCTGTGCATGGAAGCAAATTACACGTCGGCAATGTTCCAAGTACCAAGTTCAACCAAACCCTGCGACATGAAGTTAGTTTCTTCTCCGCTTCAATATTCTGAGTCCTCATACTTACGCCAATACTAAGAAGTACATTACTTGTGCATTAGGCGCTCGAATTTCACCAGTGCTAGTCGACCAGCTTTACACGGACATTACTCGAACTGGCATAGTACGATAGAACATCAAAATGATCGCTGTTGAACTGCTATCACGATACGGTTTCTCCATACAGTCTCTCGCAGGGTGAAGGGTTAACCTGAAAGGTCTAAAAAGTTGGAGTGTGATAAACTTTGGGCTGGATGCGGCAGGAAATAGAGTTTCTCTCACAATGGATCAAAAAGATTTTCATGGACTTAGAAGTTTACACTTCAAGCTTCACCTTTCTGTCTGTTGTATCAGAAAGAAAGAAATTTATTTTTCAGCGCCCTAGAGCATTTTGTTCCCACTGAACTTTCATAAAAGCAACTCCTCCGTCAATTTCACCTTGGTTTCCCAACATAGATGATAATTAGAGTTCTCAGCTTGAAAATCAGCTGTGCGATCGCCCGAGTGCAGTAATCTGCTCGGTGAATACCGCCTGACAAGAACTTTCCAAAGTGTGCGAGACCTATGTGGACAATCACAAAATGTGAATACTGTGACTACACAACACCAGAGAATTAATTTGTAGCATTTCAAGGCACAGTCCGTTGGAACTTCACAGAAGCTCAAACGCCGAAGTAATTCTCTCGCAAACATGTGTGAATTTCAACTGTGCAGCTCGATTACTCTTGTCTTCAAGGTAATGCATCTCGTGAGTTACCTCATATAGGTTCGTTATGTTATCAAAGGTGACCAAAGTTTCTCAGTTGTGGTAAATCTGTCACACAGAATTGCCCATATACAGAACCTTCACGGTGCAAAACGATGAAAAACGGGCAATCGGAATTCGGTCTGCCCACTGGTGACACTCGTAAACCTGCATTTCCATGTCTCTTTGCACAAACTTTGAGGGAGGTTTTCGATGCTGCGAGTTACTTGGAATCACCACTATCACAAATCGAACTTATTTCGCCCTTTTCCACGGCTGACACAAAACGTTCTTATGTTAGAATGAGACTGGTTGCCGGTTTCTGCCAACCTATTTGCATATGTGTGATTTTAAATCAAACGTCGTTGGACATTCGGGCGTCAGTTATGGGCTCTGTGAATAACAACCTAACGCTGTACCTGTCTTCTCACCTCAATAGCGCTTACTTGAAGAGTTGGACTTCAGAAAGCTGCATGGTGACTGGCACCAGAGTGAAGCATGACGGTCCTGGCGAACCTAAAGGTTTACGGCGACGCATTGTATCATCCAGTCCATTTGAGCCCGTTCGCTATTCGGTGCGTTATAACAGCCTTCTAATCCCTGTTACATCTTTGCACTGGACAATAACCGCTATGCTCTGCTGAATTCTAATCGAAGAACTTCGAAGACGTACGGCTGGCATCGAAAAAGCACTTAATAAAACGCACATGCACAACGGAAGAACTCCAGATTGTGAGTTGCCGTCTCTCTGGGGCCAAAATACTTTCGGGGTAGACTTGGTAATAAGAAATCACAGTCATCGTTTCAGAGAGGTTTGATAAACAAATGGTGGAGTTATTGCTGTTTACCAGACCTCTCTGAAATGGTGACCTCACAGTCGATCCCAAACATTTTCCAATTGATTGAAATCACAGCCATCATTCCACGATGGATTTCCGCTAAGAGGAATGACGCGGTGAACATTGCTGCAGAGACACCTCTTTACCTGTATTTTTCTAACTCTTTCAGCCAATGACATTCATCATCAGTTCAGTCACTTGCTTGAGCGCTATGGATCAGACTTGGGCAAACTTCGGTCAAAGACAAAGTCGCCCGTTCGATGGATCACTATTTTTAGGCGTCTGGAATGGTTTTCAAAATTACAGATTATAAGGAACAACATTTTCCGAGACCATCCCCTCGGATATATCGGCGTAGGAGTGCACAAGGGCCCATCTGAGCTGGACGTATTGTTGGAATGCTTGAAGACATCATCCCAATCTGGTATTATTTTGCGGTATCAATACTAGCTGATCCAAGATGCCCCCGTGTAATTGTGTCACTGGAACGTTACAGTTTCGATTACTACAGCACCAACCGTTTGAGCGCGACGACTACTAAGAATACCATGGTCTGGCGCAAAGGTCCAAAATGATGACTTATTCGAGTCGAATGTCAACGGAATGCAGTTAAACTCCAAAGTTTCTGCAGCCTATAAAGTGGACCCTGAATGCGTTTGCACTCCGGTGAGGAGGTCGTTTGAATACTAAACAACGATGAACAAACACAGCGAAGGAAATCAATGATTATTCATATGAACACTTCGCCGAATGCAGGGACGGCACCTTAACACGTGACCAGTTACAACTCGCATGTTTCATCAATGGTGCACATTGGTACTTTGGGTCTGCCTGGTCCATCTTCTCGTGCGACGCTTATATCCGGCTGCTGTGACCTAATGTCAATGACCTGATCGGCAAATAGTGTCTCTGCTTTTTGAGGATGCAGGATTGCACAGTTCAATAGGTTTATGAGTAACTCATGGAAACTGGCATATGTAAGCAACACAGGTCGGAGGATCGTAATGGCTTTTTGTAACAAAATGTGCGGTGTGCGGAAGACTGGGATGGAGATCCTGTGACGGGACGGCTTGTATACTCTTTTTGTTCACTGTGTGAGAGGTGTCTGCGGCTGTCAGATCTTTAGCTGTTAATGAGCTGTTAGGTAGCCCTTGAGACTGGTGATGTCCAAAACAGCGATTCATGCTTGTGCATCGGTTTAAACGAACGCAAACAGCCGAGTTGTTGCTTCACCAAACGATCTTCCTAGTGGTATCCATAGTAAAATTTTATCACTTTCCTTGAGTGAATCCTGAGGTTATTACCTCGATGGCCATGCCTTCATGTCCAAAACCAAATTCAAGAATCCTTGGTTTGTTACTCAGGTAAGCGAATGATTTAGCAAGGTGTGCCGCACGATTTGTGGGTACACTGGTACCCCCATTTGCTGTCTATATGTCACAGTCATGTCGGCATTCGCTTGCGGCATTATAATCTTTCATTTCTAGCACGTGAATTTCACTTGATCCGGAAAAAGTTTATATGAGCTCTAAAGCAAAACTTTGGGAGATTTATTGAGGGAGATTCTTGTTTTGTCAAGTGTTGTAAAAGTGAAGCCGCTGGCAGGACTTTTTTCACAGCGACCACCTGCTTGTCGCAACTCGGGGCGTCCCGAGACGGTGGCCAAACGAAACGGTGCGCGTTGCACTTTGGTCGACCCACACAAAACCGTTCACTTCTTCCTGTCTTCATTTTGATGCCAGGATCCCAGATTTTTTAATGTTGGAGCGAAGTCGTGTGGATCATTTGGGGCAAACTTGGAGAGTTCGATTGCCGGCAATCTGTCATTTTTTATCATACCGTGAACAAAATGTAATATAAAGTAGATAATTCTTCCTAGTTTCATTGAAAACCGAATTTTCTGGCAGTGGTAGGTACACAACAAATCGTTTGGGACAGTTAGGTAAAAATTGCGCCGGTTCGAACAGGGGCTGTGTTGACCACTTAAGCGTTAGTCCAATGTTTATTTAATCCATTCTCTTTAAATTAAGTTCAGGTTGAGCCATAAGTTAACATGTGTCCTCTTTGGAAATGCGGTGAGTGGAGTTACTGATTTTTTTCAACAGGGTGGCTGAACGCACTCCAAGCATCGCACGACAAGATGTGGATTTCTGGTCTGATGGGTGAATTGCGCTACCGTCAGCTTTGCGCAGTCCGATTGGTACCACTTTTCACAGGCACTTCATTCGAAGCCAGTTTCAGGTTTTCCTGAACAAACTAGGACTGTCATTGCGTTCCATCTCACATCGTCAGAGAGGCAAACAGCAGGAAATCCTGAGCACGGTAAATGCCACATCTTCTCGGGTTGGGTGGACGCTTCTTCTACATAAAATATGGAATGCAGATGACCGAACCGCTTATAATGTAGCGGAAAATCAATGTCTCATAGCACTCGCAAATTTCAAACTAAGTTCCTTCAGGTTCATGTGAGAAGCCCTTAAAGAGTGCGCAAGCGAAGAAGCTAGTTCTAGCGAACACGAAAAGAAGAGAAATATCGATGAGCAAGGCCGCTAAAGCGGTTTGATCCTCTGTGACCTGATTATGAATAAGAGCCGAGCCTCCCCGTAGAAGGCTGTAAGTGCGAACAAACGTGTGAAGCAGTGTTAATATATTTTACGTTTTACTATAGACATCTGCCAACTAGGTAATTTAACTGGCTACGGCGGGAGGAGACCGGCCGGCAAAACAGCTGAACCACACCCCGCCAGGCACGTAGCAGGGACCCGCCCGACTGCTGCAACCCGTGAAGACATACAAACGTTGCGGTTTCTAATACGGTGGCGAGAACAGGTTCAAAGTGTCCGTATTCGAATTCCTGTGACAGGATGTCTACGAGAGTCTTTCCTGTGTTACTCGACGGCCTGAGATCTCAAATTTTAACTGAAACTTTCCTCTGGGTTAGCAAAATTTATAATCAGGTTTTCCCTTGAAGCATTTCCGCAAGGTAAATGACAGTTCAGATTTTTAGTGCGTCTATTTTTTACCACTTGGCTTCTGGAAGTAATGTTTCTGGCCTTGTACCAGATGCAAAAGGGGGTAAAAAGCATGCATCCTGCGCACAAGTGCAACATTGCGCACGAATAGCTTGGTCATAACAGTCCGGGACTGGAGACCAAACAACGGTCTGACGTTACAGTTCTTTGGTAAAAGCCCAACACTTTGAGTGCAACAAAGCAAAAGTAGAGCATGCTTAATTCCCAAACTGGTTCCATGCTCCGTGGAGAGAAAGCGGTCCTCACGCTGTGTAGTCGGGTGTAGATAACTCCTGAGAGCGGAGTAGCACAAATTGTGCTGCATCCTTCCGCAGACTTGCAGTTTGTTCAGCCCCAAGGTAATTATTGTACTCCTCTGAGTACCGCTCTTTGACCTTTCCATGGACAAATACATTTATTCTGACAGTTGCACAGCAAAATTCATTTACGTAAAGAATGGCTGTTGACTTTTTGCAGGAATCAGTATGTTCAATGTTTAGGATATCTCAGGCTACTTCCAAGTAGCCTTATTTATTCGCGATTTTCAGCAAGGTTTTGTGCCTGCTTTCCTATTCTGTTCAAAAGCAGCTTGTGAGCTGTATTGCCGTTCGCTTGCATCCACTTATCACAACCATTTCCACGTATATCTCTTCATCACTATATATTTTGCTGCCGCGGACGAGTTCCCCATGTAGAAGTGGCCCTTATCCGTTATGGAACGTGGACGCTCACGAGGGACGCTGAGCCACAGCCCACCAAGTCAACCACGTAACCAAGTTAACTTCACCCGGCACCTGCCTCGGGCCATTATGCCTAAAGCGTGGGTAAGGCCATTCCAATCTGCACACTATTCCACATCGGTCTATGGTTCTAACTGACCGTAATGAGGTTCACTCATTAGATGGGTGAGGCAGTATATATAACAGCGCACAACTCAAACTGTGAAGCCTTTTTGGCGTAGCACCCGGTTCATCTGACCGTCGTCATGGACTTCTTGAATCCTCTTTTCTGCCCTTTTGTCCATTCTATGAAGCCACAGAGACTGTTGTAGCTGCCTCGACATCCACTGAACTGCTACAACATTGTTGCTTGAGATTCGATTTTATCGATTCTAGTGGTAGAGCTGACCTGGCATTTGGCAGTTGAAATCTTGCAGAAGACAATGCGCATTCTGTTAGTGGGAAGATGGAAACGTTGCACCCTGAAAATTCAGTGATAGGTTGGATGTAATGCCGTTTACTTTGGTCCGAATGCTGTTCATTGAGAAAGCTGGATTTATGCTCATTTCTGGAAGCGTCTACTAAACGTCGCATACCGCTGCACCGTAAGATCTGGGTGGAAGTGACAGTTTGGGTGGTTGTAATTGATAACAGATATGGACGGGGGAAATTATTAGGTTTTTAGGAACAAAGACTTCGGAGATAGACATATCGGTTGGCTGGCAGCTGGTTGCCCCATTTAAAAGTAGAGTACTTGATGGTTGGTTCTGCCCAAGGCCGCCTTCAGAGCGCGCAAAGCAACTGAGTTATTTGTATGAACAGCTAATAATGTTTTTATGCTCCTGCTGTTTTTCGAGGGATGGGATTTGTGCGGATGATCAGAACGTGAATTACGAAGAATAAGAGAACTGGAATGGTGTTTCGTTATTGAGAAATAGTGTCGATCACTACGTTGGGCATATTTCGACAAAAAAATCCGACCCAGTGTGTGGGCAGAATTCGTGGATGAACGTGATTTAACGTGCAAATAACTGCTCTTAGGTCAGTATGTAAAGCGGCAAAATTGAACAATCGTTTGAAAGCAGTAAAGCAAGCGTATTTTGTGCACCTGTGAGGTGGCGTATTAGTCACAGCAAGCCTTCACAGTCGGGCTGTAAACGACGAAGAAAAACTTAAGCGGGTCACCAGAGAACCGATAAGCGTTTTTGTTCGCGCAATAGTCAGCCACCAATCTGTCGGAAGGGTATACGTCAAAATGAATACAGGAGGGCGAATTAACTTAGGAAAGTTCACGAAGTCGCCATGGGATAGATATGGAAATATTGTTATGGTTGAGCCGTGTTGTGGCTCTGGTAGGTAAAGGAGTCAGGGATGCCACAAGAGTTTACGACGTCCACTGATTCATCTTTAAGGCCAACATGAGCGCGATGTTTCAAGTTCTTACCCCCCACAGGTCATGTATTCTGAGTAAGTAAATTTGGCATCGGGGGCAGTCCACAAGACGGAAGTTTCATGGTCATCCATTGGGAAATACAAAGTGAATCTTGGTTTAAACTGAGCAGCGCCGTAAGGCGAAAGTGGTGAAGACCATTAGATTGCAAAATTAAATGGAATGTCACAAAAAGCCTGGATGGTGTAATGCAAAGTTTCAAAAATAGATGTGACAAAGAAAGAAAATCTTGTTATTCGTCAGTGATGGTGAATTTTAAACGTAACATTCGTGCACCGACACGGAATTCTGTATGAGGTGAGTAAGCAGGTAATAAAGTTGTTGGAAAAAGAGGTTGAGAGGACGAAAACACCAGATGATGACGAACTACTCATGTTCGTATTGGCCCCAGATGTTTGGCCCGATGAATGGCTCTGGGATTATTGCGTAAGTGGGAAAAGAATTCACGGACGTTGATGTGCAGCTGTTTTTGAATACAGGTTACGCCGCTGCTCCATGGCAAGTGGTATCATAGATAGTTTCACGGATTCACGGATTGATACACAGGATCGTGTCTTTCTTCCAAACTTCCAGGGGCGGATTTGTTCTTATCGTTTAGCGGCTTCTAGCTGCCTGAAACGCACAAGCGCAATCCGGATCAGCACTACTTATTAATATCTCAGAGTGGAGCAGTGAACTTGCTGGCGCGAGGACTCACATAAAAAGCGTCTCAAATTGCTTTGAACCGGGTGCTAGATGCAGCTTGATCAACCAATTGAGGAAGATGATTCCACGCGCCGAATACCCAAAATAAGAAAGATTGTTGCCTAATGAAGATGTGCGCTCTGAGCTTGAAAATCTTTCTGTCAAGTCTCGGTCGCATATTAGCTGAGTAAACGGTGAAAAAGCCATTGACCGGACCTTGTTTAAATAGGGCGTAAGTAAGTATTCGTTCACCTTGGAGGCGACGATTTTCGACGGGAAAATAGGTCAAGTACCGCTAGACGCATCTCATAATCAACTGAGTTAAGGTCGTCAACCACTTTCCAGCTGTCCGTTGGACACGCTCAAAGAGGGTTACATCCTTCTTGTGTCCTGAGCCGACAAACTGGTTGGCATATTCAAGAAGCGGTCTGACATAGACACTGGTGGGTATTAGGAAGTCCACACGAGTAATATGGGGGAAGGTGCTCCGAATCATCCATAGAACGGTTGGTACCTTTTGGGACGACTTTTCATGGTGCAGTAGAAATGATGTGTAGTGTCTGTAATCCGTTGTCACATATTTACCATTTTTTCCTGAACTTAAACTACACTTTGTAACTGTCGTACATATTTTATCATGACGTTTGTTTTAATGTTACGAATACACAATTTTCCGGCGCGACTTGCTGACTTCTTGCTGAACGAGTGTATTTACGCTCCTTTGGACCGTCTGCCGACTACTGAACCAGTTGGACTGGATCTCTGTGTTTGCATCAACTGTCAAACGTCACAATAAATCCTCGTGACATTTTTCAGCCGTGAATAACTTTCCTATCGTGGAATATATCACTCACACGTGAATCATCCGTGGGAAATTTCTACTAGTGAATATTTCTTCCACAGCCAGTTACTGCATTTGGATCGGTGTAGTGGACTATTGGATCTACGCTTTCGTGAGTCCTCATTTGACTACTCATTCTTTTCCTATTGTGATTTTGTGGTTTCGTATTGGTTACTTTGCTTGTTACTTTGTTCGAACACGCTGATAAGGTCCTAGTCCGCTACAGATGTGTTTGAAGAGAGCCAAATACCTAAATTCTCTTTGACATCTATCCTAGTAATGTCTTCTGGTTTATTCTCATCATGCACGACAAAGGCGTGCAATGCACTTTTCGTCACGCAGATAAATATGCCAGCCCAAAAACCGCTGCTTTGTAACATCCATATCCACCTTGAGGACACTAATATTTGAAACCCAAGGTTTCAAGTTGTCCGCAAAAAGTGGACACAGACTTGAAAGAAAATTTAAGAGGTCGTCAACGTGGACCGTAAAGAGAACTGGCCCCAAAACAGACCCTTGAGAAACCTCAATGGATACCGGCGCCGGAGAACTGTAGGTCGAGTCCACCTTTAGTCGGGATGTTTATTTGATGGAAAGGCCTTAATCAGGCGTTGAAGTTTTCCTTGAATCCTATAACACTCGAGTTTTTGTAGCGGCGGGGTGTCCGACACTCGATCGAATGCCTCTACGAAGTCGAAAAATATGGCATCCGATATGAGTCACTCGTCCTTAGCTTGAGTTAAGCTCTCCATAAATACGAGCATATTCTCACGCAAAAACGGTATGCGGGAATCCGTGCTGCACTGGATATATCAAGCTGTTGGCACTGAGATTATTTAAGATGACCATCTCCAAAATGCGTTCCATCGCCCTGCACAGTACGTTAGCGAGGCCAACCGGCCTGTAGCTGACGGGGGATAGTCGGTCACCAGTTTTGTAGGCCGGCAGGATTATTGATTCTTTCAAAGCAGAAGGAGGGTTGCAGCAGAGAGCAGCTGACAAGACACCAGGCAGAAACGCTTTGCCAGTGTGAGCGACGTCTTCCTCAGGATCCTTGGACGGACCTATTCCGGCCCCAAGGCGCTGAAGAGGTTTGTCTTGTCCATGGGTTGACGAACGTCCTCTTCGTGAAGACCAGTTTTGTTAGAGGCCGGTGGTAGTTATATCTCGCCAAGGTTGGATGTGATTAGTACGTTTGGGCATATTACAGGCCATATAGTGTTCTCTGTAGGCTTCAGGTGTCGCTACTGTTCCATTCGTGGGTTTTCCGTGTCTGTGCTCAATTAGAAGGCGGTTGGCTTTTTTCTTCGTCAGTCTGATGTACTAAAATGGCACATTTTTGTTTCTTCCGGACGAGGTCCGCTATCATGGCTTGCCTTTGTATGCTCTACTTGCAGATTTGGTATTTACAGTGGTTCCACATTTTACAAAATGCCCGCTCATCTTCTGTATCTCCTTTAGTTACCTTTTTGAAAAATAGTTAGAACCCTTTTTCAGAAGACGCTGAATGCCTACACACAACTCGAGCCTATCGCGCCGTGCAATTGTATATCAACCCCTCAACAAATCTCCGCTGAACAAAAAATGACAGATATGGAGGTGACAAGTTTGAAGTTGGGTAATCCAACGTGTCTATACTATGAAGTGGATCATAACGTTTAAGTATTTCACGCAGTTATCTTGAGTTTGTAGTCCATGTAGTCCATACAACTTCATGTGAAAGGACCTAGGTAAGTTTACTCTTTCTAAGTAAGACCACGACCTTGGTGGAAACAATGAGTTCAACTTTAACGCGATTTTGGCAAAAGCCTCACCGAAACAAGGTCTGGGTACTAGCCTTTGTCCGTAATATCGAAGCTCATAGCACAAACAGATTCCTGGTCAGCAAATGCAAATAAAAATAGAAGTAACGGGAACTGCCATCGCCTTGTGCCACTTTTATGAAAGGGAGAAGTTCAGAAATCTCTCCATTTAAGCCTCCGAGACAAATAGATTGTCCTGGTCAATGACCATTTCTGGACTTAGTGCTAAATGGGATTTAAGCGGGAGTTTTTGGGTCCAGATGTTGTCTTCTCACTTCTCCAGTTGGCTATAAACCCCTCACTTCCTTCAGTACCGTGACCTCTTAGGCTGCACCTGCGGTACGACCACACACAAACTAAACTGCTCCTTCCGCCCAGCTCAACTCCGACGTTGTTTCAGAAACGGCCAAGCAGGTTTTAAACCGACTTCCAGGAATTCACTGGGCAAGGAATATTTGAATACTGCCGCTAGGTCTGTGGAAGTGCTGGATACAAATGGTTCCACAAATTCTGCAACCGTCAACTACACCCTGATCTTGGTTTTGGTAGTGACATCATGCTTTGGGCACACACTGAGAGTGCTCAGATCTCTTTGTTTGCTACTGAATATTCGTGCTTGACTATTACTCAAGGCATTAAACACTTATGTCTTAAGGTAAAGAATCATATGGAGTTCAGCGGAGTAACTGAAACTCCATCAGTAAGTCGTACCTCAATAGTGCAATTTCTTCCCCAAAAGCGACGTCCAGAATTCCGGCCACATCTTCTTTACCGACCAGGTCTGAAAAATCGCCAACCATCCCTCAATTATAGGGTCTGGCGGAGGATTACGTTAACATCAAACGTTTTCGGCTTGACACCAAGGCTACAAAGCCGGAGGAAAACACCGCGAGATTTACGAGATATCGTCCGCATTCATCAGTTAGAATCATAAATATTTACTTTCGGAAATATATCGTTAAAACTATGTTGCTGGAACTTCCATGCAATACTCGTATCATTAGAAACAGCAGAGTAGCAAAACCCACGCTATTTAGAGCAGAACGTTAATCACTCTAGGCGTAATGATCCATACATCGAGGTTCGGTTGGCTCGGGTATTCTAATTTACGGATTCACACATTCGGGCAACTTTTCTAGTATCCTGTGACCGCAACTGTCCTCGAATTTTAGTGGATTTGGTTCAAACGGACGAAAGAATTGGAAAAAAGGCGTATCACATCTCGCCAGTATCTCTCCTGTGGACAAAACGGAGGAGCAGGAAAAATGATAGGAGTATCGTCCGTTACGTTGATATTTAAAATTTCCCACATTTATTCAGTCCTTATTTGTAACCTCCGCTCCACTTTTGTGTTTGGTGTGTGTATATGAACTGGCGTTTGTTTGTCTCTGCCTCATTTGTGGCCGTCTTTATGCACGTGTGACTTTCTCAGGTGGGAGCCTGTTTGCTCATTTGGTTCGTACTTTTGTGGTCCAATTGGACCATTTGTTTTGAACGAGCATTTACCGTCGAAGGTTGTATAATTTATGAACTTGTCCCAAATTATAGTACCGTAAAGAAACTCTGCTCCGACTTTGTTTTGCCTTCCCGGAGGTTCTGGTATTACGCGTCACTCGAAGATACCGTTCGCTGGTTACAGTACTCGAAAACTTACGTTGACTTGTTTGAAATAAGAATGTCAAATTTGGAATCATTGTAAAGGAAACAGGAGCTCAGGACGCGGAAACTATTGAATCTGCGGAGGAAACAATTGCAATGCATTTTGCTTCGCGCCCCGGTTCTTGAAGTCACTTTGTGCATCTACTCGTAGAAGTAGTGTAGCTATGAAGGCTTTAAGGGTTGCTCAGCTCCAGGAGTATCGGGTTAAGCAAGAGGTCGAACTCCAGCAAACTCTCCTAGAGGCACGGAGGAAGACCGGGCTAGCTAAAGTTGAGCTGGAGGCCGAAGAGAATTCACTAGACGAAGTCCTGGAATCAGTGGCTTCCACTGACCGGTTACCGCATTATGTGAAATCCTGTCAAATAAATGAATGACCTCAAATATATGCTAATTATATCATACAATCATCTCCAGGGCTAAAGCCGGCCATTTTTATCACTCCAGTAACAGACACTGTGGAACTACCCAAGTTGAAACCATCATACTTTGATGGTAATCCGAGTCACTGCTGGATGCTCATACGTTAATTTGACATATATGTTGAGAGCAAGGTTTAGAACACCGGTCAAAGACTCCTGTATCTGATCCACTACTGTTAAGGCGACGCGAAGGCAACCAGTGAAGAATGTGTGATGCTCCCGCCGGAAGTAGAGTATTCCAGCGTTCGGGAGATTCTATGTAATCTCTTTAGTCAGGTTCATATTATTGCCCGCTGTCTACTTGAAAGCCTGTTCCGATTGGCACAACAGACCACTGGAGCAGTAGTCTTTGTCGGGCTTGTGCATAAAAATGCGAAGTTGTGGAATTCCGCTGACGCAAATGCGTTACGTTTTAGATTTTCTCTCACTCGCGGTTGTAGAGGGAATCGTGCGTTTTCTTTCCTCGCCATTGCAGCACAAATGGGTTGAGGTAGCAGACAAGATATCGATGAGTGGCCGGGACCCAACTTCAAACAGACCACTAACTTAACCAAAAATGCCACGTTGCCTTGACTTATCACTCGTTAAAAAATAATCAAACCGAAACAATATGCGCGCCACCGAATACCTGCCGTGTATGACTACGGTAACGCGATAACCGGCCGATGGAATAATTTCACCCATCACCTTTTCCTGTGATTTACAATTTTGCTAATGCCTCTCTTTTTAAATGAAGCACCTTGGAGTATTGGAGCAGCTTTTCTTCAAATTTAGTTTTCATAAAGACAATTGTTTGAACAAAAATGAACGATGGAATTGGCCCATCAGGAAACAGAAGCTGGTTGAAAATACAGCTAAAGCTCAAAATATTCACTTGCACTTCAGTATTACATGTAGTGTTTCTATTGTGATCATGCTGGATATTACGAAAACATCACTCATAGCGCGTTTAGAAGGGATATAGCTTGGTAATATATTAATATCGGTGGCGGAAAAAAGCCAATTTTATGAAGTTTATTAGATAAAGAAAGCATTAAATGCGGAATGCCTGCGAAACGGAGGGAACAAACTGCCAGATACCAGACCTCCAGTATTTTGCCTGACATTCCTTGGTAATCTACTACACCGCATGTTAGGACTTTACTTGCCAAACGGAGTTCATCCTTGTGCATGTGAGTCCTGTGGGTCTTGAGGACGAGTCCAGTCGTCCAAGAAGTATATTCTGAAGTGCCCGTATTTCCACGGAAGCGCCCGGTTTCAAACTTACATTCCATTGTTTTAGCCCATGCATGAACTCTGCATAATTGTGCCTCAGGTATTTGCCACGTATTCTCGTTACCGCGAAACCGAATGCATTATCATGCACCACAATCCATATAAGGACTATTAAAAACTCACAGTTCAGCTGAGATCACAGTATGGACGCTCAGTATGCTTTCGTCTGGTTTTTGGAGAACGATGATTGAAAATTTCTGAACGTATGATTTGTGAAGCTGAAAATAGCTGCTAAACAATCGTTGGATACCAACGGTGTTTTTGGTGTCAAATTCCTTTTTTGAATCTGGCCACCTAATAAGCCCTGGCGATTATCTGGGTAGCCTATGCTTTGCGAGCAGCTCTTTGGCATTGAATAAGCTCGGCGGCTCTACATAAGCCTGTGCAACAAGGTCGCGGCGTTGATTCACAGACTTTGAAGGAACTTTTCCTTATAATCGCCTACTGGTTATGGTAACCGGATGCAGGATTTGAGAATAACAGGCTATGTTTTTTAACTGATTACGGCTAAAATTCTTATGGTGAACGTTTTAACTCTTACGCCGCCCGGAATGCATCTGACAAGGCTGCGCTCCTGTGCCTATA
The DNA here is from genome assembly GCA_003604175.2 of Clonorchis sinensis. Lineage (NCBI taxonomy): Eukaryota > Metazoa > Platyhelminthes > Trematoda > Opisthorchiida > Opisthorchiidae > Clonorchis > Clonorchis sinensis. Next base: position 57,177,359 of record CM030370.1, read on the forward strand.
TAGGTTAGACGTCCCAATGCCTCTTCGAAAATAGGCCAAGAAAATCTAATGCATCGAAAGATACTCATCCACTCAAAAGTCCCAGTTCGTACTGCCTCAGATGAGTGGCGGCAGTATAGTTTATGGCCGGCGATCAGCTGTTGCCAGTCTTCTACAAACGCATTGCAATAATGCTCTTGGCCCGTGTGGCTTGATTGCGAACACAGCGTTTGTGTGACGGATGACAAGGTAGAGCCAGGTGAGAAGCTTCAAGCAACCAGATCGTCCAACTCCACAGACTTACGGGAGCAGTAACTAGGCGTATTTATGCGTAGAGCACGGCTATCTCTGAGGTTTGTAAACCGGCCAGAGGTGTAGGCTTATTTGTGAGCCTTCGGACATGGGGCGTACACTCTAAAAGGCAAATCTGTGATGTTCAGACCGTAGCTTTTGGACCCATGCTGCGAAAATCAGGCTAAAATTTAGGTTTTTCAACAATTATTGGTCCAGGATTTTTAGTAATATAGACTTCCTGGCGAAGGATGCAAAAACTTCTTTGCCATTCCAGACTTATCTGCCTTTGTCAGAATTGTCTTGTAAAGTGGTGCAAGAGAATTTTTGTTCGTCGGAAGCTGGCCCAGTTTTTGGTCTCTTAGGCTCCGGGATCCAAAAAATAGATAGGCTATTTAGTTCCTCTGGCTGGTTAGAGTATATTCGGCAAATCGGCCCATGTCTGCCTGCTAGAGAGGCCATTTTTTATGTTATCGCATCTGCTCGAAAAACTGATTACAATACGACACTTGTCACGAGTTTCGCACCTTTTTACTTGTACCTAGCTGCCAAGTTAGTTGAAAAACGCTCCCAATATTTCCGCGTCTACGATAAATGCCAAACAACCAGGGCACTTGGAGGATGAATTTAGCGACAGGAATTAACGGCCGAAGTAAAGTCGCCTCCGCATGCCAGCCACATATGGTGCAAAACTTGTACCTAAATAAGCACGAGTTGGGGAATCGAACTTGCCAATTTGAGGCTCTTAAACTGCTCAAAGTACGAACCGTATATCCTGGCAAACGTAAATAAAACAACGCGAAAGTTCCCATTATGTATGAAAAAAATCAGGAACATTAAGCAATCACACCGAAAGTTCCTTACCGTTGAACAGTATACATCAATCAACTGGCGACTCAGCCAAAATTGTGGGAAGAACGAAGGAGCTCAAAAGAGCTTCCCCGTGGACGTATACCTGTCTATCCGACGCGGGTGATGATTTACACTGAGTTCATTTGTTTTTCCATGTACCCAGTCTACGGCGCATCCTACTAAGCGGTTATACCTACCATTACAAATGGTGAGGCTATCTGCAGGGCCGACAAACACCGGCCTTAATCAACGAGTTTCTGGCCTCTGACTGGCCCGTATACCTATTATACGCATGAAACATGCATGGAGTTTGGTTGAACTAGCCCCATAATTACAGATAGTGCACTAAACAGCTAAAATGCCATAAAACCATGCACAGGGTATCGGATGAAGAGTTTGCTGTGCTGGTAGCAAAGTAGTTTGAATGTCTTCTGACGCAACACCGACAGATGACACACGTTTGGTACCGGACAATGATTGGCTGTTGGAAGTATATTCTCGGTCATTCGCTTCCGTGAGCCATGATCTGTGACAAGAACTTTTGACCACTCAGTTGCAAGTTAAGGATAACGGTTGTTGCACTGCCTATTGCGGGCCGTAATATCAAATTGATGTGAGATATCGCCCATCACGTCCCGTTTATATATGTTCAGGCAGCGCTGAAGTTTATTTGCATTGGTCTCAGAATGGAGGGCGCCGTCTGTCCTGAATCAAGGGCTGAGCTTCTGATAGAGCAACGGACCAGAGGTCACGGATGTTCACAGTGCATTTAGCTCCAAGTGGTTCTATTCGGGGAAAGCGGTCACGAGTTCCCCAACGGGATTATGCTTGCATTTCGCATCCTCCTCTTTGAGCCAAACCAAGTCTCTTATAGCAGATTCTGTAGCTATTGAATTTTAGCAAACCGATGAGCGATGTGCCATGTTATCTTTTAATGCTTGCTTCGGAGTAAACCCTGCGATCCCTAGTTAGATCGCATCAGGAATAGCCTCTTGGCCCCATGTGTGCCTGGGATGTGGGATACTTCTCCATGTATAATCGGAGATGGTGAGTTTGATGAAGGAGCTGTTGTTTTTTCAGGACAAAGGGTGTCGGGATCGGGATGAAGTTCGGGTTAGCCCACTCACCAGATCGTCGCAACGTCTACATCCATGGTTAAACGTTTGAGGAGGCATGAGGTCTTTGAATCACAGGTATCAAGTCTATACCACGTGATCTTACAACCGCCCCGTATATGCCACTAGTTAGCGTCTAATAATGCGTATGGTCTGTGAATCTTGACATCGCAGAATCAGCACACACGCGCGCCCCTTACTATCAACAACTGGAATAACGGACCAAGTAGTAAATTTGCCCTCATAACAGTAAGATGTTTGAACTGTTCTACTCAAAATATAAACGAGATAATTGGGATATATATTTTTTATTTGAGATTCATCGTCGAGCGAAAGTGGTCTACGGAAATTGAATAGGCGTAACCATCAATTATGCTTGTACTGGTGCACTAATTGAATAAAAACAAAAGTTGCCAATGTTGGTTCTATATTTTCAGGTTTGGGCACCGCGGAGCGACAATGCATACGGTTATATTGATAGAGGGCCGCGGATTGCCATCGCATTTAACGGTCACTCAGAGTTAAGACGTCATCATCTGCTAAGCCGGCATAACCACGTGTCCAGTAGTTACAATAAGCGGTCAATCTAAGAGGCAATCCATATGATGATGATGGATGGTCATTGCTGGCCGTTAATTTAGTTTATGCCTTCCACCAGGAAGTACACTTCAGAAGACTGTGTTCAACTAGCATTTAAGTGATTGTTGAACACCGAATTATTTTTTGAATAGTTGCGCCCCGCTGATTTCGGAGACACTTCACCGTGGTGCATAGTGGCGGACACTTTGTGCAGTGCATCAAATTTTCCTCAGCTATTATACACAAAGCAAGTCGAGCTTCGCAAATAACATCATCATGCTGAACCAATCCTTATAATTTGTTACGTGTAGGACGAATAGGAGTGTCCACTTTGGCGAAGTTTGAATTAGAGTTTGGCAAATGTTATCTCCGATCTTAAGAACACTGTGGAACGTTAAACTTTGCAACAGTTTGAATTCATGATTTAGTAGTAAACCGGCGGTTACATAAAAACTAGTCTTTGTTGACCTTGAAGGTTCGCCCACTCAAACAAACAGCCATGAGCAACATACCACCAAAACGTGCAGTAGGACTAGGCGAAATCCCTGTAAAAGTCTCCTTGGAAACCCCGTAGTTTCAGCGAAATAAACTTCGGTTTGCTTCGAATTTGTGTACCAGGTTTGAACGCGCGTAGTATGGGTATGCTAGCCAACCAGAAAACCCGTTTACTCGATCGCATAACGCTGTCTGCCCTATTTTCTTGGCTGTGCCCGGTGCACACTGGTGAGGTCAGTATTAGAACGCAGAAATAACGGGCCCAGCTTGTCAACGGACCAGATTATGGAACACCCGTCTAAGCTACCCTTGCTACGTAGGAAGACGGTCGTTCTTCTGAACGGACGCGCCTGGAGGAGAGGGGAACCACTGGTAGCTCCTCCGGAGACAAGGTCCTCTGCCATACCCAGTTTGATGGCACACCCGCAACTATTCCATCCCTTCTCTCGACCGTGCCCTCTCGCCCACTCGTTCCATTAACTGCAAATACGACGAACTCCCCGCCTGACCTCAGCTGCCTCCATGACACATTAATACCAACCTACTGAACTGTTGGTTCGAATTTAACCATTCCCGTGTTTCTGTGCTTTCCACAAAATTCGGTAACCTTCTATACAGTTAGCCTTCCGGCTCCTGTGTTGTCACCATCTCTTTCTTCCAATGGAACTATTTGCCCGACTCCACAACAGTGACACCGGTGAGTCACCACAGTTTCGTTTTATACCATGTTTTTGATATCCCTGTTACCATTTACCCGCTTTGCCAGCACCTCCATTTCACCATCCTCACATACTTTTTTTGTGACCCTGGCCATGAGCCCAACAACCCAAGGCCGCAAGACTTCAGCGGTTGTTTTTTGGCTTCAGTTCAATTTGATCGGCTGGATGAGCCAACTTTGCTGCTTCACCAGATCTGATGTTCTGGTTTCTGATTTTCCACAGCTTACATTTCTCTTGTCATATGTCAGGCAGGAAGCCTCTTGTTTTGCCCTTCCTCCTTTTGTTTATGCCCGCCACCTTCAAGTCCTAATGATCTGACCTTGCTCGATGTTCTCTTCGAAAAAGAGCTTTTCTGCTCGTGCCGGTTTAGTGGTGACCACGTTTACGTTGGATACAGCTCATTTCCTACGGCGCTGTCCTCTTTTCCACACGAAACCCACTGTACTCACTGTCCCCGCCAGTCTTGTCTTTATTCTGAGTGTAACCTTATGATCATGCCTGACGGCCTTGTACGCCTTCCAGGATGGGGTCCCCGTGACCCCGCCTGTGCTTGGCTGGGGACGTTGCAAGAAATGGCGGTTAATCGATGTTAGTGGCGTTCATGCTGTCAGTTTCTTTCCAGATTGTCTGATTGAGCGGTTGGAGGTGTAGGCACCTCAGAATGCTTGACATAGGCCAGCACTAGGTCCCCTCCCTCATCCTCTCTTTTTCTCTTCTTTTCACTCTAGGGCTTCATGGTTGTACGGCAGTGAAGCATCAGTGTCAACACTGATGTTGCTGTCTTTTATGAGGATGATGATGAGCTTTAGGTCTATTCACGAAAACCTCATATAAGCTGTCTAGCGCACCCTCCTACCGGTTTAGGTTCTGGTCCCGAAGGCATACAACCCGCCCTATTCAAGGACGGCGATGAATCCTCCAACCATCGTATGTCCAGCCTAGTTGCGCATATCTGTACTCGTAGTGAATGAAGTGTCAGCAAAAGTGCCAATTTGACTGCAGGTATGACAAAATATCTGGTGTCTTCACAAGACGTACTGCGTGATGCGTGAAACCTTGAAAAATGAGCATCAAGCTGGAGTTTGACCGGCTAGAGTTTGCGTCGACCACCTTTTAACATTTGGTTGATGGAGTGTGAATTCACACTCCATCATTGGAGTGAGAATTCGCACTTCGTCACGACATGTATGCAGACCACTCGGTCTCGGTGTTCCTTGACTTCAAGGTGCTTTCAATTCCGTCGATCGGCCAGTACTCTTCACTGCAATTGCTCAATAGGGGATAATCCGCTCCATATATTTACATACATCTTGGCGTGAGAGTGTATGGTGAGCTCTCCAAAAGTTTCCCTACAAAAACGGTGTCTATTCTCTCCGTTCTCGTTCAACTTCAACATTGATAAAAAAGTGAAGTGAACGCTGGAAGGTCTGCAAATTGCTGCTGGTGAGGGCCTTGTCGATCTGGAGCACACAGACTACATTACCCTAAACTTCGAAAACCAAAGCGAAGCACAAGCCCTTTTGAATAGACTGACCACTATCATACCATCTTTCGGCATGCACCTTGCACATTTAAAGTGTATAGTCATGCTCCAGAACTTGCAGTCTATTAATCTATCCCATAAAATTTAAGGAGAGTCACTGGAGGTTGTGGAAATTTTTCACACCACGGTAGTTGTATTAGCTGTGACAGAAATGCGTCTGATGAAGTCAGTGCAAGAATCTCAAAGGCTCGAATCACGTTCTCTAATTTGCGTCGCTTGTGGTGTCAATTGGGTAAATCACTAAATCTCGGGGGTCGCGGTTACCAGACTACAGTAGGGACTGTGTCTTTCTATGGGTGTGAGATATGGCATCTGCAGACAGATGATGTGAGGCGTCTTCAGGCTTTTGGTCACCGATGCCTCAGAAGCGTCGCTGATTTTGGATGGCGTCAGCGTGTCAGTAACGAGGTGATTAGAAGACGAGTATTTGGTTGTGCGGCAGGTGCTTCAGTCGGAGAAACATCCAATACCACCGACTACGATTGCTCAGCGATGTGCTACGCAGGCCGAACCACCGTCTACCGAGGCGATTGTTACTCTCCCTGCCTCATTTAAAATGGCGCAAGCTGTCAGGTGGACAACTTATGAGTTGGAAGAAGGTCTTGAAAAATCACGAGTAGTTTGTGCAGCACACCTTCCGGGATGAGGCCCGTGACAACACCTGTGTTTGACCGGGGACACTACAAGAAATGGCGGTTAATAGAAGTCAGCGGCGTTTGTGCTTCAGTTACCAGATTGTCTGATTGAGCGCTTGGAGGTGTAGGCACCTCAATAATTGCGACATGTCGGTGCTAGGTCCCCTCCCCTACCCATTCTTTCTTTTCTTTTCACTCTGGAGCTTTAAATATAATTAAACGAACCTAACAGTTGTACAGCAGTAGAGCATCAGTGCCAACACTGATGTTGCTGTCTCTGTTGGTGATGCACTTGCACCCAACCTGTTGCCTTCGGTGCATAGCTTCTTCTTCCGGTCTCTCCAATGATAAATCCGCTGGAACCCTTCATTTACACACCAGTTATATCAGGTATGAGCTCGAGATTGCCCAGTGGTTAAGGTGCGAATGTACTGACCAGAAGGTGTAAGGTTCGAATCCAACCTCTGCAGCTCGTTCGCTCCTGCATGGAGTTTGGCAACCTGGCAGTATCTCAGCCCTCGCGCTTCCTCCGGGTAACGTGGTAGCGTGACACCGAAAGTCTAGTAACGGTATTTTTCTCAGCTTACTCCTCGGTCTGAGCCTCCCAAGCTAGCGTTCACGTCAAAACCACCACCAAAGATGCACAAGGTATATTAACGCCCAAAACGAAGTCACGAACACTTTTACAGCTCTTTATATATATGGCGTAAGCGGCAACAACTTTCTAGGAATTCTGACGCGTTCTGGATGCAGCATTGGCAACCAGCATTCGGCCAATACTGGGTCATGATTGGCTATTGGGTCCAGACTTTCGATCAATCAGATCTGGGCTTGGTGCCGGACCTGCAAGCGTCCCGAATTTCTGGCCAATCTTGCGTGGGATAGGCTTTTCGGCCGTAGCAGCACCTGACTGCGAGCGGTAAAGAGGGATCTCTATGGAAATCCGCCCAACAGAAAGGGTGTTATTAGTATGACGGATACCGCCTCCAGTGCGTAGATGTCCTCCCCTACTTCCTCACATCACCGGTGAATGAATGTATGACGGCTATGGCCGCTACATGTACCGTTTTTTGCAGCTGAAGATGATTGTTGCTCATGATTGTTTTTGTTGACTGTTGTTGATGGTATTGATTGTTTCACGGTACAGAATAGTATCTACAGAAGACGCCTACTTATGAATAACGCATGACCCCACAAGAGAGTTTTAAGGAAATTGCGAAGAGTGCGTTCGGTATGACTTCCCTTGACTATTCCTGCGATCGGCTGGAGACATTGCAAGGAGTGACGGCTGACCAACCGCAGTGCGGTTCATGTTGTCAGCTGTTTTTCACGTTATCTGGCTGAGGGTGTGGTGTAGGCGTCTCAGAATTCTTGCGATAGACCAGCACCAGGTTCCTCGCTCACCTAATCTTTTCATTCCAAGGCTCCAAATATAATTGGATAAACTTTGTGGTTGTACGGCAGAGAAGCATCCGTGTCAACCCTGACGTTGCTGTCTCCGATAATGATTGACCGGTCCTTCCTCCGCTGAAGGCAGAGTCGTTGCCTCCGTAAACATAGACATGCTTGTCGCCTTTGCACCCCTATCGTGGATACCAGTACGACTTTACTTCCAGATCACTCATTAATACGATTTTTCGCAGCACGGGGGCTTGCTATTGTTCGCCAAACTGCTCTCCGTTGGTCTTACTTGCATGCTTGAACCATCAGGAACTGAGTCCTAGCCAGTATGTTGTGCAGGATCTTTGCAGCACGAAAGCCCGACCACCACGAGCAGGTGACAGCTTCAGGTCAGGAATTCCTATCTGTGCCACAGAAAATTATTCCATGGTGATTAAATTTCTAGGCGTCAAGATATGAGAGATATACGTAACGGGCTCTATCACGAAGCAAAGCTGATGAGTAGTACAAGCGAATGATACCCATTCCACACGATAAGGTGCTTCAAGTGTAGCTGTTCATATTCTGGATCGATGGGCTTGATCAGGGCATCAAGCCTATTGAAACCTTACCTACACTTTCGAAACTAATGGAAACAACAGACTGTCGTAACATCTTGATAGAGGAACAATGCCCAGCTGAGCTTTGATCACCTTCCTCCCGTCATCATATGATATTGGAGTACCTCCAGCAATGATGCATCTGTTCACCGGAAGTATTTCAATCTTAAGCACCTGAGCATGCCGTGAGTAGGTGCGATTGTTATCCTTCTGGGCGGAAGATATCAAACAACTTGACCAGGTTGACGAACAACTGGTAGTCTGTGTAGGATAATTTTGATAAATTTCTGCCTCAAACCAACGAGCATTTTTCATTCTATATACTGGCCGGATGTTGAACTGAGTGCAGCCAACTAACGGATTTGCAGAATGTAAAGTAAGCTGATCATCACTGGTGATTGGTCTGCACCCGTATGGAGCAAAAATTAGTCACTGGCTCCTGGATAAGTGTGAACTGTTCACTTTGCTCATATTTCTTGTAGGTCAGTTTCTTCACTAGAGGAAATCCAGCAGTTTGATAGACACGCGTTTCGAATCTCACTCGTCTTTTGATTGCTGCTGTCTAGGCTTTAGGAGCAGGGCGGTAAATCAGCCCTCATACTTTCTTTGGAATGTACAGGAGCTATGCTCTGAAAGGACATTAAATTGAAGTGTTTAATATGGTCACAAAGGCTGTGATTGAATACAGTTGTATCGTAGTTACTCTTTTTTTGCCATCAAAACGGAACGCTCTGGTTTACAGAATAGAGTGAAAATACGCGTTAATAAACCTTGTTGAGGGAAACTGTAGAAATCATTCTTGTGTACATTCATAATGGTTCTTTTTTCCTACTTCACCATTTCACTTATTTGTCTTATTTCGGCCAAATGCTCATATCATGATGGAGTATAACGTCCATACAGCCTCATGCTCGGCCACAATCGTTGTTTGACACATTTCACATTTTCCTTACAACCACCTACCTACTGTACGACGTGATCTAATCACATTGAATTATCTGATTGATTAGAGTGCGAATTTACTGACCGGAAGGTCCGTGATTCGAATCCGACCTCTGCCTCTCGACTTTCCCTGTGTAGAATTGGGCAACCTGGCAGTACCCCTTGTGCTTCCTTTGAGTGACATGGCAGTTAGACACGGAAAGTGTGTTACAGCTGAACCATTTTCAATTTTCTCACACTTCCTACTTACGGAATTGAATTTTTATTCAATGCTTGATACCCCTCCAATCAATGAGTTCGCTATCGAATCTTATTTTGTAAATTGTCTTCCCCTCTGGTCACCGAGTGTATTTTTGTAACACTTCTTTGCAGTGGCAATGGACTGCCCGGATGTTCTTCGGAAGTATGATAAATACTTCGTGGATCTCTTGGGAGAGCCGAGTAACTTCGTCTGGAGCCCTGGTTTGAAGTGAGCTCTATGTTTTTGTCACTCATTGCTTTCTTCACATCTGCTTTTTCGCATTAAGTTCGACGTAATACTCCTGTTCACACATTCCTTACGAGTTTCAGCGATATACCTTTAAATTTGATGCCCTACTTGGGTAATGGATTTATTGCCACCCAACCGCGATCGCCCTGGGTTTTCTTGGATGGATTCTTCAATGGGAATGGGACGGAAAGCCACAGAGCATGCATTCCTTCAACCGTTCAGTGGATGCTCACTGGACCATTGAAAGTTGATGAACAAGGGATACACGACGACAGTCATCCTCAGACCTTATGGATGCACCATGGAATGGGTAAGTGGCATCTCGTCTCCTTGCTTTCCTTCCCGGCCCTTCGCACAAAACTCCTTAGTTATTTGAATTTCTATGCCTTCACAGGCATTAATGTCAGGTTCCTGTTGGTCGTTGTAAAGTTGTTTAAGGGCTGTGTTCCGTAATTCAGGTCAGTTGCACGTTCGACAAGACCATACATCCACCAACCTGAGTCAGTGAGTCAACGCAGAAAGAGCTGCGGAACTGAACTATCAGTACAAGTCTGTCTTCAGCGGTCTGGTGGAAACGAACCACCTATCAAAACAAATTCACATATTTTAGCGTGAAGATCCTAGCAGATAAAACTGAAGGTCTCTGGATGGCCTAACCTATGACCCAGCCATTTTTGCATTCTTTGAGTGAAATACCCTCTGATACACCCAGATCCCGTCTGCTAATCACCGCAAAGTGAATTCTATGTTCCATCCGATTCCAGCTATACATATATACATCGGTGATCGAGGTGGACACAGTATGACCTGGCAGCGAAGAATGAAAACACTAACCAGTAACCTTAGTCGGGTCGACAACTGTCGCCTCCCTGGATGGGGACCCCGTGACTCAACTCACCAATGGCTACTGACACTGACAGAAATGGCCCAATTGCGCAGTCAGTGGCGCTCATGCATTAAATTTATCGCCTTCAATGCATAGCTACCCAATTCCCGAACTAGCTGGACATGCCACCGCCTCCAAGGCTTCGCCTCCTCCCACTGTCCCACTTTCCGGTGATCGATCAAAACTGTAGCAGGTGGAACCAATATACCCATAGTACGAGGAGACTGGACCTCACAGTGGTGTGACGGTTTGCACACCTCAGCGACCCACTGATCTATACAGAGGGGTGTCCCCGCGACACTCCCAGAGTCCCATACCAGGTTGGGGTCTGACGAACACAGTTTCCTGGTCCTCCAGGTTGCGGGTCTGAAAATGTGGTGACATGTTCCGTAGAGATGGTAATGCACTTGCACTTCCCGCCAAACGCCACTGCCTTGCGGTTGGGCTTTTCATCCAAAGACTTTGGTTGAGGACCCTAATCGTCCTTTTGTCTAGGTTTGGGCGCCCTGACAGTATCCCAGCCCACGCACAACCATGACACCTACGAATAACAATACTCTCATGCCACATCGGCCGCCACGTGGTGCCATCAGCCGGGTCGCCTTACTCGTTGCATACAGCAGGGCTGGTCAGCGGAAACAGAGTACTGCTGACACCTTCCTTCTTTCTCTTTCACATACTTTCTCTTCCCCCCTCCCCACTCCATAAATAACTCTCGCCTTGTACACTCAGCACTTAGGGCTGGTAACTCCGTTCGTCTTGCATCGGTTTTGCGTGCAACATCTGCTCGTCACATGGCGCCGACATCCTCAAGTATCTCCCAACCAATCTTCAAGCCTCGACACCCAGTCTATCTGGCCGCCTTCAACGTCCGCATTCTGAAGCAAGCAGGACAACAAGCTGCTCTTGCTCTCTCTGGAGCCGCTTTGCACTGATGTGTCCTGTGTCTCAGAAACAAGAATTCAAAATGCAAACACAGTGCTTGAACTAGCCGCCCCATCAGTCTCCACTCGCTTCCGCCCGCGCACCTCTGGTGATCCGGAGGCTGCCTCGGCGGGATGTGCAGGGGCTGGTATCGTCCTAAGTCACCGGGCGGAAGTATCCTTACTTGACTGGATACCTGTTGCTAGTCACCTCTGTGCGGTTCGTCTGGCAACGTCTCTGAAGGAGTATCACAAGCGGGAAGTTGATCGCTGTCTGTTTATCGTGTCTGCTTACGCCCCAACTGACTGTATCTCCGACGCCGTCAAAGACAGGTTTTACGACACCCTGAATGCTCTGTTGCGGCGAGCTAAAAGCTCAGATATCGTTGTGGTTGCCGGATTTTGAATGCACAAGTGGGCAGGCTTGGCGTATCTGACACTCAATTGGGAGTTCGACATGGATTGGACTCGGTACGTACGGACAATGGGGAACGATTTCTTCAGCTACATGCTGATCGCCTCTTCCAAATGCCCCACCATCAGATGTGAATTCATACTGAGACGAGATTACCACCTTTTTGCGTAGTGCTGGGAATTCGCCTGTGGCACGGCACCACCAGACTCACTCAAGCACGATACCAGACCGAACGGTGGCACTGCTTAAATCTCGCAGAAATATCCAAGCCGGTCCCGAACATAACCTGGTGCGACGAATTATCAGACGCCAAGTGAAATTGAACGTGCGAGCTGACCGTGAAGTGTGGTGGACACAGAAAACCAAGGAAGCGGAAGAGGCCAAGAAAGCAGGCATTGCCCGAAGATTATTTCAGTTGATCCATGCGACCGGCCCCCGAAAACCACCTGTGAGTGAAACCATCAAGGATCGGAAAGGAGTGACCATCTTGACCTCGACCGTTGGGCCGAATACTTCGAACAACAATTGTCATGGCTACCAGCTGGCACCCATCTGGAGCCCAGAGTTGACGTAGAGCTCTGGACGATGAACGTGGGACGGCCTTGGAGGTTTATGACTGCATATGTTCTCTCAAACGCCACCGAGCCTCTGGTCCGGATGACCTTCCACCCGCATTGTTCAAAGATGGGGGTAAAGTACTCAGTCAGCGCTTGTCTGATCCGTTTGCTTGCATTTGAGAAAAGTTGTCCCAGACAACGAGACAGTCAGTGATAGTGCCCATTTTCAAAAAAAGGGCGCGTGGTGAGTGTGGCAACCACAGGGGGATCAGCTTGACCCCAGTCGTAACGAGACTGTTGACGTCACTGGTACTTCGTCGCCTTGCGGTGGCTCTTGAGACACTGACTCGAGAGCGTTAAGCGGGATTCCGGCCTGGTAGGGATTGTACTGACTAAACCTTCGCTCTCCGTCAGGTGTGTGAACGCCATACGTATAAGCGACCCACAATTCTAGTATTCCTGGATTTCCAGGGCGCATTCGACTCGGTTGACGGATCTGTTCTTAACACGCTTGCCCACCAAGGAATGCCCCGGAAGTTCGTGAACATAATAAGCTCTTTGTATTCTCAGATTTCCGGACGTATGAGAGAATACGGCGAGCTCTTCAAAAGCTTCCGTACACAAAGCGGTGTCCCTCTCCACTTTTTTTTAACTTCCTGATCGATAAAATCATGAGGCGAGCGCCGGAAGGTCTCTAAAACCTTAGTGTTCAAATAGCCTCTGACGAAAACCTTGTCGATCTGGAATATGCAGACGACATCGTTCTCATCTTTGAAAAGGAGGAGAAGACGGTGTTTTTGGGTGAACTGACCAAAGTCGTCCCGTCCTGCGGTATGCATTTTGCACCCTCAAAGTGTATGGTCATGCTCTTGGACATGCAGTCACTAGACACGCCACTTACGATCCAGGGAAAGGTACTGGAGCGTTTTGCGTATCTTGGAAGTTGTATTAGTTCTGATTGTAGTGTGACAGATGAGGTCAATGCACGAATCTGGAAGGCCCCGGTCGCGTTTGCTAATTTTAGACACCTATGGCTTCAAAGCGGTATATCCCTGAATCTCTAGGGACGCGTGTATCAAGCTACAGTGCGGGCTGTCTTGTCGCATGGCTGTGAAACTTGGCCTGTTCGAGCAAAGGAACTGAAAATGTCTTCAGGTATTCGACAATCGTTGTCTCAGAACCATAGCTCGTGTGGGTTGGTGTCGACGAATCCGTAACGAGGCACTTCACAATAAGGCTTTCAAATAAATCATAGTTGTACGGCAGCGAAGCATCGGTGTTGAACACTGATGTCATGCTGTCGATGATGATGATTATGCACTGTCACATGCATATCTTAGAGGATTGTGGACACTATGGTTGCGGCCGTCGGTCCATGGTATTTTGAAGTGTTCCAGGTTGTGTATAACCTCGCAGTATTTCAGCTGATGACTCAGTAGCTTCTTCATTATGGTTGTGAGGATAGGCACCAAAATATAGTGCTGCATTATCTGTTGGTGTGATGGACGTGGTGATTGAGATGCTCATTGAATTTCGCAATTTCATTGTTTTGCGAAAAACTCAAACTTAAGCTACAGTCCCTGAACCATCAAGCTTCTACATACATAAGCGTGCATTTCACTATCAACTGGAAAATTGTGTTACCGTTTTTGACCATTGAGACGTAACGAAAACTGTTTCGTGGATTTTCTCAGCACGGTTGCATTTTCGGCGAGCTTGTTCGCGAGCTATCGTTATGAATTGATCGTCTTTGCGGTTTATTTTCTCCAGTCAGGTGCACTGGTTTGACTCCAAGTGCAACTACTGCTTGACCGTTGGACCAGCCGTATATTCACACGAGCTTGCGGTTTCATGATCTACGCCCTGTGTCCTTTGCTCTGAATATTTTAACGGTGAATCCATGTGAAGACATTTGGATGGGCTGAACTATGGCGTCAAAACAGTATTGCGCTGATGGAACGATGCAGCGTCCTATCACTCTATCGTGGACTCTCCACTCCTCTCTTGAACGTTCCGTCAATGTTCAACTGTTGGAATTGTTATAGTCCATACAAATTTGACAACACTAGAAGCGGCATTCGACCCAGCACTATTCGGCTATGCGTCAACGTAAACCTTGTACAAATGTACGCTAATTCTATTCATCACAGTTCTTCATTCGTGGACGTTAGTTGGAGACAGCCACACTGTTGGGATGTTAGCACCAGTTTATTAAAATTCATTTTGGTTAAAATTGGTGGGTTGGGGTGTGTGTTCGATATTTGTTCATACCTGTTGCTTGTAGCTACACAGGAGCTCAGTTGTCCACACTACTGCTGTAGAAAGCTGTTCATTCAACACCTCTAGTCATACTGAGCTATCTTTCCAAAAGCGCAACCTTAAATTGAAAACACTATACGGGGTAGGCCACAACAATTTATTACATTCCTCAGGATTTTGATGTCTATTTATTCGGGCCTATTTCCTCTTTGGAGTTTGATGGAAGCCACAAGTGAATTTTGCGTTATCCGGGTACTAAATGAGCGCTCTATAGAAGCTGCGCATGAAATCACTTGCGCTTTGGGCGCAGGAAAAATTCATTTATTTTCATGATCTTTCTACTCTGAGTCGGTTCGACCACTTTTGTTGGGAATACACCGCCCTATATGGCTGCTGTCTCCTAGAGAAGAATGAGTCAGCTCCATAAGCTAGCGGCCCAGATGGCTCGCAAATTTTGTTCGAGCTTGCATCTCACTCCTTGAGGCTGTCATTTATAGTCCGCAGATCATCATGGAAAATGTAGGCGGGATGAAGAGAGCCACCATCATAGCCAGTAGACCAAAGTTTATCCAATTCATTTGAAGGTTTTTGAGTGCTTTTCGCTAACATTCATTGCAACGTTTGGTGCCTCAACTATCCTGCCACCTTTCAGCTTGTCTAACGCTATACCGTAGTTTGACTGCTTTCACGTACGCACAGCTTCTCGGGGCCACTGATGAGAGTATTAGGTGGAATGGCGATGGGTCCGTCGGAAGCCTGACACCTCCCCACGCTTCCCCACAAAACCATTGAGCTCGAGGAAACGTTTGGGACCAAGGAGTGAGCTCCTAGTTGAAAGTCTGTAGTTTTAAATCTGGCCTTCTGTGTAGGCTCGGTCAACTTAGTGGTACCCCCGATCTCATTGTTTCTCCTGAGTTCGTCGCGACTATATAAAGTGAAAAGTTGTCGCAGTCGAGTTACTTGATCAACTGGTATGGGCTATCTAAACTATGTGTACCATTTGAATGATGGGAGTAATCTGAAAGATTTCACTGAAACACTCGAATGCAACCGGATCATCAAGCGCCGGACAAAGCTAGCCTTCCTATTTGCACGAATCCAGTAACTTGTGCACAAAACCGGCGTCGATTTGCGGAAATTCCTCTTTCACTCTCGCCCTACTGCAATCTCTCTAGAATCCACAAGTTGCATAATTGTCCTTCCCTCTGACGTTCCACCTTTTGCTCCCTTGTCAGGTGTATTTTTGCAACACATGACCTCACCTGACTGGGACGTCTACATGACTACCTTCGTTTCTCGTCGACGGCCTAATTTACTGGTTCGGTGTATCGAGGCTCGTTTCTCTCAGCCACAGTCAACGTCTATTCTTTTTCGACCTGATTCGGCTGTGAACTTTGATAGCCCTGACTGTGAAATCATCGTTGAGCCGCATGATGGACACCTGTGAGTACACGTGACGCCTTATTCTTCGAACAGACTAAACTTTTGATTGATACTCCTACTTGCACTTTGTACACTGGGATGGAATAATGGTACTTAGCTTTCCGTTCCAACGTTCATCACAGTGTCTAGGAAACACGTTCTGGATGCCTCAGCACAACGTATTCAGATTCTCCAGTTTTAGGACTATACATCTCTCATCGTTATAAGTGCTGCAGAGTACAACTTTACAGTGAACGCTATTTCGTATACTAGAAAGAGTCTGAAGTTGCATGATTAGTCATAGCTCTACGCGAGGTTGGATTGGTGAGAAATTTTTGGCCTGTGATAGGTCTCCACCCGATATGGTTCAGTGGTTAAGGTGCAAACTTACTGGCCAGAAGGTCCGCGATTCGAAACCGACATCTGCTTCTCGACTGCTCCTGTCTGGGCTTGGGCAACCTGGCTGTATCTCGGTTATTGTACTTCTTTCGGTGGCGTGGCAGCTAGACACCGAAAGGGTGCTTCAGCTGGGCTAAATCTCCGCCAGCACGAGTGTTACCGAAGTTTCAAGTGATTCAGAGGAATTAATCAGGAGAATCTTTCGATGCACGTTCGTGGTAGTATTGCAAGCTGCTGAACAAGAGACGTATGGTTCGATCTCAACAGGATTGGTTTCTAGGTCTGGATAGCCCGACAGTGTCCCACGCTTCGCGCTTCCCTGCGTGTAACGAAAGATGGACAATTTGAATTGGATCGCACCTGGCCCAGGTCGAAAGTCATTTTAGCTGTGAATGATGGGTTATTTTGGTTCTTACGGACTGTAGTCATCACTACTTCATCGTTTGGTACCTCCACTTGCCGTGAAACTCGGCCAACGTTGCAGCGTGCTCGCTCGATCTGCAGGACTTTTGTACTAAGATCAACACGTTGCCTGTCAGTAAATTTTCCAACTTTTTCGCAAACTTTTCTGTGCTAGTGGCGTACGCCTTTAAGTTCTTTTCTGTGACTGCTTTTTCCTGGTCCGTGGACTGACGTTTCATGATGTTCCTCTGGACTCGAAGGTACATCTGTTGTTTCTCCTTCAACAGAGGGTTGATTGTGTGTGCATTTTATGTATACATTCGTCTTTTGGCGCTGGGGACTCATGACTTCCATTAGTCAGTTATTCGCATTTTTTGCTTTGTTCTCATTGCAGGTCCATTACTGGTCACACGCATGTAGTCGAATCTAACGAGTTCCAAAATGGAGTCTCCTCATTCTATATGTATACCGATGTTACACCACAGGAACTTTCCAAAGGCTTTTACCTCTCAGTCAACTCTCCATTACGTTTCTTCTTGACTACCGTATCCCGTATTTCCATGGACGAAGCGATCAGTTCATATGAAGGAGGTAATTTATCTACTTAACAGCTACATTAGGAATTGCACGTGGGAGCTAAATGTGGATCCTAAAGTCCATTAATTTCCATCCATCTAGCACAGCTCGTCAGTCTTCAAGATCCAGAGCAACTATTCCACGAACAGGCCGCTGCTTGGCGGGAGCTATGGAAGGACGGCTACCTCTGCTTTCATGGTAGCCAGGGCGAGGATACATCTTCGACCCAATTAAGTCGCATTCTCCATACTGCTCAGTACAGTTTACTTACGTGCTTCCCTTCAGTGAACCAACCAGGATTTATGCATCAACCATCATGTGAATTTTATGGACTATGCCCAACCGGTTTGGCCCGAGGCAATGAAGAAGATGATTATATGGTGAGTGAAGCAGAAGAATGACTACCTGCCTCCAGACTTCTAATGATAGCGTCCTTTGTATATTACCTACTGACGATTTGTTACCGCACTCTTTAGACGCCATGCGAAGTGTACAAACGTGTGTCGCCTGACTGAACAAGATCAGTTATTTGCTTGTCGAATTGTTTGATGAGCGTGGCAGTTTTGTTTACAGCTTCCCATTACCAATCATGATGACATCAGTGCTATTTTGCCTAGCGGAGCCGAGAGGAGCATTGGTGGCTATGCATCGAGTAGCGTTGTGTTCTTGTGTTGGTTACTTGCGTTCTCCGTAGTCAGTTTCCCGGGCTATCCAGAATGAACTTGGATGCAATCGTCTGGGGTTGAAGCCTCAGTTGGGTGCGCGTTGCTGTAAGATATGAATCTGCTCCACTAGGTTGCTTGCCTTCTAATTTTGGTTAAAGAACTGTTCCGGCTTTTACACTACTCACAAGGTTGCTGAAAATTCTTTGACAGCCCACAACCGGTTTCGCCCTTCTTGGGGCTCATCACTCCTCGAGTTTCCTTATGTTCTACTTGAGAGCAAATTGCGCGAAATTAGCGGAATACACTCATTTGCAAACAAATTTGGTTCTTCGAGAGACTCACCTGGAACCCAGCTTTTCGCTACGGGTAATTGTCTTTCTGTTCTCGTGATAATTTTATTGCTCTTAATTGTTGGTTACTGTGTTGATGTGAAGTGTGCAGTCTATCTTAACGCTGCTCTCTTCCACCTCTGTTGGGGTTCGTCGGATCGGCTTAGAAGGGATATGTCGCGTGAGTTACCTCGTTTCCGCCGTTATTCGAACTCATGCGGCATGTGTAGATTAGGCCCATCGGTGAACTATTTGGTTGGCTGTTGCGAACTGTTGACCTTAAATCCTTTGATTGCATTCCATTATTCAGGAGTGGGTGCTTTTCAAGGCAATCTTTCTGCATTTCGTCACTGTAAGCTATATCGTAGGGGAAAATGGCTTAGTACGCTTGCTAGAAGCTAAGTGGCATCCCTATGAATGCTCTATTGGTCCAGTTCTCCAAATCAAATACTAACTCTTGTAAAAGGTGAATATACTTCAGGTACCATCTGTCATCTGGTTCCTATTCACGATTGATGTTGTTATCCATACATTCCGTTTTTTTTTCAAACACGTTGAAAAGGTTTCCCGCGGAATCAACTGTTCAAAGCCCAATCTTTCACCGTCATAGTATGTCTTGTTCTATGGAAAAAACAACTAAAGGATGTCATTCACTAATTTTCCCAATAATGTGCACCCCTGCATGTCATCGCTCGTAACCGGTTAAACGGCGAATTTATGTTGTATGACACCTTAGTCCACTTTGTTTTCTTCGGCCTGGCGCTCTTTGAGATCCATAACTCTACTGTTTTTTAGCGGAACGCGTGAGGTCGTCCCATTCTCTAAGGTTGAAAGGTACATTGCGGCTACGAGCTTATGTTCCCTTTAAGGCCAATCAGAATAAAACGTTCTGAACATGAACTCCTGTTGTACGCCCACGACGTGTTGGAATTAATCAACTTAAAACATACTGCACTGTACCTGTGTTCATCGCACCCGATGGCCCACACTTGGTTCTATTGTGCTTACACATTGTAATGCGGTTACGTAGAGTAGTAATAAGGTGTTTTAGGATTTATGAATCGATGGTTTTCCCAGAATTACCTGGCTTTCATTAGATATGAAATCTTACTTTTTGTATTGCTAGATTCACTCTTCGCCTTAATCGGTCTTAATACATTTATTCCATTGTGAATATTTTGTCCGAAATATTCCTGACGTAGTGTGGATAGGTTCCATTAATGAACTCGTTTCTATATTACTCATCCAATTGTGCCCAAGCCTTCGGTGTGCACGATATTCGAAAGACCCGCTTTATGGGTATGCGCTGAAATCCGAATGTAGTCTGCTACAGCAGTCCTTTCCATCCCTGGAGGGAACACCGGAACGTTTCCCTGAGGAGAGTTCCCTTTTGAGGTGTACGTCTATTATGTGACTGGAGTTGTGAAATCTCCGTCTTCTTGGGATGCTTTAAAGAGCTGTTTTAGGAGTGGCCGAATTTTCTCTTCGGTTGATGTAAATGCGATTACTCTTCAAAGGTATTGTCTATCCGTTACTGATACATTAGCGCAAACTGGTGAACTTATGTCATGGTTTTCATCCTCTCATCCGAGTCATCACGAACGGACAGTTTTTGAACCATTTTGTACCATTTTTATATGTTGAATATGAACCAAAGAATACGACAAGTCGTCACGGTGCATTTGATTGTGACAGTTGAAACTGTTTGGTAATAACGATATTATATATATATATATATATAATATCGTATATACACGTATCGCGATATCTCGAATATCGTAACAACGAACATGAGGCGGCCTGGTGCAGCACATTCAGATGCCTGGAAACATCACAAACGGGAGATTCAGCTGGGTTCCAGGTGAGTCGCAAAACCAAATTGATTTGCAAATGAGTGTATTTATTGAAATCAGTCCAATTTGGGTTCAAGTAGAACATAAGGTTGACGGAAACTCCGGGACTGCGCCTACTTGATGAGCCCCAAAAAGGGCGAAACCGGTCGTGGGCTGTTGAAGAATTTTGAGCAACCTTATGAGTAGTGCATTACGAATATTTTCCCCAGTTTAGTTTTTCGGTCTGAGCCTCCCAAGCTAGCAATCTCGTCAAAAACAACCACCAAAGGTGCACAACGTATAGTAACGCCAAAAACTAGATCGAAAACACTTGTACAGCGCGTCGGATATAGTGTAAGCTGCGACCGGCATTCGGCGAATAATGGGTCATGATTGACTGTTGGGTCCAGACTTTCGACCAATCAGAGCTCGCCTTGATGTTGGACCGGCAAGCGGTCTGAACTTTTGGCCGATTTCGTGCGGGACAGGTTTCTCGGCTGCAACAGCGCCTAACTGCGAGCGGTGTCTGTGGAATTCCGCCTAACATGTTTATTATTAAATCAGAATTGCCCGTTACTTCATCCTGTGTTTCGACAATCCGTTCTGCACATCGTTTTCGGATAAACGCAGCCAACTTAAAAAGAGGACCCTGATGTGGTGTAGCAATGCGTCAGCAGCCGACGGTTAACAAACCTGGTTCAAAGAGACAGACGTCAATATTGGGGCGTGGGGAGCACATGAGTCGTATGAGCTTTTTCTTTTGTGCTCTGGGAAAAATGGTATTCGCAGGAAATTGCAGTGATAGAAACGTCAGGGTCGTCGAAATAGTTACCTTGATGGAAATATCTGTTGGTGGATTTCTTAGTGAGTGCTCTACCGATTTCATATCAGTTTCATTGCAATTGATTGTTTCGCTCTGTGGTGAGCTCCAAGCTGGACAACACCGGTAATAGTCCATTTGAGCGTTTTGACCGGTCTCCGTAAACTTGCTACGTGGGGGACTCTTGGGTACAGGGTTTTAATTCGTTGGTGTTGTTGTTGCGACGTTTCAGTACTCGTTAGATGTTTGATTGCTTGTGTCGGAGTCGACAGTTTATTTTGCATTTCGTCTTCTCATGAACGTCTTCCTTTTGTTCAGGGACACGTGTTCTGGGACATGGAACTTTGGATGCTGCCTTGGGTCAATCTATTTCATCCACAGCTGTGTCGTCTCGCACTGGACTATCGGTATGCAATGCTGCCACTGGCTAGGTATCACGCAGTCAGTGAGG
The DNA here is from genome assembly GCA_003604175.2 of Clonorchis sinensis. NCBI lineage: Eukaryota > Metazoa > Platyhelminthes > Trematoda > Opisthorchiida > Opisthorchiidae > Clonorchis > Clonorchis sinensis. Next base: position 57,198,935 of record CM030370.1, read on the forward strand.
GCTATGAAGGTGCTCGTTTTCCATGGGAAAGTGCCTTTACGGGTAAGTTCACAGTCCACAGTAGTGATTGAATATTTTTACTTCTCTCAGGCAATTTTTTGAAAACCTGTTCACCTACGATCAATGGTGAAAAACTAATCTATTCCTACGATTTTCACCAGAGAATATAAATATCGTCGCGGGGCTTACAAATAATAAACTTCGTTAAGTTCAAGAATATTCCAAAAGTACCACTTCAGCGTCGCCGAATCTCAGTGATAACCAAGCAATTTTGGACGCTTAAGTGTTCAAAAGTCTTTACTCCCTCAGACTATTGATGCTGAAACATTCTTAAGTGCGAGGTCGTGAAAAAGGGGCAAACTGAAACACCGTATAGCATCTCGGCCGCTGCTGTCTAGGCTTGGGCAACCTGACAGTATCTCAGCCTTCGTGGTTCCTTCGGATGATATGGGAACTAGGCACCGAAAATGTTATGGCTGAACGATTTTTTCACTGCACAGAGTTTACAGATATATCAGCTGAACTACTTTCGTTCACCACGTTTCAGACGTAAACGGACACAAACTTTTTTAGTTGATTGTTTTTTATCCGCACTTCGCGATTTCTGTTAGTGCAAGGCATGAGAAAAAGATCTTTGACAATCGGAAACGGTCGCACAGTTCGTTAATAAAATGTACCATTTTTGGGCGTATCTTAACCTATCGATCACGCACTGCATTGTCGCCATCGATTTGTGCATGTCTCGAAATCTTTAATTACTGGACTGTTGGTAATTTTAGCTTTAGTGAATGAATTTTCCGCAATGGTTTGTTGTGACCGGGCTGGGCTGTATGAGAACACAGCTGATCACGTCGAAATCACGCTTATGGTGTTGTCCCATTAGCCGAACACGTGTGTGTTGCGTTGCTTACTCTTTTCAATTGGATATCATGTGTAAGTGCCATTCGCACGCCAGTGATCAACATACCACCCAGGTTGGCCCACAGCTGTGGTGACAACGAGTCGGTCTGCTGAACTCACAAGCCTCGTTTCTAAAGTGTCTAGCAGTGGCGGAAACAAAAGGCGTAGCCAAGAGGCACTGTCACTTCAGCTGTAATGGATGCTGTTGCAGTGCGACCACGGCGAAGTCTGAGCAGAATGGATGGTGCGGCGGTTGGTTCCGATCCAAGACGGCAGCAACCAGCTAGTCCAGTGTTAGGAGAACAAGCAGACGCTAACCATGTTTTGGCTACTTTGTGACGGCCCGCCGGTTTATGTGTATCCGGTTCAACTCGCAACCCGGAAAACGTTTTCTAATATGCATATCCGAACATAACCGGTTTTGAGTTTTACGCCACACCACTGTTACTACTTAGTGCACAAATTTCCACATCATCAGATGTTGCAAATCGATTGGTTGACGGTTTTTAATGTAATTTTGCCAGTCTACAGAGGTTCCGTCTATAGAACTCACACGTGTTTGAAATTCGGATGAAAATGACTTATGTATCAGGCAGTCTGTCTGTAGATCCACTGTCATAAAGACCGTTTTTTTACTTCACTTTAGGCTATTGTTAGATCAGTTACCGTTGGGTACAGAGCCTTTGCTTGACTAAACTTTTGTGAGGCAATACTACTGAACCTACAAATAGTTCGAGTTCGCACTGGTGTCAGCTATCTTCTTGGTGACTGTCAGTTCCCCACTGGCCTTATATCATAGCCCAAGAAGAGTGGGGCGCTTGACTCCTTTCACACTAGGTTTGATTTGGGGATTCTGGTTGTTCAAGTTGCTGATAAAACTCACTGGTCTTATCCCGTTTGCTCACGTCAAAGATGTTATCTGCTTAACACCAAAATATTTTTAGTGTGTATTGAAATCCTACTGAACCTTCAGTTTGAACTCATACATCAAACTGTTGGCCAAAACCGGGGATATTGGAAATGTTGCTAAGCATTGTTCTTGAGTCAGAAACAAAGTGAGGTTCATGCGCTTTCCATGACTTCATGATTTCTAACTGCGGTCGTTTTGGTATGGGCTGAAAATGCAATCCCCAGTAGTGTCCTCGAGTTCCGGAGGAGAATCCGAAGCTTTGACGGCAGTCATACGAATTTTTAATACAGGACAACTAAGAGCCTGGTTAGCTTTTGGGATGGGGAATCTGTACCGTTCCACTGCAGGTCTTGGGGAGATATCTGTCTCGTTAATTTTGGCAGCCCGTAAACTCGCTATACATTTAAGATACAATCAGTATCACTTATCTGGACTAGTTTACCACAGATCGTAGGTATTCTTTTTCATTATCCGCTGGTGAACTCTGTTACTCTTGGCAAAGCCCATCGACAAGGCGTTGTTGAATCTCCAGTGATTGCCGGTTTTCCTGATGATTGCGGCGCTATCTGTCTTTGTAACCACGATATTACCCTGCAGTTCATGGTATTTAACGACCTCTCCTCCGCTGATGCAATATTTGGAGCTCCGCGCTGGTGAAACTCCGAAACTGTGGCCACTGCACACATTTTCTCTGTTTTCGTCAAATGAATTATTTACCGTGCTCTTGCAACCCTTATTCAAAAATTCAATCTCTAACCGGAAACGCTCTACCTCACCTGGTGGTCTATTAGACAACCTTACCATCTGATAAGTAACTAGCGGATTTTTACTTTCCTCTGTGGGCCTGTTAGAAGACCGAATCGTTAAAAGCCTATCTTTGAAAATGCGTGGCTGTCCGAAGACCGTGTTTAAGTTGACGCATATGTGTCGTCTGCTAGCAACAAAGTCATCAATCTGTTTTCTCCACGTTAGCTTAAAAATCCATCGTTTTGTTCTCTCAGTGCGTGTGTTTACACAACTTTGTAGGAACGTAGAAAATGTGTACTTCACGTCTCCTCCTTAAAAGAAGCCAAGAAACTGCATAATGTCTTGACGTGAGTTCCATCAAGTTGGTCCATTCTCGCGCAGGAGGTCGATAGGATGAAGTTAAATGACAGAGAATTCATATAAAATTACGCATACCTTAGTCAGTAGTGCACTCGATAGATACCGAAGTGTTAATCCTCGCATTACCATGTTTACCGTCATCACCATCGTTACCGACGCGGGATCCAGAACCGTTTTTATGTTCCCACGCATCAGTATAGCGTCCCCTTGCGGCTTAACCTGGAAAGTGCCTGTTCAAAGTGTGCGCATAGATCGTTGGTTTATGTATACTATTGACAACGAGCACTTTTGTGGTCTTTGGGCTTCAATTGATCCATTAAGCTGGTTAGCTAATTGCGCTCTCAACCTTCCCTTGTTTCTCGAAGGCGTCGAAACAACACCCTGGGATCTGGCTGCGCAAAATCAAATCCATGTAGTCGGCGCAGTCTCTTTCGCCATTCAACAGTGGCTGACTACCCACTCACCTTGCAAAGGTAACTCCATGTCGACTTATTCGGACACTGCAGCGTTCCCAGTTTCGTCGTCTGCCCATTCTCGTGATGACCCTGTGGAATGGTACCGGTATCGTGGCCGGATTTTACTGGAAGATATTGCTCGGTTTTGGTCTTCGAGAGTGCAGTACAGCTCTACAAAGGAAGCATATGAGATCATCGGTTTGTCACTTGTTTTACCGAATGTAATCTTTTGTCGTTCTGCTTTGATGTGTGATATCTCGCCTACTGATGAGAAAACAATACGACAATGTGTTTCCTTTGTATGTTACTTGTTCCTATCAGCCTTGGCCGCGGGCAAACACGGCTCCCGAGGGTAGTACTTACAGCCTGTTACGTATAAGAAAAACACCGGGTGTATTCCGATAAAAGTGATTGAATTTCGCTGTTCTTTTTTATTTAGCGATCTTGAAAGATATCTCTGGCGCTGAAGTTGAAGCAAAGGGATTATTTCGACACAAAAGCTGGTTTAAACCATCATGGGGATAAGCATTGAATTTCGTTAATATTCCGGACAGAGGAGTCTAGCGCCAGTACCTTGCTGGCTTGTGGATAGTTAGTGGGGGCATTCATGCCGATCAGATGTAGGCGAAGCTGCTCGCCTGATGGCATTTGTGGGACTGATTCTCGATGAAAAACCTTGACAACTCTTGCGCATCTGATGAATTTGTGGCGCATTGTTGTCATTAACCGCTCAGTCTTTTAATATAAGGTCAAACAAAACTAATTAGCTTGATAACATGGTTTAATTCAGTGGTAGGTTTTCTCCTCAGGTATCATGAAGTCACAAATCTGGTGTTGATCACCGGAATTCCGTGAAATTTCGCTTAGTCTGCACGCTGTTGTAAGTTTAGGGATAAAATACCTGGATTTCGTTCTAGGAGCCTTTCAGTCATGCTGCTGATTAGCACCGATCACTACTCCTTCCTTTTCGTCCTGTGTTTCTCGCCCTGTTAGATGTAATGCCACCTGACGAGTACACACACTGCTGCCGTAACTCAGCCTACACAAATACCATAGCTTCTTTATCATTGGCAGCATCTGCCGTCTTTGCTCGTTACTACGGTGATCCGGTTCCAGAAGAGTATTTGGACTGGGAGAACAAGGCAAGGCGCTTATGGATGCCGCGGGATACTGTAAACGAAGTCATGTTGGAACATGAGGATTACGTTCTTGGTAAGCTCAGTTCAAACATCAACTAGGCTCGAATAGTAATCTGCTGCTTATTCTTCTCCAGCTGCACTAATACTGAGCCTTTCCTGCCTCATCCCCACTCTTCTCATTGGTCTCCTCAGGCACTTGTATCAAACAGGCTGACACAATACTTCTAACTTATCCACTTATGTACAACCAACCTGAAGCGTGGAAACGCAACATGGTTGATTTGTATGCCAAAGTACGTCCACTGGAGTGCGCATCACATTCCCTGCATGTCTGTGTACTTAGCTGAGTCCAGCCGCTTCACTTTCCACCCTTCAATAGTTGGCTGTGAATCACACTGCCCTATTTCCCATTATATTGCACCCAAATTTTGCCGACTGTCTGAATGCCTTATACCCTAGTGATTCTTGTCAAATGGTCATACATGATGGGAACCGTACTCGTTCCTGCCGTTTTATTCAGCATGCCGTCAAGTCAGCTGTACAGAATCCCAAGATGACACTATGCACGTCCTGTTTACGTCCGAAGTGACTGCTGTGCACTTACATGTTGCGTTGGTGTTTCACTTTCTTTCTTTCAAATGCCTTTCTTGACTGTTTGCCTCCTCTAGCCACTTAGATCACCAACTCAGTTTGAAGCGTCTCAGGGATCCAGGCGCCACCTCCCACGTTAGTAACCATTAGTTTCCACTTACCAATCTATTTCTATTTCCCCTGATTAGTCTTGGACACCGAAACAATTCAGCCGTCGCACTTCTCTCAGGTGACGTAGCAGGGCATAGTATCACGGACAAACAGTTCGATTCTTTTCCACCAACTACCTGAAATGCTGTTTGATTTCACATATATCTTCCCAAAGTCAGTTCACCATCAAACTACACGGAAAACTCACCTCTCGTACCCTTGCTCTGTAATACCGCTTTCCATGTAACTTTCGTCAACGTAATTTGCTAAAAGTGTGCTTATCACAACCTCAATCCTGCTCCTGGTGGTATTAATAAAGACAGATTTCCTAAGTGGATATCACCCTTTCTTTTGTTGTGCAGGTTACTGATCCTAATGGCCCAGCGATGACGTGGTCCATATTCTGTATTTGCGCTTTGGAACTAAAGGTATGTGGTTTCTTCATAAACTTTTTTGGGTCACTCAATTGTGATCCAGCTTTCGTGTCGGTCGTACTTCGGAGTCCCTCGAACTCACCGGTAAAAGGTTAGGTATCTGGCGCACACTCTATTTGCGTTTCTCACCGATTTTCTCTATCGTTTAGCAACGGATAATCTGTTTTCTTTCCAGGAATTCGACCGCGCAATGGACTATTTCGAACGAAGTATCGAGCATGTCCATGGTCCCTTCCTTGTAAGTGGTGAACTACCAGTGTGTTCAACCATTCAACTTTTCATACCATTTCGCTAGTTTTCATGGACTCCATCAGCATCTAGCGACGCCCATTTCAAGGTAGCCTGTCTTACGAGTTTCTTACGTCAGTGGCTGTGGATTTCTACCTAGATCGAATGTGTTCCTATTGCTGGTAACAAGTTAGCACCCCATCCCTTAATCACCCTGTTTTTTTAACCTGGAAAACTTTTTTCGGTAAGCTTTTTATGGTTATGTGGCATGATGATGAACCCGTTGGTGACCATGCTTCCAACCTCACTTCTTGATATCATCGTCTGTATGTTGTCAATGGTGTCTGTTTCCTGACGGGTTTCATCTCTGTGGCCTCGACTCATACAGAGCTTTTGGCCATTTTCTGTTTGGTATTCGCAACATTGTTGATTTAGAAAACGTTTCGAGTCGGGCATAGCACTGCCACAATTTATGTAGGCCTTACCGCTGTCGGGACAAAATCCCATGGTTACCGGTCGCCTTGGGAACCCAATATGATAGAACTTTTCCCACGTTAATTACTTCTGACGCAAAGCGTTTTTTCCCGCCAGATCATATTTCCATTCCTTAATCCTTTGTTCTGTGTTCAACTAAGGCTTGGACCGAGGTTCGCGATGGTAGTGGAGCTGCGAATTTCCTCACCGGTGCTGGTGGATTCTTACAGTCAATCGTCAACGGTTTTGCAGGCGTTAGGATGTCTTTAATACCGCATCCGCGCAGTAAACCCACACGCCCCGACTCCGTTCACACTGTGGCTGCCTTATTCCTAACCCCATCTGTTCCGACGAGATTCGCACAGATTGTGCCAATCATTCGGCTGCAAAATCTCCATTTCCAGCAAAGAACTCTGACTATTCACATCGATTTGACGGAGCAAAACGTTACTCTTACGTTAACACAAGGACTACCTTTGAGTGTGGGACGACTATCAAGAGATAAGCACTGGGTGTTTGACGCCTTTCGACTCGACAAAGGTATTCCACTTCAACTACAATTCCAACCGCTGTGTATCATTGGAACAGATTTACTGGGCGATGTTCCAAGCATTGCTGTTGATGTATGTTAGAATTCTCTCAGAAGCATGGAATCCTATTCGATGGTTGTTTCGTTACTTATGTTTACGTTTAACGGCCATTATTTTTACTCCCAGGATAAAATTTTAAAGTTGTTTTTTGCCTTTCATTGACTTTTTGCTTTCGACTTGTGAGCGCTGGCTGAGTAAGAAACTGCAGAAACCGACCTCTCACCGTTGTTTCTAACTCATGTTTTCGATCTTCCAGCAAAACAACAATATGCACGCACATGTCCCCTTTGTCGAGATACCAGATCGTATCTACAAACCATTCAGCTGAGGTCAACCTCATTAGCAGTAAGAACGCGCACTTGCCGTACATTGGTTGTAGCTGCCACAGTTTCGTTCGCCGATGATTTGGAGAGGTGGGGAACATAGCTGCGCATTGGAGGCGGTAGCTGATAAGGTTGATATGTAAATACAGGGGTGTCATTGGGGAGATCTGGAGGCAACGGCTTTAGATGCATGAACGCAATTGAGCACGCGACTGAGCCATGCCTGATAATGTCTCTAACCATTGATGTATCCCGTCTCGGGGTCCCTATCCATGGAAACGGCAATGAGCAGCGTAGCTGAGTTTGCTGGTAATGACTTTATTCGCTGGCAAGTCATTACTTGACCTCCACTGGCTCGTTTCTACCCTGCATGTGGCTGCACGAAATAATCATAATCGTTCAGCTGTAACACCCTTGCGGTACCTAGCTGCCATGCCACCCGAAGAAAGCACGAGAGCTGGGATACTGCCAGGTTGCCCAAGCCTAGACAGAGGTCGGGATCGAGCCGTGGACCTTTCGGTCAGTAAATTCGCGCTCTAACCTCAGCCATTTCGTCCCCGTTGCACGAAAAGGGCCCTCTGAGGAAGTTGGTCTACTGGCATGTGGAGCAGGTGACCAAGTTGGCGCAACCTATGGAGTGTAATAAGCCGAGGTGAATCAAGAGAGCACTTATCAACATTTGGATGAAGGGTAGCGGTGACAGGGCTTGGCAGACCTCGGGCTTTCTTGTAACACTACAAAGTAACAACTCGAAAAAGCTCTATTCGGTATTCTTGTGTTCGGTAACTTGTCGCGGAAATGGGCTGGCACATTAGTTCAGAACTTGGAATATACACAGCTCTGCAAAATACGAATCGCACGAATGCCAACGCAACCGCATTTGATATTATAGGAGGGATTGTTGATCATTATGACCGTGTTGAAGTTTATGTCGCCCAGGAGACTGCGGATTTTCGGGCAACTACTTTTCCTACATCGGGTGGAAATTGCCATCCCTAATCATGAGTATTTCATGGTGAAAAAGGAAGCAAAAGGTTGCGATTTGACGTTGCGACAGTGCTCGGACAAGGTTGGTCCTGATTTGACGCCAGATCACACTGGATTGTATTTTATGAGAACTCTTCTGGGATGCTGAACACACGTAGACAGTAAGAGCATTCTACGGGGAAAATATGTGATTTACAGTATTATTAAAAGTAACCGTTCGGCTGTAACCTCCCTTCCGTGTCTAGCTGCCATGGCATCCGAAAGAAGCACGAGGGTCGATGTACTTCCAGGTTTCCCAAACCTACACGGGAGCAGTGGCATATCTTTGTCAGTCTTTTCAGACTCCTACTTTTACCTCATTGATTTTTGGGCGACAAATGACGGCATTGGAGATCACAGAGCCTGTCTCACTTCAGTGAACTCTTTCGTATCCTATTATACTTTTTAAACCTGCCTGACGTTACCGGTTCTCTGATATTCAAGCTCACCTTAACACCCACGCTTTACACACTGTACTCAGTCCTAAAATACGCCATAGCTTAAGTGTCGCATCATTTCATCTGGAGTAACAACACCTAAAAATAACGCTGAATGACGCTCTTGTCATAAAACTTCCCCGAAATATTTGGACGCGACAATAAGAGGATGTAGGCATCTGCTCGTTATTCACCCAAAATGTGTCAACTCGGTCCGAGTACGGCCAATTCACCTTGTCTTCTTTAAAGGGCAAGTAGTCTTTGTATTTTCTCTAACTACCACAACTCAAGATGGAATCAAGAAAACAAATCGGATCCAAAACTCAGTGAGCGTTGGGCAAAATAATAAAAAAGAGAATGAAGAGATGACATGATACCCGTTTTGTCTGCGTCTGAAACCTTCACCGATACTGGAACTTCTCTAGTCTCGGCTGGGTGGCGTTCTTTCTCATCTTCATTTTGACGTTCATCTGTGGAGCTTTTAGTCTCACCTATGCGATTCAATGCCTTCTTATAGCAGGGAGTGCTTTGCTCATATTCCCCATACAATATGTGTGAAACATCTCTCCCGAAGTTCGTTCCCATTACGGGGACGGTCAATCTCTCTTCTAATCTGAATTCCACTGGTTCCGCGTCAGAAGATAAACTTTCTTCGATGGTAGAATCCAAAGCATAGGTTATGGTCAGATCAATGATTAGCTCTAAGGCCGTTTCGCTGTCTTCGTCCTCTGTATCCGATTGCTTCAGACTCTTAGCTGCTATAGCGGTCATTCAGCATGACCGATAGGTTTTCATCAGTTTTCGAATCCCGATCGATTCCGAATGTCATGTGAGCGGGTGCTTAGGTTCGTTTCCAGTGGCTGTTAGGAGAGTGAACTAATTCAGCTATATATTCACCCATCTGCATTGTATTGTGGTAAAATTGAGGAGCTAACCTAGTCCTCTACCAAACATTCCTGAAAGATGAACTAATTGCGCACTGTTTACGTACACCATCGCTTTTGTCATAACCTCTGTAGCGCCATCTGCAACTGTTTTCGAGCTCACTCTGCAATTACGAACGCTAGCTCAACAACTAACTTACTGGGAGGTGCACTACCAACTCCGTTGCCTCTCTGTATGCTCATCTCATTTATGTCAAGTTCGACACAAGTACATTTCTCTACCGGTCTTTCAGTCTAACTTTCTGAGCTTCCGCTTCATTGAATGGATTACACTTTTGACTCACATTTTATCTGTTCTTGTTGGGCAGCGTGTCTTCACGATATTCGGCTCATACTCGTTACTTCTGGTCGAGGTTTCCATGTTGCGACGGCTTAAATCCATAACAGTCTTCTAACAGGTAAGATAAGTAAGGTGTTAGTAGCCAATAAACGATGTGGAGACAGACTAGACGAATGATTCCTCTGGGAATATCGATAAGGGTTACTCCTCGTTTGGACGACCCTGCAGATTGCCGTAAAATCATTCATACTTCAACAGATGCCGAGTATTTGTGAATACAATCTACAACAACAACCTAATAAGCTCGAGGGAGTAGTTGTGCCCTAAAGCAAGCTAACCACAGGAAGTGCCGAATAAGGCGTTCCATAGGTGGCAGTTACACACACAAACCGAGCTAACGCTGGGTAGCAGAAATCCAGACGGGAATGGATGTGAGTTGGAGAAATGGACGGTTACTACCCGCAGTCATATGGGCTATGGAAAGCTTTGTGTTAATCGCAAATCCTTCCATTTATACACATCAAGGGGTTATGGTAGTTTGGAAGGCCTGCAGTGACTACAACCATGGGTTTTCATATCGTGATAGACGGTGTGTAGTGAATGTTAAGCGATCAGTGCATCTGGATTCCGATTGGCCTGTTTACTTTCGTGATTTAACTGGTTCCCCAAACAGTGCACATACTTCAGGACCTATGTTTACTCGTGTCTTACACTTCTCAGTTCTCCTCATATAAAGGCCACTACAACTACACGTGAAAAAGTAAACGGGGTGTTTTAAGACGTCCCTTTAAAGCGTTTTGACGCGTGTTCGAGTAGTGTTCCACGCTAGCAGTAGCAGTCGTGGATGCGCAGCGCAATAGGTTCCTTCAGCTGTAGCACTCTTTCGGTCCCTAACTGCCATGCCACCCGAAGGAAACATAAGGGCCGGGATACCGCCAGGATGCCCAATCCTGGACAGGGAAAGTCGAGAGGCAGTCGGGTTCGAACTACGGACCTTCCGGTCAGTAAATGCGCGCTCTAACCACTGAGTACCGAGTGCATGGCCTCTATGATGTCACCTTAGCAAGGAAGACTGAGGTAGATCATTTTCCCCCGGTTGTGGGTTTTATTTCAGCTGGTTGGCAAATTCTACTGTAATACAGAATTCAATTAAGATAATAGTCATTTTCTCTTAGGATTTCGCTGGCGATTCGAAATTTACTACCGAGGGTATCGAGCATTAAAAATTTCCTTGTTCTGTCGAATAAAGTCCGGATTAATGAGCATTTCCATGCATTGAACAGCAGCTGTTACGATTACATTACTGCCCTATTTATGCAATCTTAAAATGAACAGAACGGTACACCGTTCCGTCCAATGTCCTAGTGGAGAGGATGGTTGGTATTGTTTTCCTCAAATTAACACGCAAAGCGTGAGGTCGCGAGATTTGAGTTCTGTTCGTCGGTAACGACAAAAATAGTGTCAAAGTGCCGCTTATAAGTCTTCAGTTGATTCATGTTGTGACGCTTTGAAACCGATTTTCATCAAAAATCAATAGAAGCAGTGTCCACTATGAGCTGCCTTGCTCGTGCGTCTTGGAATTGTGTGGGGGCGAATAAGAGAGCCCCTATATTTCTAAACCACAATTTCTTCAAGATGCACCACAAGCTGGGAGCAACTAAATGCGATCTGAAGGAACAAAGGGGATGCATTTTAACTAAGCCCAACAAGGGAAACAACCTTCAACTTTCCTGACGCCATGGCGTTTTCTACACGCCAGTCGTTGACCGAAACCTAACACTTGAGCCTTCTGTTATTTTAAACCAGCCTCGTCTAACAGTTGGGCTACAGCCGCAGGTAAGTGAATAAATAGTACCATATAAGTCGGAAAAGTTGGTCTCATTCCTGCCATAGTCAATTTACACCAAATATTCACTCAAGGGCACGACTGGTGGCTAGTGAACTCTCACAGATGCTATGCGCTCCTTCCATCCGAAAAAACTGAAACAGGCTTATTTTAAGTTAGAAAATTTCGATTGGAACAACCTTTCTTACAGAACACTGCTTATTCCGTAAATTAGACTGCTCATGTTCATTAGACAATCCCTCATAACGAAACTGGAAGCATGAAACAAATCAGATAGTTTACCCCAAGCTGGGGAAGCGTGCTTCAAAAGCGAGAAGTGTGCGTTGAAAACAGGAATACTGACGAATATATTTATAGAAAACATAGAAAGCAAAAATAAACCGCCGAGAAAATGAATCTGAAAAGATAAGTGATAGGTGTCTACGTCCAGCATAAAATTGGAAATTGTCCCGTAGCTTTACTATGCCTACCAATACACTGCATCGTCAGGTGGCTTAACATAACCAGCCAAAATTAGGACGAAATCTACGATACTCCAGATCCCAAGTCCACCGAAGCTGAATAATTTACCCAAACCTTCCATCCACATCCCCAAATAAAACCGGTCCGCACCGAAACCTCCAAAAAACAAACTCAGAAGTACAGTGACCAAATAGCTCTTGCCCGAGGACCAATTGCACGGGGCCATCCGACGAAAAACACGCCTACCCAAACAAAGTGTATGCGCATGAGGTTCGCACAGAGTCTCGTAGAAGCTTCGAGGAACATTAGATTGACGACAGTTTCCGCGGCCTATGCAGAACACTTCTGTGTCGTGCAGCTGGTGACAATAACGACAGATGAGGTTTCTGACCATGGTGTAGTTTGTATGATGCCCAACAGCCATGGTGATTGCACTGGGAGACGAGGAGTTTGATGCATAATTGGGAATCCGACAAAGCACTCCGTTGGTGGGGCGACACGAGACAGTAACATTTGAGCCATACACACAGGAAGTGTTGAAATCACACGTCAGGCAATAGGCCGGCAGCTCCGAGCACGCATAAAAGAGTGGCGGGCAAAGATGGACGGCGTTACTGATTGTTTCTTCAACGCTTATTTGTTCCGTTATGGAACTGTTTTTGTTGCGGTTTGATTCAGCAGCACTGTTTGAGGAAGGTAACTGTGTACTGGGAGATGTCGGAACATGCAACGGATCCGCATAGGAGCTTGCACAAATGAGCAGACCGATAGTGACTGAAAGTTGTGCGCGTGCCATTTGGAATAACAGCTCAAAGCATGATACCTAAAATATAGAAACACAAGATGCTATTGGTAGTAAAGAACTGTTAACTAAAACGGGATGCACCGAACGAAACTTCAACTGACGACCAAATTCCTTCACATTTTCAGAACGAGAAAGATATCAAGGGTATGTTCATTGCTCTAATTCACCGTTAAATCGGTCAGGTGATTGGAATATGAATATAAATGTATGAATACATTTGGAGATCCAGCAGCCCTAAGACTGACAGCATCCAAATTCACTTTGCGCACTATGTGTTGTCACTGGTGCTTCACTGCCGTACAACCATAAGGTTCGTCTACTTATATTTAAAGCCCTAGAGTGAAATGAAGAGAACAAGAGTGGGTGAGGGAGGGGATCTAGCGATAGCCTATCGCAAGTAGTGAGGTGCCTACATCCTCAAGCGCTCATTCAGACAATCTGGAAAGAAACTGACAGCACGAACGCTACTGACATCTATCAGCCACTGTTTCAGGCTGGGGTCAAAAGGTCAAGGTGTACGGCACTAACGACACCCAAGCTCTTCTTAATCTGTTTCGCACCCTTCCACTAAGTCATACGTTGTCCACCTAGCGGTTTGTGCCATTCTGAAGGAGGCACGGAGAACAATACTCGTCTCGGTAGGTTGTAGCAGTCCCGGTTGTCTAGCTAAAAACGACAGTTCTATCTATATGGAGAAGTCCAAGGTAACTTTTGACAGCCAGTATTATCCATGGCGTGGGCGTGTCGAGGGTTGAGTTTGGAATGCTGCAGGCGTTTCATATTATTGTGCGGGTCATAAGTCTGGCCCTGCGAGCTGAGGCCGTTAAAAACTAAGTGTTTGAACATCCGTGTCTTCAGAGCATTGTAACAGTCTGATCGGGTCAGTAATGCTGAAGTATGTCGAATGGTGAAGGAAAAATAAATCGCCCACGACAGATGAGCTGATCTCATACTAGTTCGCGCTGGCTTAGTCACGTGCTCTATATGCCAGTCGCCGAATTCCTCAGCGAGCTCTTTTCGCGCAGCCACGCGCAGTGAAAACTAGGCCGAGGAATTCAAACACTAATTTCACACCGAAGTATTAACGCCACGCCATCAAACTCAGATGCGCTGGGTATTGTCATCTCGCTGAAAAAGGACTCCGAGACGGGACACTTGCGTACATTTTTTTAGAGACATTGATGAACATTGTCCAACTGCGTACTCGATGGCGCGCATGTATTCAAGGTGTTGCTTTTGATGCATAGTTTTCTCTCGCGATCTCCAGGCTAGAAAAGTTCATTGTCAATCCTAGATTCACGCATCAGTCATGTCAGCTACCGCTTCTACAGTGCAGCTACCCATCCCTATCTCAGGTCATTCACGAACGAAATTGTAGAGGCTATAGCCATTCTACATGTAAATAGCAATAAATAATGGTTCAACTGTAGATCCTTTCGGTGCCTGGCTGCCACGTCACCCGAAGGAGGCATCAAGGCCGAGATACTACCGGGTTACCCAAGCCTCGATAGGTGCAGTCAAGAAATAGAGGTCGGGTTCGGATCACGGACCTTCCGGTCAGTAAGCTCGCGCCTTAACCATTGAGCCATCTCGAGATCGTACAACATGCAGGCAGCTTACAGCTGATGATCCTCCAGGAAGGAAACGCCCCGTTCACGAGTACGGTCCAATGTGGCCCGCGGCGTAAGGCTCGGTGGCCCAGTCATGGAAATGGAAATTGATTCCACGTATCTTGAAGCAGCGTAGCACCTATGTGATCTATGGCTTTAACAAAATCGGAAAGTACCACAACCACATAATATTGGTGTTGTCATACCCCAGCCCAAGGCTCATGGGTAACGATCACGGTAGTGACAAACAATGACCTTGTAAGCTTCCGTGCTGCTCAGGCCGAGAGAAATCTTGTGAATTAATGTGGGTCCCAAATCCCCTCCCGAAAGGTTTCTCGAGCAGCCCGTGCGGGACACTCGTTAAGCATTCTGCGTAATGGTTTTGCGGATCGGTTTAATTATGTCCCGGTTCTAATCTCATGAAACGCTTCCGCTGTCTGTTGCGATCTGAAACAGGCAAGGCGTCAGGTCTCGATGGAGGTTGGCTAGCGCCCTTAGGACAAGTCGATGGAACTTCTCCTTTCCTGGCGCTTTATGGTTATCCAGCGTACGAAGTATTCGTATGTCTGTGTCACATGTCGTGGCAGTTACGCACCAGCACGTGATGTCGGCGTATTGCTGTCAGTGATGACAATGCGTTTTTCATACCGCTTTTATCTGTGGCTAAATAGTTCCGTTGGTGTGACTAAATCATCGGTGTTTTCTATTTGCGGATCCAAAATGTAATTTGGGTGCAGTTCATGGTCGTGGTTAAGTTCCAAGTAGGTCGGCTGTTTGGTGCCTACTGGTTTTAGTGACCACTTCAGAGGCAGCGCAAGCGGGGTAATAGGTGCTTCTGCTACACTGGCGCCTTCGCACTGCATGAGGTGTGCCGAAGAGTGGCAACTGATTGGAGGTTCTTCAACAAAACCGCTTCCAGAGCTGTACGAGAGAAATGCTGCCATGTGTTTTCGCCATCATACTCCAAGGCCAGGTCGTCTTCGGCACACCACCGACACATGTTGCGCGGAGTTCCGTCTTTCCTCTAAAATTCGTCCACTTCGTCAGTCCGCGGAAGCTCTTTTCCAAAAAGATTGGACCTTAGTGTGCTGTGACGGTTTGTGTAACTCCGTGACCCACTGAGCTATACTGGAGGGTGTCCATCCGACAGTTGCAGTCTCTCATACCAGGTTGGGGAAAATATGCGATTTACAGTATTATTAAAAGTAACCGTTCGGCTGTAACCTCCCTTCCGTGTCTAGCTGCCATGGCATCCGAAAGAAGCACGAGGGTCGATGTACTTCCAGGTTTCCCAAACCTACACGGGAGCAGTGGCATATCTTTGTCAGTCTTTTCAGACTCCTACTTTTACCTCATTGATTTTTGGGCGACAAATGACGGCATTGGAGATCACAGAGCCTGTCTCACTTCAGTGAACTCTTTCGTATCCTATTATACTTTTTAAACCTGCCTGACGGTACGGGTTCTCCGATATTCAAGCTCACCTTAACACCCCACACACTGTATTCAGTCCTAAAATACGCCATAGCTTAAGTGTCGCGTCATTTCATCTGGAGTAACAACACCTACAAATAACGACGCGGGCGAGTAACACCGACAGCACCCAAACGCTTCGTGATTTCTTTCACACCCTTCTGCCAGGTCAAGGGTTGGCCATCACCTGTGAGTGAAACCGTCAAGGATCGGAAAGAAGTGACCATCTTGACCTCGAACGGTGGGCCGAATACTTCGAACAATTGTCATGGGCACCATCTGCTACTCATCTGGAGTCCAGAGTTGACGTAGAACTCTGGACGGTGAACGTGGAACCGCCTACGGCCTCGGAAGTATATGATTGCATACATTCTCTCAAGCGCCACCGAGCCTCTGGTCCGGATGACCTCCCACCAACGTTGTACAAAGATGGGGGCGAAGTCCTCAGTCAGCGCTTGTCTGATCTGTTTGCTTGTATTTGGGAAAAGGAATCTGTCCCAGACAACTGAGGTGAGTCGGTGATAGTGTCCATTTTCAAAAATGGGCTCATAGTGAATGTGGCAACCACAGGGGGATCAGCTTGACCCCAGTCGTAACGAGACTGTTGGCGTCATTGGTACTTCGTCGCCTTGCGGTGGCTCGTGAGACACTGACTAAAGCTCACTGAATCGCTGACTCAGAGACCATATATCCAGATAGCAGTCATTATTAGAGAGTCTTTGTTTCTTCAAATGATGCGGCCGCACCCTCAACCATGGAGTTAAAATTCTACCCTCTTTCTGGTCGCACTTTCGATTCCTGCTTCAAGTAGTAAGAAGATATGCTCAAAACTGACTTTTCCAACTTCAATGATGGATGGAAAGTCGAATTATTGCCGATAACCCGGCACATCTGGGCACGACTGACATACACACTTTATTCTTCCCAAGCTGCCTCGCGACTTATGCTTTGATAAAACGGTCAGAACATTGTCTCAGATGGTCCGCGATCGGTCCAGTATCCGTTACCAGTGCCTCAAGGTGGTCAAGAAAGATGACGACGATTTCATCATGTTTGCCGGTACTATCAAGCACGAATACGAGCTCTTCGAGCTCAGCTCAGTGACAGAGAACTAGTTCAATTGCTTCATTTTTTATCCGGTCTCCAGCTGTTGCATATTTGTTCTGTTTTTCAAACGTTACATCGTTCAGTGCTAAATCACCCTTCGTTTCAGCTCTCCGTGTCAAAGTTTTGGATGAATAAAGCCTTGCTTCCGGGCCTTCAGTCTTTTCCATTCTCATTCTGATTGTCGCTGCACTCCATCCCTCGTCGAACACAATTTGTTCATCCAAAAATTTTCATTAAACAGTGGATTGATTCTTACATCCTGAACGATTCGATACCGATC
>CM030370.1:57217005-57295152 GCA_003604175.2 Clonorchis sinensis
CACCTCGGATTGACTGTAGTAAGCTAGTACCAAGATCCTTCCCAATCCAACTTTATTCTTTTCTTTACAATAAGGCTTTAAAATAAATCATGGTTGTACTGCAGTGAAGCATCGGTGTTAACCACTGATGTCATGCTGTCGATGATGATGATGGCCGTTATTATTAAAGCGTACATTAAGGCCTTCTATTCTGTCTTCCTTCTAATCTCGTCCTGGAACTACTCGACTCTCGCAACACCTGGTGCTGATTTCCCATTCAGGCCCGTTGAGTTCCTCCAGCTGATGTGCTGAAGAACACCAGCCCAACGCTCAAGACGCCATCTGAGAGGGTGAATTCCCGTTACGTCTTTTTCGCACATCGTTTTGCTGATAATTGTCTTTTGATCGGTTGATTGAGTCAGCTGAAACAGGGCGCGATTGTTGTCTGCAGCGAAAGTCTCATCCATCTCCTGGGCCTTCAAAATCCACCATCGTTGTCATTCTTCAAGCTCCTGATTTTCCGGTGTTTGAGGGATCTGCGTGCGCCACCAAGCCGCTAGTTGTTGGTATGGTCTTTCTGGCGGAAATAAGACCTGCTGATCTGGACGATATCCAGTGTTCATTTGGTCGAGTCAGACGGCTGGGCCAAACAGTTCTGAAAGCTGAGAGCACGGATTGTTAAACACGCTTCCATTCAACATCCAAGCAATCTTCGTCATCCGCATGGCTGTGTGTTTCCAGTAGCCTTCTAGGCATATCAGCTCAATACTCTTCGGCTACAGAAACTTGTCAAGTTGATGAACGGAACTGTCCTACTTTGGCACGCAAAATGTTGGCGGAAAGCGCAGTGATAACAGGGCTCACATAATGGCATGATCAAAGTCAAGCTGCGTACTCAGAAGGAACGGCAATCCTCATTGGTAACTGACAGCCACACGGCACAAGTGAGTTCATGACTGCCTTGCGGTTAGTGGCCTCCAGATAACTCGATGTGAGCGTTTGTGTTGGAAGTTCGCACCGGCCGGGAAGAGACAATGATCTGCACACAACTGAAGCAGTCGCTCCCCATTAGCCGTACGCTGAGGATCGACTCTAAGTCTATCACCTAACGGTGCTTCCTTCGGGTTCATTCGGCCAACTTGAGAATTGAACACTGAACGCTGACGTCATGCTGTCGATGATGATGATGGCCGTTATTATTAAAGCGTACATTAAGGCCTTCTATTCTGTCTTCCTTCTAATCTCGTCCTGGAACTACTCGACTCTCGCAACACCTGGTGCTGATTTCCCATTCAGGCCCGTTGAGTTCCTCCAGCTGATGTGCTGAAGAACACCAGCCCAACGCTCAAGACGCCATCTGAGAGGGTGAATTCCCGTTACGTCTTTTTCGCACATCGTTTTGCTGATAATTGTCTTTTGATCGGTTGATTGAGTCAGCTGAAACAGGGCGCGATTGTTGTCTGCAGCGAAAGTCTCATCCATCTCCTGGGCCTTCAAAATCCACCATCGTTGTCATTCTTCAAGCTCCTGATTTTCCGGTGTTTGAGGGATCTTATCTAAGCTCGTCCCAGTCGGCTTGGGAAGCACGATCGAAGTGGGGTATTGCATGCGTATTTCAGAGACACGACGTACGTAGCCAGAAATGGAAATCAAGATGCCCATTGTCCAGTTTAAAAGAGTACGGACATTGAGGGACGGTTTAGTTTTTCTGAGTGACGGTTCAGACATGGAACATTGGCCAGGGGGTTTGCAGATCGGTTGATCGCGTTGCATCGTTCGATGGGTGGGGAAGAGGTGTAGGGGGAGGCCGGTGAGCGAAGAATTGCTCTTGCAACTCTTCGCTCACCGGCCTTCTCTCTCACTCCTTGTTTGGTTAAGGTACCCCACCTTGAGACTTTAACCTAGAAGTTTGACCCATAAGGCAGTGGGAGGATTTTTTTTCGGGGACCCTGCCTTAGCCCCTAACTCAAATGTCTGAACGACGAGGCAGCGGTTAGGGTTTTCTTGAGGGACCCTTCCCGGATCCATTGATTCAACAGTCTGACTCACTTGGTTGCAGGGAGTCGGCCTGGCCCGAGGGCGCAGGGAGAGGCATCACGGTCTCACTCTTAGTGCAGCTGCGCACAGCAAGTGTATTTCGAGCAGAACCGAACTATTTGGCTTTAAAAGTATTTCGACCGTATTGAATAATGCGCCGGCGGTCACGGCCAACCGTCGGACGATCGGAGTGTGCGGTTTTTAGGACCGACCTTTTCTAACCAGCACTTCTTCGGAGGATGGCAGTATCTCTGATTCCATAAATATGGACATGATAATCACCTGAGGGAGACACCTTACTGCTACCAACCTCCTATCACAGACAGTACGACTTTAGCTCCAGACCTCCTCGTAACACGAATACTTGCTGCTCATCGTCGGGCGTCTCCTCAGTTGCCTTTCTGGTATGGCTGAATCTTCAGGAACTGAGTTCAAGCCACTATATCCGCAGGATCATTGCAGCACAGAAGCCCGACCACAACGTCAAAATGACAGCTTTGGGTCGGGACTGACATCCACCCATAAAAACGCGGGCGGTGAACCTGGAACCCTGTACGTGCTTTGAGGTTTATGACTGCGTATTTTCTCGCAAACGCCACCGAGCTCCTGATTCGGGTGATCGCTCACCATCATTGTTGAAGGATGATTGACCTGCATCATTGGACAATGCATGTGAGAGGCCATCCAAATGAGGAGCTCGTTGGCGCTTAAGGTATGTAGTCATAAACCTTCAAGTGCGCAGGGAATTTCAGGTTCACCACCCGCGTTTCCAGTGCAGAGCAAGAACTTGAAAGATTTGCAGCAAGTGACCACAAAATTGCCGTTTTAACTGATCGACTCAGCAGTTGGGACGTCCTTTGTTGAAGATCATCGCGCCACTCTGATCTCTGGGGACTTTTCTCGCAGGTGCTTTTCGGGATCTGGCCAAACCGATCAGTAAAAATAACCATCGGGTAATCCGGGATTATTCGAATTAATTGGCATTTGGTACCCATTGGGCTCCACGGTAGCGTATTTGCCGGGCTGCACATTGATGCGGTTGGAGTAGAAAGAATGCATGTAGGCAGAGAAATATTGACGGTCGTCTAGGCGACTGTGCAGCGGTAGCAAGATGGCTCAGTGGTAAGTGCGCGAAGTGACTAACCGGAAGGTCCGTGTTTCGAACCCGACCTGCCTCTCAAATTCCCCTGTCTAGGCTTGGGATACCTGGCAGTATCCCAGCCCTCGTGCTTCCTTCTGGTGGCATGGCAGTTGGGCACCGAAAGGGGGCTACAGCTGGACGGTTTTTTTTACTATGTTCATGGACTCCAAAGTGACGCTTGTAGTGGTTAACGGTCCCAAGACGTCTCTAAGTAACAGAATGAACTGTCAATGTCGAAGGTCCGTGTTTAATTGAACAAACACCCCACGAAGCGAAGGCTCTACTTTCCTGGTATTCAAATCTCACGTAGGCGCAATATTAATTCACTGTGCTGTGAAAAGATAGGTCCAGTGTTAACAGATAACATTTTTGTTCACGTTGGAGATAGCCGATTAGCCAATATTGTACAACCAGCAAATCCACAACAGTCACTGAGTAAAAGCGCAAAGTCCTTTCGTGCGAAAAATGTGGCCTGTCTGAATATGTTATTTAGAACAAACTTTGTAAACCCATGCGACCAATACTGAAACGGAGAAGACATGATAATGAGCAGGAAACATAGCAGTTTAAAAGTGCTACATGTCAACGAGACCGGCGGTTGGTGGCTGGGAGATGGACCTGAGGCATCAGTATTTGACAGCGGAGTATGGGATCAGCTCTCAACCCCTGCTAGGCCACATTACGGTCCGATTATATCTAAGATTTCGTTGTGTGGGATGTTTCGAGGCCTTTGGACCTCATCACAGGCACGGATTTGTGCCTCTCCCAGTCACGCTTTTGCCATGTGCTAGCCCCTGTTCTGCACATTGGACGTGCGGTCCGATAAAAAATGAGGGTGTGTATCAGATAATAATGATAATAGTAAAAATGATGCTCATTCAAGTAAGGCGTCAGTTCGGTTCAAACTCGCCATACAACTCGAAGGAAGCGCGAGGGCTAGTTGGTTCTTGCAATATCATAAGCTACTGCCAGTTTGACCGAACCTGGACAGCAGAAGTTAAAAATTCAGGGTTCGGTTCGCACCACTGATCTTCCAGACAGTAATTTCGAGTCTTAACAGCCGAGTTAGTTTAAGCTCGAAAACGCACTAAAATGGCCTTTCCACAGCACTGCCTGCCGGCACAGCATCAAACTATGCTCTGATTGGTCGAAAATGTCAACCCAACAACCAATCATATTCCTGCCTGCTCCATACCGATTGCTAGTACCACGTCCAGTAGTCTTCATATTATCGTTTATTTTTGAAGAGCATGGTCACAGACATAAAAAGTGAATGCAAGCGATGAATGCGAAAGGGTTACAGGAGAATATGAGATAAAAGAAAGAAATGTCTCATTCGAAGTCATGCAACCAACAGTTCCAATCAGATAGGATGAATCCCAACGTACGTAAGAATTTTGGCAAGGAAACATGCGTGTAAAGTCTAACAACCGAAGAAAGGACAAACAATGCTGAATGCTCTTCAAGGCGCGGTAAGCGCTAGCACAGTCAAGACTCGCACATCAAGCACAAAGTGTCCGTCATACTGGGTCTGGTGTGAGATTCAATGGCAAGAATATCCACTCAACGCCATGTGCCACGCATAAAAGTATCGTACGTACGCAGAAAACCCACAATGGCGAGCAAACACAAGTCACTGACTGTGACTTTAGAAAGTCCCAGTCCGATAACAGCTTTGGCGGATTGAGGAAAGCAGATCCCTCGATAAGAGATGATCATCGGTTGGTGGACCAAAAAGTCCACATCACAACCAATAGCACGTAGAGCTGAGATTATGGCGAGGGAAAATTCATCAACACCATACTTCTGCTTTTTCTCATTCCACACAGTCACTCCGCGCCCATCCGAGACTATGCTGACGTCTATTACAGTCGCTCGGCGCTCCCGAACGGCGATCAGGTCAGGCTTGATGAAGGACGTCGAAGTTGGTGCTCTCAACTCCTCAAAGACGGTGTATCCCAGGCGACGGAGGCGTTTTGCGAGTTCCCTTGCAACCCGATTATGACGAGCACATCTGGCGTCATGCGTGATCCAGCAGGACTGCAAAATATGCACCAAACTCTCTGGTTGGCCACAGTTTCCACGACATAAGATCGTCTGGCCACCGTGACCATGTCGAGCGCTTCTAACTCTCGTCCTGAGCAGGTTGCATCGGAGCTGGATACCGCGGATAAATATCCGAGGAAACACTCGTTCTGGAAATACAAGCCATCGATTAGAAAGAGGCGAAGCGACCAACTCTCGTAAACCGCGACCGTCAACGCTGTTGTGCAGGCTATCACCCCAAGCAGCCACCAGTTCTTCCTTGGTGTTTACGCATGAACCATGGACACGGATCGGAAGGCTGAGATCCCGAACAACCTTGCCAAATGCGGAATCGTTGACCACATTGCGTAGTACACGGCACTGAGTAGAAAGCAGCTTTTCCATACGCACTCTCCGCTGCATCGGGATTGTTGCACTCAGACTTGGGATACCAAGTCCCCCATGTTGTTTACCGGCATGGATGTAGCTGATCGGGGTATCCTTCGGTAGACGTAGCCAGCCGCGAATAGATTGCCTGATGTAGTTGTCCAACCTTTTGAGCGTGTTTCGGTGGACTTGGCCAAGCACGAGCGAATATGTCAGCCTCGGTATCAGGTAGTTCCTTGTGATCTCCATTCTTTGATGCGGCTTCAACGGGGCACGCGTCACCTCGTCGAACAGTTTGAGCAGATGCTGTCGATGGTTGAAGACTCCTTTCCCCTTGAAAGTAAAGGGGATGCCCAAATATGTTACTGTGTCTGTCGGACCCAGAGGAGTGATGAGTTCCTCGGCGAAGCAAAATGGTTCGACTGAGACTGCTGTCGCCCGATGTTTCCTGTCCCCACAGATCACCATCGCTTTCGTCTTCCGGGCGTTTATCTTCATACCAGCTCTTCCCAACTCAACCGCGGCAGCTTCAAGCTTCTCTTTGAGGCGAGCTTGACTTTCTGCACACACGACCCAGTCGTCAGCGAAGGCAAAACCATCTACTAGGGTGTCATGGAACTGGTATCCCAGTTGCGGCATCGACAATCCAAGAACCTCATCCATTGCCATGATGAACAATAATGGGGAGAGTGGATCTCCTTGCCTCACACCTCTGTGGCAGTGAACCTCGGAACTGGGGAAAACTGCTACAGCATTCTCATAGGACTGTGCGATGTATCGAACTAGAGGTGACGGTGCTCCAAACGCCTCGGCAGATCTGACGATTGTGTCATGCGAAACCGAATCAAATGCTTTCGAGATATCGACGAACGCCAAGCTGAGGTTAGAAGCAGTCGCTGAAGAGTGACGAAGCAGGGCATGTAACAGCGATGTAGCTTCCAAACAGCCGTCCCGATGTAGAAATGCAAACTGGAGTGAAGGCAGTTGCAATCTACGACTCCAGCGATCAGCAAGCACCTTGTGAAAGCATCGGACAAGAATGGATGATACGGAGATCGGTCTCAGTTGATCCGGTGAAGTCGGATTAGGGACCTTCGGAACTAGAGTAATACGAGCACGACACAGGTGTGGGGGACAACCCCCAGATAATAAAAGTAAGTTGAAATACCCAGCAAGTACGTTCGCATTGAACCGGCGGAGCATCCTGGGTGTGAGCTTGTCCAGGCCTGGGGACGAATTGCCCATTGAACGGACCGTACGGCCGACTTCCTCTCCTGTGATGGGCTCAATCAAGCTCCAATCGGATGGTACTACTACGCGACTGGGCCGGCTGTCCACGTGTTTTGGGGCTGAGAGCACCTGTTTCCAGTACTGCTCGGCGTCTGGAGGTAGGCCGCAGTTGCCTTTGTACAGATCTTTCCATGACCCATCGAGCACAGCAGACGCTGCATCTTTCCATCTTTGGTGGTATAGGGTCTGGATGGCGGCGTAGTTGGCTCGGCGGATCTGCTTTCGGTTGACCGGCATCCGATGGGCTAACTGACGACGGCGTCGGGATACGGTTTTCCAGGTGTGTGGAAATGTCCTGGAGGCGTGGAGGTCCAGAAGCGAGAGGACTTGTTCCGGTGTCATGATGCCAGACTGCAACCCTCGGGCAAATGCCAGAAGGTCAACACTAGCAAGTGAACTGTCAGCATGGGATTCTAAGAGTGACACGGCGCAATCCACGGTTTGTTTAAACCAGACGCTATAGTCATCGGCTTCTGACGAGTAGGCCGCTATTTGACCGATGGTTTGGTCAGGTCCACCAGATGATGATTCGTCCTGTTGTGCTTGCCAGTTAAGCACCCGTAACCTGGTTTTGATGCTGATAGCCGATCGACCAGGAAAATACTGCTCCAGTCTCGCGAACAGCGCGGTTTGCGTTTCACAAGACGGATATAAATTGTTAGCCAGGCGCAAGAGCGATTGTGACTCTTGTTGGGACCAGCGGGCACCGGAATGCTTCACTCGGCTGAGCTTATCTGCATTATGCTGGGTGGGGTGTGCGTGCCGGCGATGTTGACTCAGGCCAATCTTCGTCGGAAAAAGGCGGGAACAATCAGCACAGGCCAATTGGGCGACCATGTTCGTACCAACACTATCATTGTCGTGAACTCGATGGTGGGCTACCAAGCCAGCTTTCGATTTACACCACTTGCCACATTCCTCACACGTGAGCCCCACGAATCTCTCCTGTGTACTGGTTGGAACTGGTGCGGAGGCGCCAGATGTTTTGTAGTGTACATTGTCGAAAGTAACCAGCACATTGAAACCAAACAGGGTGGTTAGCCCTGTCTGGAGTTGCTGAACTCTTAGCTCACCCAGACTGGCGTCTTGGCTACCCAGTCGGCACCACGAGGAGGTGGTTCAGCTGTCGTTATATATGCTCCAAGTACGATATGCTGTACATCTCTTTCAACTATGGAATGAGATAAGGCGGCTGGATGCTTTTCGAGAATTCCCACTAAAAAGGACCGAAAAGCCCTCAATAAGTGGTATGGTCGAAGATAAGGCTTCAAACTCAATGTGATGATGGCCAACGTCTAGATTGCTGGGCAGAATATTTTCGACTGCCTTTCCGCTTTAGGCTGCCATCGAGCTCCGGGCCAGATGGGCTCTCCTTCGTATTATACAAAAGACATAGGAGGGTTGTTTACGCTCCTGATAGGTGGGAATAGGGGGGTGTTTCCGAGAAGATGAGCCAGTAGTTATCCACTTCCTTGTTCAGAAAGCCACTAAAACTGACCTTTTTCGACTATGAGGGTGTAAATCGCACGCCGTTTGTGACATGGCGTCTGTATTTTCTTCTTATTACGACACCTTTCTTCGGCACGTGGGGCGGAAATCTGAGAGTACCAAGCATGATTTCGATTTAGCAGATGGTGCATTGACCACTATCTTCCAACGCGCCAAGTTCTTGGACAGCTCTGCGTAAGCCGCCAACCAACATTTAACGTTGCCCTGAGTTCATATAAATTTTTCAACCTCTTGGACATATAAAAGCTGTTAACTACTCTCGTCTTTGAAAATCGTTCACATTCTCTCTGCAGTGTATTTTGTCCCATACGATAATCCACCATAAAAGGGCCTCCATATATGGCCCAAAATAGCCTATATTATCCGCTATTTCTTTTCTCAGCTTGACTCCTCGCGGTCTTAACGCTAAGGGTATTGTGCTGTGGGCGATAAGTACGCTCTGCTTGAGCGGATTCCTAAGAACAAACACCTGCTTGCAACCAGGCTGGCCTGGTCCTTCAGAATTTCTAATCAACGCCCCAAAACTGAGAGTTCTTCGTTGTTTCTACTCGCGCTCCAAAAAATCTAGGAGTAATACCGCAAAAAAACACTTTACGGGGAATTTTCACCAAGAATGCGGATACTCAAGAGCATAATTCAACTGTTCTGGAAAGCGAGTCGAAAAAGCTTTCGAATAATGAACATGTACGTAGTAATCACGAGAGATTCTATGTACCTTTGTTGGAGCCGGACAGTGGAAATCGTTTCATAAAAATACATTGTCATCGACATCGATTTGTAGCAAGCAAAATTTTTTTAGCTTGAACGTGATCCACATGTTATCTGACGCTCACCAAACCGTAAGCAATCAAACACCCCGACAGATTTCGTAGATGTTGGCTATAGTGGGTGACCTTTGTTATGCCCTTTGAAGCAAGTTCCCTGAGTCAGATCATTTCCTGGTTCGTACGCTTCTTTCAGTTCGTTGTAGCTGGGCAAAACAGCGGATGGAAATAGATGTGGGGAGTGGAAGTGGTCCAAATTTCGCCTTGCTTTACCTGAACGCCGGGGCAAGGAGGTCGAAGATCAGTGAAGCAAATAAAATGGAACGCAACCCAGAAACAACCCCAATTACCTAACTTATGGCGTCCCAAAAAGTGATTGAGCATCGTTAATATCCAGCGGGGAATGTACCGCGCGGTCATAACAGAAAAAGAGGCTAAAATAAGGTCAAGCTTTTGCGAAAACCGAAGCGGTTGGTCCTTGTCGTCTACCTCTTGTATCGTGCGGGAGTAAAGAAGGACTTGCTCACAGTTTAATTAAAATCACGCAGTGTTTGAGAGGCCAATGGATTGCCAAAGAATTGAGGGAATTCAAATATCATTTTTGAGTTCAGAAATGAGTTGGATTTCAACAAGAGAATCATCGAAGTATCAACTTGGGCACCATCACCTCTGAGCTCCTCATTGTTTTCACCATGGGTTGACGTAGTGGCACTCGTGAACGGCAGAGCCCTGAAATAAAGGGAGAGTTTCCGTCAGGTCATGGACACCTGATATTATCTATGCTCCACGACGACAACACAACACATACGCCTGCTCAAAGGAAGCCAAAAGTTGTCGTCATATTATACCTAACAGCAGCTTTCAACTTGGTTGACTGCTCTGCCTTGTGGTGATGTCGCTACTCGAAAGATGTATTTTCATACACATCTCCAGCGTGCATATCCAACCACCCTAGAGCTCGTGAACGTCCGCGGTAACCATCCTCCCAAGCTTACCACAAATATTGGTGTCTATCAGAGCATCGTACCTCAAAGTTACTTTCCGATTCAGCATCAAATTAATTCTTAGAAA
Source organism: Clonorchis sinensis (assembly GCA_003604175.2). Lineage (NCBI taxonomy): Eukaryota > Metazoa > Platyhelminthes > Trematoda > Opisthorchiida > Opisthorchiidae > Clonorchis > Clonorchis sinensis. The sequence goes on from CM030370.1 coordinate 57,227,209, forward strand.
ACCGTAAACTACGCCTTCAAGATGAGGCTTGCTCCTGTGGAGAGTCAAGAATAATCGGGGCCTGCGGGCGATGCTGTGCTGCTTCATTCCGATTTCACCTAGATATACGATACAGTAAATAAACTTCTTAGTGTTGTCGTGCCTTCTGATATGCGCAATGCATCTAGCAAGTGAAAAACGACATTTCTTAATTATTACGCCGAAATGACTAAACATAGTTGGACGTTTTTATCAACGAAACTGGTCGTTCCACGAGAAAGATCAGAGCGATGAACCGGTTACCTATCTGGGTGTTTGCATCACTTTGGATGGCAGCAATGCTAATGGTGGATGCCAGAATCACCAATGCATGTTCTTATTTCTTTGAGTTAGGCACCCCTCGATGAAGGGTCTCTCAGGTGTTAGTTAACGGTTGGATCCTGAAAGTTGTGTGATCATCACAAGAAAAGATTGTGGTTGACTAGCGGTATCCTGGAGCACTGTGTGTGTATCGGGATGCCATCAACTCAGCGGTACCGCAGCGCGGGGATCAATTCTCTGCAGTTAACTTTTATCCAGTTGACGAGTTGGTTTGGCTGCACTGTCTACGCCCGCCCGGCCATGGGCACAGGCGCTAGATCATCCTTCCATGTCCTGTTTAGGCTGCGAATAACAAAGTGGGGACGGCTATCAGTCTGGGGAGGAAGCCTGAACATAAAAACTGAAGTCTAAGCCGCACCAGTACACTTCGTCTGTGAGGTTGGCTATAAAATAACAATAAGGCCGATGGTTGGTTAAAGCTGAGGGCATGATGACATTGCGAAAGTTAGTGGCGAGATTGTGGTCAGCCAATTGCTTTTAATTACTGATCCTCACATCCTCTATTTTTGAAAAGTTTTCCGCATTCTTCTCATCCTGCACTACCCGGAGCCGTAGGCTGTGGTGGCCCTAGCTACCGAAAATAGATTCGCGGTTCTCAGTTTTTATACCAGAGAAGCTAAATCTGTTATGCGCGTGAGATGGATAAAAGTCAGGGGTCAGCGACATTCTCCATGATAGAGGATTCCTCATGGTAACATCTTATGGAAGACGGTGTTCTACATCACCTGACGTCAATCGCCTCGGCGCCACCAAGCTTTTTCAGGAACCAGTCGGTATTATCAGGCAAGTAGGTCGGTCCTTTGCTGAGTCTGTCTGATGTGCTATGAGAGCAAGTGCAGGAACTTCATATTTTCCCGACATCACAAGTTCTATCATTCATTTTGCTTTTTGCAAATGATAACATGATATACCAGCCGGTACAACCATCGAAGAAGTTTCGGACCGCAACTAAACGGGCCACGAAGGCCTCGTACCTTAAGATAAACCTGTGGCTTCTATCCGTTTTTTTGGATACCCATAGACAAAAATGACCCTCTCCTGTACGGCACAGCAACAAGTAGGTTGTTTGTCGTTGTCATTCATAGTAAACAGGAAAACGAGTGATAACTTCGCTGCGCCTTCAGGAGAGAAAAGACAGCGAAGATTACTGCACCGCGCATTTGACACCTATGATGGAACGACTCCTAGGGTGGTTCTTTCGTCTGAATTACCAGGACGTCTCATCATCAGAGACAGCAATATCAATGTAGACACCACTGCTGCTCCCGTACAACCATGAGGTTCATTCTACTACAGTTAAAGCCGCAAAGGGTGAAAAGATAAGACCTCTCTCAAACAGAACCTCAGCGGGAGACTTTTTAATTGGCGTATTTGTGTTTGGTGTCATCTGGCAACCGGTTAGAAAAGTATTACTAGCATTCTCCGTCGATCCCTCCTCTCGAGATTTCAACAGAGCTCGTTTAAAGGTATTCACACAGCTCTCGGCTTGTTCGTTTAATTAATGGTAGTACGGCGGTGACCGTATTAGCGACAACGTGCATCGAATACAGAAATCAATAAAAAGGGCTGAGGTAAGCCTCGTAACATTATCCGTTACCATCGTATCAGGTAACCTGTGCAGGTTAGTAATGGTAGCTTCGATAGCCAAAAAAGAATTCTAGCCACTTGGTGAGAACGGCTACAATTATCAGACCATCAAGTGAACCCTCAAATCTCACGTGTAGTCGCTGCCATGGTGCATCAGGCACAGACCAGTAGTTTGGTTTCCATGACAACAGATGCCTGGCCTTGAGGATATTCAGGGCAACTTCAGAATTACTCTTCCAAATCCTTATTCCTGCCAGGCCAATGAACGTAGCATTTGGTCGATGATTTCATTCGATTGAATGGTGAGTGACAGTTGTGGAACTGTTTGAGCGCTCTTTGTGGCAGGACCTCCGTTGCAATCACTCTCCCAGCAAACATTATGCAACCACCATCTATTTACAGCAATTCCAGACGATCAGCGTACTGACAAACTATTGGGTTGCGGTATTCCGGGCACCCAAGTCGAGTGAATTTCGAAACTGCTTGCAGCACATAGTCGCACTTAGTAGCCTCTTGAATCGTGGCCATAGTTTGTGAAAGGGCTCGGACAGCGTTGGTGGTGATGCGCCTGGCATCCGACTTAGCATCGACGGTTGCGACCACCGTGTCATCAACACCCGCACTACGCGATCCAATGAGTCGCGATAGAGCGACTGTCTGCCCAAAAGAGGTGGTTATTTTAAACTTAAACAAAAACTCAAACTCAAACAGAAAGCCATGTCCTAGGAGAGTTTTGGGGCATCGCTGCAATCGGTTAGTGGTGAAAGCGAGTGAGCCCTTCCCGGATTCAAATAAACGCGAAAGGGGCTTGTGATCAGCCAGCTAAGTGAAACGTCGACCGTGAAATTTCTGTACTGCCAAGATAAGGGCTTCTTTTTCTATCTGACTATAGGTTCGTTCGGCTGGCGTGAATGGGCAAGCAACGTGCATGATCGCCCTCTCCGATCCCTCTGTACGGATACCGTACTTGGATGCACCCGCTGCCTTCAATGGAAGTTTAGATTCAAAATGTATCGAAAGCAGGTTCACGACAAGAAAGTCCTTGATACAGGAAAGAACGTAAACGCGGCACGTCGGACGGCGCTGCATTACTTTGCCTGGTGCTACGTTGTCAGTATCGGGCAGTCGACCAGGGTGGTCAATAACAGAACCAAAGTGTCTGGTTTTCGATACGGTGACCATACACCTTTCAAAGAGGACTCGAGATCCATACTCACCAAGGCGTGTGGGGACCTCATCTAGCTTGGCAGAGAGGTCTTTTCTTCTGACCCGATGAGGATATCATTCAAGTAAGCGGCGGCAACTGGTATATCGATTAAAATTGTCCTTGAGCTGGTAAAAAGTGGGAGCAGTCTTCACTGCAAAATGAAGACGGATGAACTGTAACAGTATTCTTTTGGTATTAATCGTCAGCAGCTGTTTGAATTCGGGCGCAACCGGATCTTGCATGTGAGCATCTGCAAATCAACTTTTACAAGAAGTTTACCCCCGTTTAGTTCAACGAATAACTCTTCAAGCACTTGTAGAAGGTACTGATTTCTTTCAGTGCAGCAATTAACCCTGTTGAAAAATCAGCGTACAGCCGGATAGACCCGTTTGCTTCTCGAAAGACAACAATAGTTGTCGCCCAAGATGAGTAATTAACCGGCATAATCACACCGGCTGCTTAAAGGTTACTCAATTCTTGCTACACCAGATTCGTTGCTGCGAGCGAGGTCGGGCGTTTTGGCCGGAAGACAGGTTGGAAGCTTGGCTTTGACGTTAGAATAGCGGCAAATTTAGTGAACCGACAGAGGCCATTAAAAAACGCGCAAGCCTCTCCTAAAATGAATCAGGCAGCGCCAAAGCACCTGCTACCAGAAACATGTGGGTATGGCTGTGACCATGAGAATGCGTTGTTCTCTACGCGTGCACTTTTTGTGTCTGGAAGCTCCCTGACACGGTGCAAACGTGGCTGACGGTAATTGCCCAATATTCCACTGTCTACACCCACATTGGAGGGCACACCATCTCAGCAACCCTTGAAACCTTCGTAATATCATTCGCCCCCATTTGTCAGGTCATTACCTGTACATCCCGTGGTGTATGTTCTACTAGAAAAGGTGTAAAATCTACGTATGTCACAGTCATTGAATTTCCGCATGCGTAACCAGTTGTCAACCACCAAAATCCATTGTGCTGAGTATTTTCCAAGACATGAGTTTTTGCTTCGCAAACAAAAACCCATTTTCTGATTGCCTCGTCATGTGTTACTGAAGCCATATGATACCAGCGACGCTTTCAAGTCGTTGACGAGCAGAAATCAACACGTGAGCAGCCCACGGAAACCATGTTTGACCTATCCTATAGTCTGAAACACAGTTCCCTTTGAAAGCACTGATGTGCCTCTGAGACTTCACAAGTAACGCGTCTTGAAAGAGGTTATCCGGGACCTTGCACTAGCACTGACTTCATCAGGCACCACCTTGAGAACAAATACAGATGCCTAAGGGTATTCTGTTAACCACAATATCCAGTGTTTTCTCCTGAACTGCATGGGGCAGGTCCAGAAACTGCCCGTTCTGAAGCATGACTAGGCACTTTATAGGTTGAATGCACATTCCAAAGACAACTATTTGGTCAGTCAATATGACATTATATACGCCTCGTATGCACTTTCAGGGATTTTAAAGATGTCGTTTGTGTAGTAAGGCTTGAGACTGATCATACCAGCGCTCATTTGAACGATAGAACTCTGGGGCCTCCAAATACTCATCGATGTTTAAACTATAAATTCAGAATGGACAACCATGCGGTAGCCAGTTTTTCTTTAGGAGCTCTTAGATAGCATATCAAGCACGCAAAAAGTATGCAAACAGTGTAACCAGACTGCGCCCACATGTTCTGGGACGTATCCTGTTGGGCAAATACGGAAGCGCGGCCTGTGGACAAGGCTGAACGCAACGTTGAATCCAACGAACATCAAGATTGTGGGGCAATTTTGGTATGTCGTTGCTATGACACCTGATGGGGTGTGAAAGTTCGATCGATGCAGCTTCTACTGGGTCGTGACCTCTCTTCACACCCCCGGTCCAGATAATGCGTGCCGTTGTTCGAAGGTGAATAATCAGTGACTTAAGATGCCCCGATATAAGTGCAGGCAAAAGGATGGTCCTGTGGTTACAAAATGCACTACCAGTTTTTGTGTAATATTATTCACTACCCGCGGCTTTCCTGGAACGTGCCCTTTCCGATGAACGGCTTCACACACTGGTGAATCTTCTGTGTTGTGTAAGTTAAAGTACATTAATGCACGCATGATGATGTTGATAGACTTGAAATATTTAGAATCATCTAAAAATCTTTGAAGAATTTCATATAATACAAAACATAAAATGCATACATCGGTAACTGACTGAAAGACGATCCAGATCGAGGTTGGAGGCACCCTTTGGGGAAACGCGGCCTCAGCAGGCGGATCCTCCCGAGCTTCGGCACTTTCGGCCAGAAAAATCAAGGAAAGGAGTCATGATGGATCTTCAGGATCTGTTTAAGTTGCAGGAGATGCCGGCACTCTAATAAGAGCGGCTGATGGATGGAACTTGACGGACGAGAACGGAGCCAAATATCTGGCTCAGCACCCCGGTAGACTTTGTTCTGTATTCATATCAACAGAGTTATCCAGTCATCAATTATAAGGATGGAATACGCCCACTTCGGGGGGTTGGTTGGGAGCAAAAGAACTTTTAACGGTCAACCTCCGGTTTCACCTCAACTGATTAACCTAATGAACATGTGAAATCCACTAAATATGTTTGACCTTGAGAAGAAAAGCGCGGCGGTACGTTGGGAATCATTCTCTGCTTTCGTTTATACGCGTTTTGGAAGTACTTCATTGGGTTATGGAAGCAGATTAGTATATATCGTATATATAGGTTAGTATATATATTAGATCTTGTAATATTACAGTACATCAGTGTGGTTCGTACTTTTGGACTGTGTGAATTTCGACACGGTTTTCAGGCAGTTAGCCGATTCATTTTTCTTCGCTTTCTCCGGCATTTTTCTCGTTCCGACGCGATGAACCATACCATTTTATCGAATATCTGCTCCGTAACTTATTCGCAATAAGCTCAGCCACTTTTTTGCGTGATGTGTTGCGAGATTATTCGCCAGCTTTTGCCAATGCTAGTTGCAAAAGAACGGTATCGCGGCAGCGAACAGAGGCGGCAGTGTGACCGATCGCCATTGAACTTGACCAGCAATGGCGCCCATTGCACAAGTTTGGTGAGAAAAAGCCGTTTTACACGAATTGTCTAGAGTTGGACTGATCCCTTTTGTTATGGGGAACCCCCATTTTCCCGTATGTCTGACCTCATGTACCCGCCCATTTCGCGCGTGTATCATGGCTGCCCTCCAGGACCCTAGACGACCCTCTCTTTCCTCCCGTGTCGTCGATGACTGTCAAACACTCAACTCTCAATGGGTCATACAATTATGCTGAGCGTATTTTAACATTTTTCTGTTGGCGACTTACCGTGTATTCTTCATCTTTTTGGACATTCCTTACCTAGTCTGCGTTGCCATGCAGTGGAATTCCGTGGAAATTTCCGAACGTACATAAATATTATAGATTTCGTCCTGGAGGTTTTGAAACTTAGACTCACCACTGTCCATCACAGGTGGCATCCGAAACGAATCGCGGCCATTTCCCCAGTTGGTAGCAGTACTCCCAGGTTTTCTGGCTTCAGACGTCCATGTGTGACCCCAACCCCAACGGCTGACCTTTCTCCATCCTTTTCAGAGCATAACCCCAAAAATGTCAGGCGAATGAGCTCCCCTACGCCATTCCGACTGTTGCACTACGTGCGGCTACCAGCCAGCAACAAAGCCGTCGCAGGCTCTCTCCAAAACTTTGGGTGGGATGAGGGACAAAGAGAATCCGGAGAGTTCGCTGTACCTTTTTCAAACAAACTGGTCGGACAAAGGTGACAGATTCGTCCATTAGCCAGGTAGTGGCTACCCTACAATCTTTTCAGCTCATGATAATCGGAAGGTTCGGGTGATGGGTCGTTCCGGGCGATTGTGGACTCGATGCATATGCGTTCATGACGACTGAGAGACACGTGTTGGTAAAGCGTGAATCTGTGTTTCTTATTGTGACCATGAAAGGAAGTCTTTTGGAAATTCACCTGCCATCTGGCGCAGGCAACAACATCAACAAACATCCCACACAGGCCAGAAATTCCTTATTTTGGTGTCCACATAAGTTTTGACGCAGCCCTCTCCCCTGACCACTCACAAGCATCGGAGTACCGGCTGTCAGCCGCCAACAATCGACCGTTTGCGCCGTTCATTTGCATTGCTTTTCATAAGTGCTCCTACACCGAAGGCTGTAACATATTTTTTGAGGCATTTTGGCTAGTCGTGAATGCTCGTAAATCTAGTGATCGAACTCAGTGCCGTTTTCCGTTCCTCATGTCACTTCCTGTTATGTCTGACTGTTGTCCCCGCCCCAGTGCCTAGTGCCAAAAAACTCGCCGAGGAGGAACTCAACAGCTTTGTTGCGAACAAGCGAGTGCGTGCAAGTGCAAAAGTTACAACGGCCTCGTGCTATTTAAATGACACTTTTTGACATTGGTCTAGGCTGTCCGATCAGCGTTTAGTGAACCCTCATCAACATCGACCGGGTTTCTATGAAATGTCTTAACACTTATCATAGTCGGTCGGGCTTCTGTGGCGTGCCTGAACTTTCATCGGCTTTTGCTGAATTGCTTGAGTGATTGATCAGTCTGGATGCTTGCCGGCTTCTATATTGAGGTTTTGTTAGACTTTTAGGGTCTCAGTGAGTTCCGGGCATTTTGGTGTTATTTTCAGGAATCTAACCTTCCTAGCACTTTCCATAGGGATGGTCCTGTTGACAGCACCCCACAACTTCCCTCCTTCAAATGCATCCCGCTGTGATCAAACCACCAAAGCCCCTTCGGTCGATTATCATCATATCGACATTGTCTGCCGCATGATAAGCAAGCAGCGCTTAATACTTGCCTTAGTTAACGGATTAGTTTCGAAGGGTTCTCACAATCTGCAACAAATGAATTTTGGATTTGACGACATGACCAATTCGGGTTGATGGCTGGCATGCTGTTGGAGAACACCTTGTGGTCAGATTACTTCGGTTATTACGGTACTGCGCAAAGTCAGACTGCGACCAGCACACGGCTGCAGCAACCGTTCACCGTTGTCCCTACTTACTTAGTCCAGTCCAAGCGAATCATTTAATTGAGCCTCAAGACTTCTAAATCTGCCCACTTCTCCCTTCAGATTTCCGGCAATGGGGCACTCAGTTCGCCATAGCTGTTTCCCTTGATGGTATCAGAATACAGTCTTTGGGGCTTAAACAGGTACCATAAACAAACTACGATAAACGTTCTGTAGACGTTGCCAGACGCGCTGCACGTAGGCGGTTATAACCAGGTACCTAGTCAAGCAAGAGCACTTCTGCCCGGTGTTTTGAACGATGTCGACCGTTGTATATCCTGCCGCGCGGCCGCTGTATCACTAGAGGTTTACGGTCGGGAGCGGGTAAAGTTTGATGCGACAATTAGCTCAGTCACTGTGCTTGCATCCTGAATTTTTGTTTATGATGCACAGCACACTTCAATTTTGAGCGATTTGCAGTGCATGAGCAGTAAGTCGTCCTATTCGCTTCAAATTGAGAACAGTAAAAGGCGCCAGATGAATTGAGCGTTGAATTGGAAGATTGTTCTCGAGATGCTTGTGACTGTCGGCGCCGGCTTACCCGCAAATGTTGCGGCCAGGACTGCTGCATGGCGAATGGGATTGTCTGTTCTAGTGAATTGATCTTGAAGTGGCACTGATAGATGGGGAAGGGGAAAGGAAAAAATTGGGTAATGAAGTAGGGAGGCGCCATCGGCAGTCTGTTTTCGGTTCACCGTCCTGCTGTAATGCAGGAAGTAAGCTGACCTGGCTGATGATACCACGCGGCGACCGGTGTGGCATGATAGCACTTTTAGTTGTAGGAATGGTAATTCTAGATGGGATGTGGTACTTTCATGTCACCCAGACCTAGACAGGAGGATCGTAGAGGTCCTCAGCCAAAGCTTTTGACTCAAAAGCTGACTTCAAGGCAGCAGTGGTTGGCGTAAGACTTCTGGACTAATCCAGGGGTTCATGCAAGAAGTCGCCAGCCTCAACCTGGTGGACCAGAATTATCTGTTGGTCAGACTTTTAATCATTGACTAACATGGTATGAGAGGCTGCCCGTGCCGCATGGACACCTGAGTATAGCTATTGGGTAACGGAGGTTCACCAATCACACAACAGTAAGGTTCAGTCTCTTCGTGACGGCTCAAGACTTACACGCCTTTGTTTTGAATGTACGGAAGGGTCTCTTTATATGGAGCAGACAGAGAGAGTTAAGAAGAAGTTGGGTGTCATCCTTATCCTGCAAGGCTCGGGTCGCGTTCGCTAATTTGAAACACCTAAGGCTTCAAAGCGATATATCTCTGAATCTCAAGGGACTTGTGTATCAGGCTACAGCGCGGACTGTTTTGCTTTATGGCTGCGAGACTTGGTCTGTTCGAGCAGCGGAACTGAGACGTCTTCAGCTGTTCGACAATCGTTGTCTCAGGATCATAGCTCGTTTGGTTTGGTGTCGGAGAATCCGCAACGAGACAATAGAAAGCGAGTTTCCGGTTGTGCAACGGAGACTTCCATTGAAGAATGTGTCCAACACCAGAAGCTGCTCGGTTAGGCTGTGTATTGCACCTGTCGAACCATTGTTTGCTGAAGAGACTGCTGTTTTCTGTGCCGCATTTGGAATGGCGGAAACAGAGAGGTGGCCAACTCTTGACCTGGCAGAGGGGTACGGAAGAGATTACGAAAAGTTTGGGTGCTGTTGATGCTACTCGCATTCCGGGGATGGGGACCGCGTGATCCCAACTGCACCTGATAGGGGACACTGCAAGATATGGCTACCAGCCGGTGTCAGTGGCGTACTTGTTGTCAGTTTTTGTCCAGATTGCCTGAGTGAGTGTTTGGAAGTGTATGCACCTCAGAATGGGTGTAGTAAGCTAGCACTAAGTCCCTTCCCTGTCCGCGTTTATTTTTCTTCACAATAAGGCTTTCAGTGAAATCATGGTTGTACGGCAGCGAAGCATCAGTGTTGAACACTGATGTCACGCTGTCGATAATGATGAGCTTCGGAAATATGACTTAGTAGGTAACCGAGGTGCAGAAGTAGCCACAAAACGATACGGGTCAAACTCTTCTTACCGTAGTGTGCAAGGATAAGTGATGAAATGACTAATGCTAATAACGGTGCTACTAACACTAATACCAAGAACAGACCCCTAATTACGAACTGACAGGTCGTCACTCAGTGGCGAAAATACGCTTGATTCGATCGAATGCCGATCAGGTGAGAGGAAAGATTAGTAGCGAGACAGGACGGTTATATTTATCTGGGTAGTGTTCGAGTCACTGCTTCACAGTGCTTTGGTTTCTGTGATATGTTTACTGGTAGCACTCGTTTTTTCGGACTAGGTTAGTTTATTTCCGTCAGTCTTCAGGGCAGAGGCTGCACAGTCATGTGACCTCGACTTTGCGAGTGGGTTGATTTGTTGTAGTGGTTCACAGTTGATTTGGCTTTGGGCAACCTGGCAGTATCCCAGCCCTCCTATCTTCACCTAGGCAGCTAGTCATCGAATGGACGTTACAACCGAAGGGTTATTATTATTGCTTTGTTAATACTCCTATAGGGAGGGTCTGGGTAGCTGCTAAGACAATAGAAAAATATACGCCATCCCTTAAGGCCAATGTTCATGCCCATCTGTCCGTCATACTTCCCGTATTCATGATTGGAATACCCGGCCTGCAAATTGACAAGCTCACAACATGGGGGTTTTGATAGACCATTCTCGCAGCGCATTCAAAAAAGAATGTCATGAGTGTAAGGGTCTTTCGGTGGTGCTCCTGCATCACGAATCTTGATGGCCTTATTCAATAACTTACTACCTGAATATAATTATCGTCAGGCAGTTTTTGCTTACGAACCATGTCAAGTGAGTTCATCCCCCGGATAGCCACTGCCAAATCTGGTGTGAGCCGCTGTCCACGGTGTACACAACTGGAACAAGCATCGCATCGAATTCTTTAAAGTCCCTGCAACCGATGATGTACACGCTCAAAGATGGTCCCATACAGTCCCATACAGCTCATGCAGCAGATTTCGTAACGCGCAAACTCGATATCAAGGTAAAGGTTGCTGCCACTGGGTTTCTCAATTCCGATATAACTCTGGCTGATAAGACACGGAGTGTGCTGCGCGTTTCACGCCAACAAAGAGGAATCTGGTGATATGTATTAACTAACCGAAAATTTCTCACCGATTTGTCATACGGCTTTTTCGGAAATAAGACTGACGTCAGGACGTCCACCTACGTTGTGTCAGGCTAGTGAAATGGGCCCTTGGGCGGGAGCAGCTCACAATCATGTTGATCCAGTACGACACCTTCACTGGCTTTAGCTTCACGCAGCACCCGGGTGTAGTGGGTATTTGAATTGTTGAACAGGCCCGACCCATCCCGAGTGTTATACAGATACCTTCCAAATAACACGGTACACATTCAGCTCTTCAGTAGTCCTTAGTTGGATGATTAGATGCACTTTACTGTCGTAGGTGTCATTAAGACCAATAGCAATGACATTAATTAGTATTATTCCTTTACAGCCCCCGGATTTTTACCATAAAGCAACCTGTCCAGAACCTCGAACATCGCTAGCGAGTCATTTCGGTTCTCCAAGGATGTGGACCGTATCTGCTGTCCTTAATTTGTCTACTCGAATATGTACTTCTTTGGGCCTGCAATACACATGCTCACAACTGGAAGACATTAACGTTAACTTTTTGCAGGAGGTGTTAGAAAGGCTTGTGGGTTTTCGCTCCACCGGTAATTCTCAGCATTCTTTTTTATTCGCTGTTCCTATCAGCCAGCTCTGAGGCATGCGTACTGACGGAGCACCTAGACAAAATTTCCGAAGTGACCCAAGTACCGATACGTCATATTCGACCCTCAGATTTGCTTGATTCTGATCTCACTGCCTGGGGGAATTTGCTGGAGATTTTGGAATTTCTGGTGAACTTTGTTCAAACAAATGAAAGCCATGATGGTCTTGAACAGAGTCTGTAAGTCCCCTATTTAATCGAGCTACAGCGGTTGCTGGTACAGATGTAGCTCTTTTGACAGTACTTGGTGACTTTATGATAATTTAGCGCTTATCAGCATTGCGTACTCATCAATATAATACAAGCCTTTTAAAACCGCTAAATGCTATTTATAAAACCATCTGTGTACCTTGGTGCCTGACAAATATTGTCCTCTCGATTCCGGAAATCCGAACTTGTTTATGCACAGCCACCATGTAATTCGAAGCAAGTACGCCGGGTTGCATAGACGTGTTGTAGTGCGGCGGGAAATTTACACACGGATTCTTTAATGAACTCGTGCCTTATCACATGAGCCCTCTTGTGGTGACAGGAGCACCCGAGTGAGTTATTCATGGTTCGAGGAGGCAGGTGCCCCCTGGATGGCTTCGCAGAATTTCAGCAATGGTGCGTGGTATCCATGGTCCGAAAGCGAGTCCTAGGTAATGATCCAGATTCACTTGAACATCGATTAATGTTTGTCGGGTTAAGGTGGTTGGGGCTTGTATGTCCACCCACCATCTGCCAAAGAGAGCCGTGTTTGTCCCTCGAAAACTGTTGACGAAACGTCGCGAACGACAGGGCACGACGTGGCAACAGGAAATGAAAGTGGCTACTGTTAATTTGGGCGCTTGAGATCTTCGTGCCTTCGTGGGTAAGGTTCATGTAAAACTACGTTGAAAAAATTAGTACAGTCAAGTCTTAGGCTGGTCTCGGGATATGGTCAGCATATCCAAAAGATGCAATTAAGTCTTTTGGCGGGACGGGATTGTCCTAGAGCGACAGATAGTTATTCTAACTACAAGGTAACTACTAGACTTGATGTTCGTCCATATGCTAGTCAATCAATGTTTATCTTCGGCCTCAATACGGGTCGAACTTCGACTGTCTGACATTAGAAGCAGTCGTGTGCGAATCCAACCTATGTCATCTGAAGAGGTGGTTATATTTACTCCGCGGTGGTAGTTTTTGCGTGGGACAAGCTGGGTGTATAATTTGGTTGCAAATGTGCTCACCAGTTGAAACGGGATAATCTAGATGGATTCCGCTTCTAATTGTAGGAATTTGGTAAGCAGACCTGTGTCGATTTTTGTGTGATTATAGTTTGAACTTCGTAACCACCGAAGAAAGGCTTTACTGACTAGCTACACAATTGGTGAAACTGGCATCTTGTGACTCATGTATGGTGTGAAGTGTCCATTCTGAGGGTACCGGACAGGACGAGAAATGTCTACACCTTAGTCTCTGTTTTGTATTAGGTAACGAATACGACTGAATTCCGTTGACATGACCTCGGCTTTAGGTTTCTAGTCTGATTGGATTATTCCTGGTGATTCACGACAATCATGTTTCAAAAACTCTCCCACTAACAAACAGTTTTTGATCCACTTATGCAACTCGGATTCATACCAAACATGGAGATCATGTGTACGGGGATAAAATTATGTGACCATACTAGACTTTCTTCCCAGGCAAATTCTGATGCATCACAGCTTGCTCTTCATTCTAACATCAAACTTGCCGTTTCTCTCAGCTCGAAACATCCGATCATCTTATTCCACTGTAGGTCCTCTTCTGCGTCCACTCAATCCTTATGTTCTCCTGTCAAGTACTCCGCACTCGAGGACGTGACAGATCGAGTGAATAATCTTCTGACGGAATTGGATTCAAATAAATTCCCCGTCACCCCACGGGAGAATACTGAGGGCCAGACACACAGAGATCATTTTTCCGAATACTCCCCTAGTGATATTATGGACCGAAATCAAGGTTGCGCTCCAAAGATTCAGTATAACGCCTCCCGTCTGCTTTACTTACGTGAGAAACTCAGAGAATGTCTACAGGACAAAGAATTTGCACACCTCCCGATAGACCAGTCACGGTCTGACCAAAGGGCGACATCTTTCAAACATGTGAGTCAGCTGTTTCACAGTACAGGTTGGAACGGTTAGGCGCCAGTAACGACAAAAAGATCCTTACCGATACGAAAGCATTATACAGAGGTGAAAGTGACAAGGCCCTTGTTCTGCCGATATAATTGTGTTCCTATTTAATACTCAGGGTTATTAATATTTATGCTGCTTACCAAGCCCATGTATCTGGATAATTGTTGTTTCATCCAGTGTTACTAAACCTCCCTGTGTCCAGCTCGGATTCCCTTCATGCCTATACTCATTGATCACTTGCATCAGTACGTATTAGTTTACTACTGGTACGCTGTTTAAGCTGGTGGAGTTGTTGATATGGAAAGGTGAAGAGTACGTATAAACCAAATAAAACAGAATTTTAACCAGCGGACTGTTCTTCTGTTTCGGAAGTCTTGAATGACCAAGAGTATGGATGACTAATTTAATGCCTTGTAGCAACCAAAAATTTTGTTTGGAATTGGTAATATGCTTTATGAGTTCAGTCACACTTATAGCAAGAATAAAACTCAGTGGGAGAAGCTCATTTTCGTGAGGCTCTGCAATCTCTTTGTAATTTTCCGCCAGCTCGTATATTGATGTTGGATCTTATACATTATCCTAAGATGGAGTCCTCTCTTAGGAGGTTCTAAAAAGCTCTGCTTAGAGAGGGTATATATGGCAGGCGGGAACCAGATACTGATTTGCCTGTCAACAAAGGACGGTTGTGCGGAGCCAAATGTGCTACTGTTAACCACTGACCTTTATGAAAATGTTAAACTTGACGGAACGAAGTTCTGGCATTCAAGATAGTCACAACACAGAAAGCCTGGTCGGTATAATATATATACATATATACAGCGTTCCTATCTGGGCTTCTGAAGTCGCGCTGTTCTTGGAAGCGTGCCCTCTTGGGTAGAACATGGTTCGGGCCGTACTTCTGTAGCGTTTTTCTTCTCAGCTAGACCAGACAAACTGATATGAAGCAAAGTGCATGGAGGGGCTCCATCAATCCGTCAGGAGTAAGCTTGGAAGAACGGACAGCAATAACTTTTAGCGTCTTTGTCAGTAGTAGCTGTGTACAGTGGATGTGGTCACACTTGCCTTCGCCCCTTGTTGAATGAAGCAAAACTTTCAGGGGATAAAAGATTTCAAGAGAGCGAAAGTTTCCGCTCTTGGCCGTGTGAAACAGGTCCATCATAGGATATTCTGACCCCTATTGTCTGTAATCCGGAGTTTATATTTTCTTGAATAGGACATATGTTTCATCCATACCCTATTCCGAGTGGCCGTATGCTTTTCCAAGACAATCTTGTACAGTTCTGATTGCGAAGGTTTTCCAAATCTGCTAGCAGGTGTGAGTCCAGGTCTTAGACCATGAAACTTGGACGTGAATTGCTATTTTTCCCCAAACACAATCGAAAACAGTACTTTGATGCAATTCTCTGCATGTGCAAACCTCTCATGATGCCAGTTTCATGGACTGAATGATTCTTATGGTCGGTCAATAGAGTAGTTGTAGGTGGTTTAGGGATTTGTAGAATTTTCGTTCACGTCATTGTCGTTTGGACAGTTCTCCTGTCCTGGCACGATTATTCTGGTGAGTGCATATCTGGGGGGGGGACGGGGGCGGGGAAGAACCGGACTCGAATTATGTCCTTATCGGTGGTGCTCCTTGGTTGTGACCAGAGCTGAACCCTGGAAGTCCGGAATGCGAGACAAGCATGGTACCACAACCCCACCAGCGCACACTGGAGGTGCCTGAACCGTTTGAACAGGCGAACGTGCTTGTACTTGAACGATGTGATTGGTTCAATCGAACCTTCGAACACCGACTCAGATAACTGTCCTAGTTGTGCCGGTTGATTGTGTCACCCGTCATTTTTGTGTTTCCCCTCTTCGGCATGGACTTTTCAGAGTAATTAAAGCAGGGAAGAGGAAGACTGTTCAGACAAGAGTGATGTGTAAAAAATCGTTGAACTATGTAGCCTTATCCTAAAATAATCTTTCACTGGCATTATTGGTGCCCAACCAACAATCTTCGCATGCATATTCGTTATTGCTGCCCCGGATGAGCAGCCGAATCCGAAATGTTGAAGCCTTTGAGTCATTTCTGGCATATGCACAAACCATACTGTTCATCTTGAGTGATCCGCCTGTTCTCTTCATGGAAGTACCTCCCTTGGGATGCCGTCTATATCTCGCGATGCAAGTAAATTTGTGATATTGCCGCCGAGATTGAAAATAGGTGCAGCAGATGACCAGTTCGGCACCTTATATCTTCGTAGGAGGACTCTATATCCACAGCGACGAACTAAAGAGATGATCGCACCCATAGTGTACTGTCTTTCTGTTATTGCCCAAATTTGGATAGCAGATGGGTTAGGCCGGGTCGCACTCGCCAGGAACTGTCATGGAAGTTGGTGTCTGAATGGAATAGTTTGTTGATTGTTGGTCTGTTCGCCGAGCTTGGCAGTTGGATTGCAAACGTTTCATCACCAATCGAGGTGACATCATCAGTGCAGGGTTAAGTGGGGGGTTGAGTGACCCCGTCCTTGGTTCGCTTGGAATCAGGGTTTGCACATCTCCCCTATACAGATAGCAAATGGTCTCTCGGCCCGGTTAGATAATCGAACATATGCTCTTTTATTCCACTGAAAACCCCCAACGTGCGAATTTACTGAATGGTTTTCCTGAACAGGTTTTTTGGAGGTATTTCATAAGAGTGCTAACGATGATATTTCTTGTACCCAAGGGGATGTACCCAGGACAACATTGTGGCGTTTGGGGTCCAAGGTATGGATCACCCACTATCTTTTCATGTCAACGAATACAATTGACTGCTAGCGGGCTGACACATGGATTGAAGTTTTTTGATCGTGCCATGCACCACAAAATTCCCAAGCTCAAAAAAGTGAAATCCTAAGAGTTACTAGTTTATTTATCACTTCCTTCCATTTTTCTCTGTGTAATTCAACCTTCATGTCAATTGATCAACTTTCCACTTTTTGGCAATGAAATAAGTGGTTAATCCCGACTAATTACACAGAAGAATGTCTGAAACGTTAAGAAAAAAACAGTTTGGGACCTGAGCAATATTTGTATAAATTTCCCGTGTGGTAGCCAGCTGTTTCCTTTCGGGATTGGGTAACAGTATCACCGATTTTTGCAATAACAGCTTGTATTCTCAGTCGAGTTTATCATTCACGCAAGGTTGAGTGGTCGCAGGATCATTCAGGAAGAGTTACACGGAAATCTATAGATATCATAGTGTGAAGTCAGGATGTCCATCTGGACGTCTCAGCAACTTCGACTTTTGTAACTTAGGGTCCATGTTGAGACATTCTGTGAAGAATTCCGGATACTTCCTTCCTGAAAAGGAAACCAGCTTACCTTAGTGTTCCTTATTGTAGCTGATTAACATGTACATCTCTGCTTCCTCACTCCACATATCTTTTTGAGCGGCTATGCTCTACCCATCTACACACTTTAGTTGCTCAGGGGAAACTATTTTCCACCTTATCTCATTCAAACAGATTGATACTAGACGAACTTTGTAAAATGGGGATTTAGAAATATGAGTTAACCATATCTTGGCCAGTGCATGGTTTGGGTTTTGATTATGCAGGCTTTGCTAACATAGTGCTGGTAATATGGTGCGAAAAAGTGGCGTGTATCTATTTGATTCCCCTAAAGAGAAGACGCTTTCAGCTTTTGTGACCGGTTCTGAAGTAGCTTACCAACGTCACCCAGGTTGCATCTAATGCTTAGTAAGAAACTGCTTTCTCACTTAGACCAGTTCAAATAACTGCTCAAGGACATCAGCTTCAGTATGTGGTTCTGAATATGGAAATTCCGGTGGATTGGTGAAACCCCGTGCGCGTCCACTGACCTGGCACACACATGATCGGCGAACACAACGCCCGAGGACACCGGAGATGGAGACCGTGTTGACCGATTTACTGGATGAACCAGGTGACCTTTTGGACAAACTGCTAGCAGCTTTTCCGACTCTCAATTTGGATGGTCACGATACCCGCGTTTTGCGGAGAAAAGCAGGTAAGCTGTGCAGCACATCGTATGTCCGGTAAACCGGGCTCTGTTCATCACGAAGCGACATGTAACAATTCATAAGCACCCAGAGTCTGTTGTAGTGGTTAAGGTCGAGAACTGAATTTACCCACGTCGAGAAAATCTCACGATCGTTTAACCGTTACAGTTTCAGATGATTTTGTTGAGCGGTATTTACGTACACGTCTTCGGCACCACTGTATGATCCAGAAAATATGTTCTAGCCCCTGGTTATTGAACTGACTGGCTGGTTCACAAGTTTGCCATTATTCTGCAGTCCGAAAGAAGAAACAGTTAAATGACAATAACCCAATTAGTTGTGCTTTCAGTATTAGGTACAAACCAAGTACATACCGTCAAATGATCACACCATCCAAACCGTTGGAATACATACCCTAGCACAGTGAATGTGCAACGTCATGTTTAACGAATATTTCGTCAAAATGTGGAGATCGTTTAGACATCGTAATAATCTGACGACAAAAAGATTTCAAATGTTTCACCTCCCAAGATGCAAGTAAGCGGTTTCGTACACTGTCGTCGTACTGCGGGCAAACTTGTTTCGTTGCGTTTGGTTAATAATCTGACGACAAAAAGACTTCACATGTTTCACCTCCCAATATGCAAGTAGGCTGTTTCATACACTCTCATCGTGCTGCGGGCAAACTTGTTTCGTTGCGTTTGGGTTGAACTAAAAAACTTTCCTTCCCGTTCTGCTTATCCGCATAAAAGATGTTACACTGCAGTTCTGTTTTAGCTTGTTCGATGGTGCAATGAACCGCATACTAAAACAATTTAATGTCCTTAGTCCTTAAAGGAAGATCCGAAAGATGCCTTTGAAATTGTATCTGAGACCCGTGGATATGGTAACCCATGACTAGAACTACACCAATCCTCTAGGAAGAAACGCCAGAGTGAACATGTATCAGCGGTCCTTTTTAGAAAAGTTCTCTCTCTCACCTTCCAGTGGTCAGCAAAATTCATGTGCACGTACTACCGAGGATCAAGTGTGTGTTCGTTCTCTGTCGTTAACCGTAAATGGGAAATGTAGTTGGCTAAGCGTATAGCTAGTTTAGCTTGAACCGAAACCTTCAATAGATTCACCAGGAAGTATGCTATCCGGGCACGTTGTACTAAATCATCAAAAGTAAACAGTTATCAGTGGGTTCCTCCAAAACACGTGCAGCTTATCGCTATCCTCAAGTGACGTGAGGAACTACTCTGTTCAATAATTTTTTCGCTCCCGTTATGATGTGTATTGTTTATCTGTTTTATTCAGACTCGTCCTTAAGAGGATGTTGTAAACGGCGTCTACTTTAGTTCGGTGACTGTCTTATGGACTGCATTCTTTTCGATTTGGCTTTTTGTTGGCCCTGAGAACGTTCAGTACCAAGACGTACGTGTGTCAGTATTACAGTAAACAGCCTCATGGATATCATGAACTTAATTACTTATCGTACAGCTGGATTGTGCTAATTCTCTACAATGTTGAGACCCCTACGCAGAATTGAATCTGCTGTGGATTTCTAACGCAATCTGTTTTGGTAAAATCTAGAACCAGGACTATGGTAACAAGCGCCTAGACCAAAACTTTGTTCGTTTTGTACTGAACTCCCTGACATGACATTGGAGATGTAGTGCTTTACTTAGAATGACTTCGTTTTTAACGCCGATTATCTCCGGTTTCGTGAGCCTTGTATCTTTCCTCATCTGTCTCTCGGCGAATTTGCTGACCCTATGCTCATTTTTTCTAGAGGATCAGAACAGGTACTCGATGGGAATGTCCTTACATGGCGCCCAATCAAAATACTGGTCGTTCTCTGCTATTAATTTCTATATGTTTACTGCAGCTCTAGCGGACGATGCACTCTATCGAAGACTTACCACTGTACAACACAAATTTCTAGGTATTGTTTTAGTCACCGGAGATCTCATCCCTCCGGTAGGATGTCTCAACTCCTCAGAAACGCAATTGGGTAACATGTTCACTATGGACTAACACTGGTAGACGCCGTCGTGCTACTCTGCGTCCTTCTGGTGGTGAATAATTGTGGAGCCAATCTGATGGTCCCTCATAATCAGGCTGCATCCTTGACCCCCGGTTTTCCCGGAATACTCGCGTCGATTCAGGTCATGCCTGCACCGGCCCAAACATACGACATATTACCCTAGAATACTTGTTTTGGTCGTCGAAAATCTCTGACCCACAAGCTAAACGAACGTTAAAAAAGATATGAATTTTCGAAAGCTTCATTTCGAAACACGGCAGATATCGTTCTAACGAGATAACTACAGTCTTACGGCAGGAAGTCCATCATTTCATCTAACGAACTTCTCAGAATAGTCGCTGTCGCTTTTTAATGCTTGTTTCTCTTCAAAAACTGAGCTAACCTCAGTTTGACGTCAGCTCAAATGCAGCTTAGTGATAGAGAAGCCTGGTGGAACCAGAAGTCTCTGGAAATGGAAGTTGGCAAGCTAGGAATGATTCAACACGTAGCCGCGTGATGTGACTTCAGAGATCGACGGATGCATAGCGCTACATCCTATTTTAATCGAAGTTATTCACAATGGTGATCAGCCGATCGTAGCTGAACGGTCAAGTGTTCAAACTAACAACCGGGTACCCGCGGGTTCGAAGCTCTCTGTGTTTCGTGAGATGTGTACTGCTGGTGCTTCCCAATATGGATGAAACAGCTATACAATGCTTCTCAATTTTTCTTTAATACAGATAGGCTTTTGTCGGGAAAGTTTGATAGCAATCTACTGATTGTTACCAAACTTTTCCGAAAACGACGACTATTCAATCGGTTTCAAGTGTTTTCCAACTAATTGAATAGATTGACTTCGTCTACAGGACTAAATCTCAATTAAAAATCTAAATGATGTTGAAGGGTTGTGTCTGCTAAACATCTGTGAGAGCAGTCTTAGCATAACAAGCATTAGGTGGCCGCATCATCTCCGCGCTCAAGTGGCTAGTAGACGAGTACCGGGTAATGAGTGGGAATCTGTGGAGCAAGAGATAAATATTGTCAATTTAAAGTTGTTGGACGTGTGCCGTGTTTAAGCAGCCACTATCCACTAAGGAAAACTGTTTTCTATTCCCAAGCCTCGACGAAGCCAGGCTAAAGCTGACGTGGAAATGCGAAGTGAACGCGACTACTGTCAGGTTGAGCTGTGTGAGCTTTGCGCCTTCCTGGGTGCGGCCCACGTGATTCTCCTTACTCATGATGGAGAGCTCTACAGAACATGGTACCTAACCGATCCCACTACTACTATTTAACTTGACTCCCTAATCAGTGTCCGCCTGCCGTTTTTCGTTGGGTTTGTGTGGCCATATTGGCAAAAGCTACGGGGATAATCCCACTGATGATATCCTCAACACGATGTTCAGATGACTTTTGGGAAGCCTCAGATAGACGATGTTTTACCAACCGACATAGGGTTTTTTCCTAATAAGCCACCACCCCTCCCCTTTTCTAATGAAACCAAGACCTACTGCTGTGATTATATGATACACAAGCAGCAATATCCACTGATAGTGTATTGTTGCCTACGGTTCACCCAAATTCAATAACTTCTAGGGTGAAGGTATGACAGATAAGGTTGCTCGAAATTTGCGGACTACATCCAACAGGGTGAAATCTGTTAGTGTAATGTTGCTTATTCGTAATAGATCTTCTTGGTGTTTACTATGACTCGTAACAGTTTAGATGCGTCGATCTGTTTTTGTTGTTGTCTGTACGATGGATGAAGTTGGAACATATGCAGTTAGATTGACCTTTCTTCATTCACACTGCATTTTAGCCAAACTTTTAGGTGCATGCTCCTCGCGACCCACTTCACTCCCGGCTATCAGTCCTTCGAACAGACATAAGCTAACTTGGGTTGAAGAACGCAATAGGCGGCGTTTAGCTCAACTTCTCCGTCATAGTATGCGGATGAGTCGATTTCGGGATCAGAAGACAGCGGATGAAGAAGATCGCCGCTTAAAAGCTCAGCTTCAGGAGCGAAGACATCAGCTGATACGTATTCGAAACTACTATCAGCAATTTGTGTCCGATTTTCGAGCCAAAAAAATGGCCAAAGTGTTCGAAGAGGAAAAAGTGAGTGACCTGACATTGTAGCACTTTACTTTCGCCTACACTGCGTTTTTACTTTGTGCATATGAAGGTTTCAAAGTTGCCAACTCTGATACTTAGATTAGCTTTGGATTGAATTCGAATTCATGATGTTTAGGGTGTCGAATAATTTCGGGGCATGAGACAGCCTGTCTGAGGTGTAACTTCCATGTCTTTTTTTCTTTTAGCCAGTTTATTGTTGGTAACTCGTCGGCCTTTTGTACGTTCTAGTTTTCTGCATATATTAGTATAGCAGTATAAATACCCAAGAAAACTACCAAGATAGCTTGCTTACGCTTTCGTTTTTTTATGAAATAACTGACTCGACATCTGGTCGAAACCATTTTCAAGTTGCGTGTGAAGTCCAAACGTAGTGGATGCTACTCGGCCAACACAGCTAGATGGTCCTCGCCCCAAATGACTAGCATCGTGACCTTCGTGTGATAGGTCACTGTTTGTATGAATAAACTGAGACTCAACAAAACTCACCACTCCTCTTTCTGCATAGCTTTCGTCCGTCTGAGCGTATTCATACCCAGAAGACACGGTACCCAGTCAATGATGAGAGTTACGTGCCTAATCGTTATATTTTCCCATTACTACCTGCCATCACGTATCCGAGCATTTTGCTTCGTGTCCACCTAGTCATACGTTGCCAGAAAATGGTGCATTATTCCGTGCGTAACATGGACTCACGTACGCTTATTTTGCCCAGTCCGATTTTTAACAAAATCTTATTCGTCCTGCCAGGTCTTTCGTAACTTTTTCCAAGGATTTCTTGCTCAAGAGAGGGAGAATCTGATGGATATACAGAAGTTGGAACGTGAAGAGAGGAACAAAAGTCGGATCCTGAAAGAGGAACAAATGGCGAATCTTGAATACACGTATCCTTTTGATAGTTCTTCTTGCCAGAAGCCAACCCAGATAAAAGATGAGTTTAAGGGCGGTTTTTTCCAGTGGCTTCTTAAGTGCGTGAAGTGTACAAAGTCTCAATCTTGTGCGATGTTCCCCCCTTACTCCAACCCCCGTAGCAATGCCTTTTAGATGTCGCTTGTAGATACGGAACAATAAATAGAGGCTGGTGTAGTTAACCTGTAGACAAGTGGAGAGGTAGGGAGGTGAACACGTCTATTTTTTTCTTGGTTGGAGGCTTCAGTAGATTAGATTGCAGCTAGACTGCATTATCGCAACGTTTGAACTTTTGTTTCTAGAAGGTGGAACTCATAAACAAAACACCATGACTTTAAACCACAATCGTTTCGTGCAACTGTGGATGTCATAATAGTGTCCTAAACTACAGCTTTTTCAGAGGAATTTCCATGGCTGTTCAGTCTTTACAGTGCTTGCTTCCTGTTGCTTTTTTTTGTCGAATTGGGATACTTAAGACTTCGGCTAACTGAGCTGCCGAAATCTCTCAAGCCGCAGTGATTAGGTGGTAAGTCAGTAGCTGATCAGCTTTCATGAGCGGGTAAGCGTTTCAGATAACCGTTGTGTGCTTAGCATGCCTGAGTTCTGCGGACACCGTTCAGCATTTGAGTTGGCTGGCGGCTTCCACTTAGCGCAGGGTTGAACAAAAAGAGCTCTGCGAAATGGTCCTGACATGCGAAGTACATGTCTTAACCAGTGTAACCTATGAAGCATTAGTGGCTGGTCTATCATGAGAGAGTTTGTTCTTCCCAAGACCGTACCTAACTAAACATCGCTAATCCACCAGACGTGGCCAGTGTTTCAGAGACACCGATAGCCAAGCAATAACATCTTTTGCATATCCTATGCGCATAGAGGTTACGTTTCCGATACATAAAGCATTATGGATAGTACCGCCGCACTGTACACTCTACCCTTGCCAGAAAACTGACGTCACGCTTGTAAATAGGTCTCGGAGTTTGAAAAAGTCGCCCTGGCCTACCCTACTGGTAAAGTGACCTTGTCTATAGCCAGTCCACCAGAGCTTACACAACTGCCCAGGTAAACAACTCTATCTATTTATTCAATTGACTGGTCTGCAAGCATGAGGTTTAGGTTAGATCCAACCATTATTGTATCAGAACTTCACAGTATATGAAGCAAGTACCATGTCGTGCGGCAGAATTATTTGGGTTATTTAGAAGGACTGGCATCTTTAAGGGATCAGAATCAAGGAGAGCAATATCCTCCGCGTCCTCAGTGTCTGAGCGGCAGGCAGGCAGGCAGAAGAGTTTAAAGCAGCACGTCAATAACAAAGTTGAAGAGGAATTGTGAGAGAGGACAGCCTTATTTTGTACCACTGGACGTGGTGAACTCAGACATACGTGCCGCATGCGGTGCACACGGTTTGCATACGGTGCCGTTATAGAGGACACCTTTGATTGCCAGGCACCTCCATAGTTTCTGAAGACCGGCAGAATCAAAGGCACCCCCAGATCAAGAAGAACGACCATCTTTAGACGTTTGAAACAGTGATGCTGTTCGAAAACCTCTTTCGGAATAAAGATGGGGTCGGTAATCCTCGACCTAGGGGAAACCCAGTTTGATTCACACGAGCTTGTCTCTCCCGATAACCAATCAACCTGTGCAAAATAATATCAGAGAGCACCTCGGATGTCACAGTTACAAGACTGAAGTTACGATGATTTTCGGTCGAATTGTCCCCTTCCCACCACTATTCTGTTTCCGTTCCAAATCTTCCATAGAGAGATTGAAATCCCGTAGGGTTGTCAAACTGTTTCCAGTGCTTCACCAATTTTGAAGACTGCAGGGTGCAGACTATCCAGGTCGGGTAGCTTGTCCCATCGGAGGGACACCATCTTACATCTGATTGCTGTTACCGATGGAGGATTGGTAGTGATGTTTCATTCAAGTTCATTATGTTGGAAAAGGCCAATTCATTGCACAATGTGAAAATTTTGCGAATTCATTACCGTTCCATCTTTTTCGCGAATTGATTCGCTGACACCTGTGTTCTTGTGTCTGGTTGTTCGAATTAGCTGAAATGTGGTGCGGCTGTTACCCGCAGTGAAGGTGTTCTCCACGTCTTTAATCTTCGAAATGCACCAACGTTCTCTATAATTTGGTAGATCAGTAACAACACAGGTGGTTTATGTTTTACTTTACATCTCCCCGGCCAAGCGCCCTGTTATAATTGCAAAATTGCATTTAAATAATGTGTCAAGAAAGTACGTCCTGATCTGGGTGACACGGTCAACGGAAGCAAATAGTGGACCCACTTTGTTGTGCTTCAATATTCCCAATCTAGAAAGAAAGCTTAATCGTTCGTTTGTTTGCTGAGCTGGACAATTTGATTGCAACCAAGCGGTCTAGCTCAGCTGATCATTCATGCTGCCTGAGTTAGCATCATTCTGTTCAAGTACAGGTTGTTTGGCAAGGTCGTTGAGTGAACTGAAACGTTATGCATGTGTTCAGATCGACATGAGGAACTCAGCTGACTCCGAAAAGAACACCACTGGTGTGTGCTATGTGCGCATTCGTCGGTGATTAATGATTGGTTCAGTTTTGTAGGCTCCATGCATGAAAAGATCAGTGAAGAGTTTTCAGTGAAGGGATGACCGGGGTATTTTGTCCAATGTGGGTTGACACTCTTGCACAAAGTTTCAAATCGTCTCCCATGTGCTTATTTTTGACAAATGGTCTATCAGTAACTGCATACAGCACAGCCTGTCCAAAAATGTAGACGCGGGTGCGTCACTGATACGTGTTAGTGGGCAAACGGGTCGAAGCAGGGTACCGCATCGTGCACCATAATGTCAACTCCATGACTACTTCAAGGTTTCATTTGATCGCTATTAAGTAAGCGGAACGCTGAGGCATAGTTAGTGGCAATTGCGTATCTATACTTTGACGGAGCCGTTCTCGGGGATGGTAATTTTGATCTGTTTCTGAGCTGGATGCAAACTTTGGCTAATATGTCACCCATCAACTTTCTCTGGTTTAAGCAAACAGGAAGCTCCTGATACAAACGACCTCCACGCGACTGGGTTCCTATCTACATTCTTCAAATCAGGACCACTTGAGTCTTGTATGTCATGTTTATACACCCCAAAGCTTCTAATCCCGATTCAATAAAGCATATTTTTGGCTAAAGGCCAACTCTTTCTTCCATGTGCTATTTTGATCGGGAAAGCAAAATCGATCTGATTCGATCCGTCTCCAGATTGAATCTTGAGAAGCCCAAACAGCCGTGTGCTTTAGTCTTTATCCGGACGCATCAGGTAGAGACTGGACCTTAAGTTGAATATTTCGGCTTGTAATTCTCCGAATCGCACGTTCATGGACCAGTTCTCGCAGCCGATGGATTTGATTTTGAGTGCGATTTATGGTCTAACCGGTTGTTGATTTGACTGCTGTTGAACTATCAGCTTTGTTTGAGTGGTTATCTTTCCTCACAGCGGACCATGGGCTTGGGGACTTAACCTCATGTGCAGTTTTCGGCTCAGTAACGGATGATGACGGGAGGCTAATGGATTAAGTTGTGCCGGTACTTCAAGTTTTGGTAGTTTTGATTGTAGTTTTTACCTTAACACAACTTATCGTTCAGCCGTCGAGCTCGAATGGCCCTTCTCAAGGAACGCTTAGAGCAGGAAGAGGCACAGCGTACGAATTCCGAGCGGCAACAGAGACTGGTATGTCCCGGATTTAACTAGTCGGTTTTCAATTTGATTCTACTTGATTTTCTTTCAAACATCTTTATTAGAATGCATGTTTGCTCATTTTGCTTCCCCACGACGGTCCAGTAGGCTGATTTCCCATAATACCCCTTTCAGTTTCGTTTTTAGGCAAGTCAGTAGGACGTCTAAGGATTGTCTCTGCCCCGTTCATTTACTCAATTTTTCATATAGTCTGCCAGCATGCATTTGGGTTTTAGAGGAATAGTGCTATTACGAGACGGTAACTCGTACACGCAAAGTGAGGACGAGAGCACAAATCCCCAATTACGACGCGAGCCCACGTGAGGACGAGACCTTCGTGGAATTTTTACATCGACCAATGGCAGTTTTCAGTGAGAGGAACGTCACTGTGACTAGCTAAGAGGACAGAAGCGCGGTCTTTTTGAAGATAACCAAGATGGTTGAAAAATGCTAAAGAAACTGAAATTAAAATTTTGGAAAATTAACTTCGCAATAATGCAACAATTCATAAGTTTTACGGGGACACTGACATCCTAAACACTTTCCCTTAAGAAAAATCAATAACGGGCCTTCGTTGAATCACTAGTAGCAGTGCTGGAGGACTGCCAGACTGGAGTTTGCGCAATCGTGCACTGAAGTTTCTCCGATATGATGGTAATGTCCGAAACAGTGTCCAACTTCAGGCGAGACGACAGTCATTGACCAGGACTGTGAGAAACTTTTGGTGACAGGGGGTCATTAATCTGAAAAATTGCGTCCGTGCTAAGAACAGAGCTCAGCAGTTTGGAGTTCGGCGTATTTGGGATGTGCGATTGTGGCTTAGAGGCACCGCGGGAGACATCAGGTGAGTGTGTCTGACAGTAGCTGCCTTTGTGGCCCATGGACCTGAATTGCTTGTACCCATGCCACTTGTAGGATCGGAATTTGACAAAGTGCCAGCACAGAAATGAGGAAGTTTCGGACAGTATTGACTGGTACCAGAAGGCGAGGGATCAGGAGAGGACGAGCTAGAATTGAACAAACTGAAAGTTTTGGGAGCCTTGCGAACCGCATGAACTTCCAACCACCTTGACACGCAGACTGGACCAAAGTGGTATCATGCTGCAGGTTGATCAGTAGTTGGTACTCGTCGGCAGTGGTGCTGCGTGTCAGCGAAGGATTCTGTTCAAGACGGTTGAGCAAGCGTGTCCGAATAGCTGAGAACTTGGAGGGTTGGAGACTGTGCATGAAAACAAGCTTTGAATTTGTCATTGGTCAGTCATTTGAATTTAAAACGTTTGCATTCGTGGTTACTAATGCAAGAGTGCGTAAAATATCGTCTGATCGATTCGCGGAGCTTCAAACAGTGACACCGCGTACGGAAAAGCGGAGATCGTCTCCCAAATGTCGGTATCAGTATTTGCATCGTGTCGTCGAACGACCTATCACGTAGGATCTGCGGATGAACCAATGTACTTGGGCCAAGTTCACAAAGCAAGAGCATGACTTTCCATGGGTCATCCTCCGCCGCGACATCAGCTGAAACAGATCCTCCTCCACTCAGCACAAGGCTGGGTGAAAAGAGCTCTGCAAGGCAGACGGTTTTCCGGCATGTGGAATATATGTCCTAACCAGCATAACATATGTAGCGTGAGTAATTCATCTATCGTGGGGTTGCTTCTTAAGACCAATGCCTCGGAGACACCAAGGATCTGAACAATTACTATTATACACAAAGTGAGGACAGGGACACGTATCCCCACCTACGAAGCGATCCAAGCATTAACACAGTCAGCTTGTAGCCCTCTGTAAACTTAAAACATATTTTGTACTACGGTATACCCCTACAATTGCTTTTTTATTACGATACGCCTTTTTCGCCGAGCAAGTACGACAGATACCCCACATATCCCCTCTAGGTAAGAATCCCATCATATGGATCATTGCCGGATTCCATCAAAACATTCCCCTCGAAGTAGTTCAGTCGCCATCCTTGCCGCAGCAGAAAATTGTTCAATATCATGGAGGCGAAAGATGCTCCCAGAAGATAATAGAACAATGGTTTGAGCAGCGGAACAAATATATGGATACCAATCCGTTGTTGAGATGAACGGTTGAATTTCTCTTCTATCCGACCGAGTTTTTCCTTTTCGAATTGAATTGATCAAAACACATGAATTTACAAAGCATTCCCCCTGATAGGCCTACCACCGATAGAACAGTATTCACCAACGACTTTGACGTCTTCGTTTGTTAGCTCATGGGAAAGGTCCAATGTGATCCTGCAGCTAGTATAGAAACGACATAGTATTCATTTAGTTGTGGTGCAGTAATCAACTTGACTGACAGATAAATGAGACCAAAAAACTAAAGTCAGGCACACTCACAGTTTGTAAGGAAATGTAAAAATACATATAAACTAGGGTGATTGGTGGTCCTCAGTGTTGATCTTCATACGGCTTACGAGTATATCTTTAACCGGCATTTTTTCGGGCGAAAAGCGGAACCGCTTCCATCGTGAGCACACCACTGTCCTTTACGTAACGCTGTAAGATTGTGTCTCTTCGTATGCAAATCGGCGCCAGACACGACACCTCGAGCGATTTTAATTACTTGTTATCACCTTTCAGTGTTGATTTTGGGCAGCATTTACTCCAGTAAGCTACAACTGAAATTGTTATTCAGCCAGTGTTTGGATTTGACCATCCGCTTGCAGAATGAGATATTGTGGACGTTAAATTCAGATGGTCCTCTCGTTTACAGTATTTGTAAATCACGTTTTCACCGACCAAGAATTTTCTTCCAACATGCTGTGGTTTTCATTGTAGATCTCGTTGTATTGTTAGCTTATAAGCTTTTAAGGGAAGGAATAGATAGTTTTTTCTATGTTAGATTCACGTTTGTTTGCTTTAGTGTCGTTCATATCTATTTCTGTGCGACCCTGTTAAGTATTCTCAACTAAGCTAACCTTTGATTAACAAGCATCGACTTTCCCTTGCGAGAATAGTAGCCCGTTTATCACATTGTGATGTTTATGCGGTCCATTCTTCAAAATCTGAACATAAATTGCACCTAGAATATGTATGGCGTCGAAGTTTAGCACCTTTAGAGAGCAGTTCCCACTTCACCTTGGTATAACACACTCCTTATAAGGTTGCTGAATATCCTCCGTCAACCCACTACCGGTTTCATCCTTCTTTGGGCTCATCAAGTAGGAGAGCCTTCATAAACCTGGTGTTCTGCTGCAATTGACAAAATACACTCGTTTGAAAATTACGCTGGTGTTAACAGAAGGAGAGATATTTAGCAATGATTCACTTGAGTCTCCAGTTAACTTGGACACAAATGAATTTCACCAATTTGGTGTTCAGATGGGATACAGGGTTAATGGAATCTTGGGAACTAGGCCTATCTAATAATACCCTGGAAGAGCAAAATCAACAATGGGATGTCGAAAGGCTTTCAGGAACCTTATAAGTAATGTTTTTTTCCGAAAAATACTTCGATGTCTCAGCTATCGTTCCAATTGAAACACGAGAGGGCCTTTGTGCGGCACACCCATTTTGAGATTCGGTTGAATGCTCCGTTCGCACCAAATGAGCATATTTCCCACTTTTGTTTGACTCGACACTATATGGGAGACGAGTGCGGTAAGGTGAAAGAAAGCGAACCCCAGTCTCGGACTATAAGCAGCCTAGGGGATGATGCCTGAAAATCCGGATGCTGTTGTATAACGAACAAATGCCAGATACTTGTATCTCCCTAACCTCGAAGTCTGTAGTTGCCGGTTAGTTATTCGGGGAAGGTGGTATCGAACATAATGGATGCCATAGATGAAGAAAAAGTACCCTCTCCCCCGGAGGAATCTACTCTTGGCACATCGTTTTAAAAATCAGTATTTCTATAAAACTGTCGTATCGCTACAATAATGTACGGCTCGCGTAACTCTGTTTACCTCAGGAACTTATCAAACAAAGGCGTGAATTACGCCACATGCTGGAGACAAACGTACGTGAACTACAGAGGAACATGCTTGAAAACCACGATTCTGTATACTTCCGAGAAAAAGATGCAAGTCGCATGCTTCAGCATTGAAATAAGTTTGCATTTTAATTCGCCATAATTAATTGCCCCAGTTCAGCTATTTTACTGAGCTTCTGTAAATTTCTCTCCTTTTCTCTCTCCATCTGTAATGTAATACTTTGCCTGACCGGTCGTCCCGAATACACTGCTCCGAATAATGTGACGTGCGAGCTAACTTCTGAGGGTCTTAGCTAAGGTGGATAAGCCTTTTAATTAGGACACCGTGGTGGTATTAGAATAGCGCGGAAAATGAAGTTAGCCTGAGCTTTAGATGACGTCCACTCTAGCCAACGATCCTTCTTGTGTTGATCAGAATGCTTGTTCTGATAACTTTGGCCATGTAACGGAAGTATGTTACCAGCCTTCGGAAGTCCCACTTATGCGTACATTTTCGTACACATTGTAACGCCTGATTTTCGCCACGATTGATAGACTCCAATGAAGCATATATGTCTAGCCCTTAAGCTCAGCGACACATCGTTGTCTGGCTATTCGTAAACGGCTTCGTTCTTTGACTGGGGTCCCTGAATCAGCGATATGGAGTTCGTGTAACCAAGAAATATGATTTTCGCCCAAGTAACTGTGGGTTAATTCTGCTAGAAAGCTGTCACATCTGAACGGTCGATGCAGTCAAATTTTGCGGTATACGCTGACTGCCTAACAGCATAATACCCCGGTGAATAGTTAGTTCTGAGTTTGTGGCGAAGCAGGTGCTACCAATTTGCTCCCAACGGGTGAACGCTGTTATTGGTCTACATCTGGTAACGGGCTATCTCACCAAAAGTTTGATATCATAAGCGGCACTGATGCACTGCCTAGTGCAAGCTGGCAGCTACTAGCTGAACCTGACTTGGGAGAAATATAATGCACACACGAATTGCTGGAACAAGTCGCAATCGAACCGAAGGCAACAAAGCTTTAACGCAGGATGGGGCAACGCGAGATAGCTGGATATTTATGAAGTTCCCGGTCACTGTCATATTAGAAAATGTGGTAAGCTGTATTCTACTGCGGATATCATTCGAATTTGCTTCGGCCTTCATTTCGATCCGAATGGCAGCGGCTGACGACCATTGCAAAATGTTTAGAGGCTGCGGAAGTCAGATATGCAATATTTTCGATTGTATGTGGCATTTACTTCATCCGAATTAAAACGTTCAATCACAATTGTTTGATATCTGATATAACAGAAATTTCACTGTACCAGTGTGGAAGGCGTGCAATGCACTCATTGTTAGTCACCGCTTTAATGAACCACTTCCACCGAGGGGGCTTTTTTCAAATGGCCAAAAAATGACCACTATTCAACACTTGGTTTGAGCTGAGTCCGTTTTCATATCGAATGAGATGGCCTATAACTATTTTTCATCACTGTACTCACTAGAATTGTTAGATTGGCTTAACCGTTGCTACCACAAAGAGATGCTTTCACGGGTAGTATGGTGTCCAGTCCATAAGTCACTCAGACAGGTTGTCCTTGAAGAAGTACCCTCAAGAAAGGCCTGCGCTCCCGATCAGTTTGATTTCTTTCATTGCATGTGGTCTCAAGAAGTTCGATGAATCAGTGCAACATCTCACGAAGCGGTACAATCTCGGTGGTCCAGTAACTGGCTTAGCATCACGCACCAGAAATTCTGCAACATTCCCAATGGTGATTTGAGACCGGAAAAATAAAAGCACTCGTGTGTCTACGTAATCATGAAATGCGGCAGTTAAACGACTCGGTCCCTGACCACTTGAGTGCACGTCCACTCCCTTTTTGATACTGCTAATTGGAGACAAAAAGCTTTCTTGTGACAAGGATCAGATGAGAGTGTCAAGAACAAAGTCTAACTCACTGAATCGGTTGCCAGTAATACACACGTACACTTAAAAAGTGAGATCCTATCTCCTTCCAGGGAATGAGCTTAGCTGTGCGATCAGAGCACTCCCTAACTAGCTCTTCTGTAACTGACCTCAGTATGAGTTACGTTAACCTGATCACTCGAAGGGACCAGAAAGTTTATTATCGTAAATGACAACCGAAGCACAACCCATGCTTAAAATCTTCGACAGTTTTCACCCCGTTCTTCTGCCTGAACTAGCAATAACACGATGTAGGTACCGTCAACTGCGCGAAAAATCAGCCTACTAGAAAATAATTATACGCATTTCGTTGATCATCCTTTGTCGCATTACCATCAATCATAGCTGTACGCAAAAATATTGCACGAACATAGTAAAAATTTTGATACTCCCAGGAGGGAATGCTTCTAACAATTCAACTGATTCTGACAGTGCTGCATCATCAAAACAGGCGCCCAGGAAGACATTACTCTTTGCTCTTGAAACAAAACTACGTCAACGTCAACGTGTGTAATAAAGTTACAATTGTGTACAGTTAAAAAGGAACAATGAATAACTATACAAAACAACAATTCAATCACAAAACGATTAAAATATGTGAAGTAGCAGGTATTCGAGGGGATGACTCGAGTATCAAGTGATCATTAGCCTTCTGTCGTTTTGCTTTTACTGTGGGAAACCGGTCTTAAAGGTTTGACGAATTGATCAACTTTCCCGTCATCTCCAAGAACACCGCCGATGTTTGGTGAGCGTCGCTTCAAACGTTTCGGAATTTTCGGCCTCCACAGTTTCGCACCCTTTTTCAGTGAAGAAACAGGAAGTGACAGTTGCCGTCCTGCCTCAGCGATAGGTACACCCGGTACATGTTCACTTACAGCCGAGTATACAGAAGCCACTGAGCTGTTCGCATCAGTGGAAATATTGAGGAGGTTGCTTCTGGAGCTGTCATTCGGCGGAGCATTCCAAGGCACCGGAGTCTCCGGAATGTACGTTAGACCTTTGACAATTGCTGTAGCGGGATCGGACGAGGTCTGAAATATGTTGAGACAGAACGCGAGGGTAGTAAAACCTATAAACGAAAAAAATTCCAACCCATGCTTCGGAAAATAAGGATAAATTTTAACTCAATCAGTAAGGCAGCTAAATAGTACTGACTGTCGAAAAAAACAAATAAAAGAGAACAGGTAGACCTGAATAACTTTGGTTAACCGAACCCAATCATATGACAGTTTCCAAACCCATGTCCGACAAACATACAGTAATATTTTGGAGAAGTTAAGCACTGTAGACAATGATTCAAACCAGTTACTGTTCATCAGTTGTAAAAAAATTAGTCGAAACAAATATACGCTGGTTCTATCTACTAAAGTTGTGTCCGGAACTACTCTGTGCTGAAAAGCCGAGAGGCATGTGCAACTGCTGGCAATCGTTAGCTGCGCGCATCTGACGAATATCTGTGGAATTTCGAACCCGTAACCTTATGGCGGGTAACTAAACACTAAAACATAAGGCCACAGGTGGATTATCATCATTGCGATTAACTGCGCCTACGTAGGATGTAGCGCCGATGCCCTCCAATCAAATTTCGCGTCGCGTGACCGACCCTTCGGATGATGACAATCCAGAGGAAAAGTCTATGCGAACTATGGTACCTTGCTCCTTTTCTGGGCAGACGACTTTTGGTTAGTCAATCAACAGAAAAAAGGTACATATTTGACTTAGAGACGGTCCAGCTAGGCCACCGGATTGTTATACCATCCTGATAAAGCACGGAGTTGGACGCCTATGCGCTGATACAGATAACTGAAAATCGCACTGGTGGTAGTCGGTCCGCAAGCCAACACCTATAACCGCAGCAAGACTTGTGTTACAACATAGCCGGGATCAACAATACCCCATGTTTTATGAACTTCTCTACCAGTGTGATCAATATTCAAGTATCATCCGTGATCTTCGGCACATCTGTATCTAGGATCTAGTTAACGTTCAGAGAATGCACTGGAAATCATTCGCAGATGAACGATTCGATTTGTTAATACCGCGCGGTCTCGCGAGCCATTGCTGAGGCGCACTTCCAGCACCTAGCTACAATTCAAGCGCCTACACACACCAGTTGAGAAACCAAAGGTAGTTCGAGACTCTGAGCTTTCCTGCTTCAGCCGTTGTCATTTTGAGTTGAGACCTAGGACAACCAACGCCAGGAAAACAGGGGCGATGTACGCTGTTTCCCCTTCGTTGTGAATCGTCAACACGGCGCATCACACAGATTCTAAGCATATTGATTGGACAACCGGACGCACCAGATTTCAGCTAACCGCATTTAATACGAGTACATACCTTGGGGAACAAGGATAGCTGTTGAGAATCCGTGGCGATCGAAACGTCTGGTTCGGTCTTGGATTGGTTGCTGTGACCTGGAAATCGATACAAGCGAAATGTACCGAACAAAACTGCGCGCATGTTAAACCTGTTTACGTGAGTGTGATATGATAGCAAACGCCTCTGTAAGTAGACGTACATAAGAAACATATGGAAATTCAAAGATCCAGGCTTAATTCTATACTGCATGATCATATACCAAAGTTCCTTGCTTACTCCCGACTAAATCCTGTTCCTAGGACGCAATTTCTTGCTTTGTGGCGAGCGATGTTGCCGGCGAATTTAGTTGAGGTTGGGAAACCCCGCTCACTAGGGATTTTCAAAGCCTTCAAAAGTGGAATTCGCTTGGCTCATCTTTGACACAGAAAATCTACTCAGCTTTGCCCTGACCAACCTGACGACAGGCTTTCTAACCACTTACATATTATCCGAATAGTCTTAGAATTCCGCTGACTGTAAGGTTGCATCCGAATGGACCAAACAACTCCCTTCAAGTTACACAAAAACGTTTAGTCCATAGGTTGAAAGAGACATTCCACAAGTAGAGCCAAACCCTGGACACTCTTCTGAGCGAAATTTTGGTGTATAACTAAAAAACTTAGTTATCCGCGGGAGCGATTCCCCTGATCACGATTGCAAAGTGATGGATCCAAATTCGAATTACACACTGATTTCACAAGAACTACTCCTTCGCACCCACTTTTCTTTCAGGTCACATCTGAAGGACAGCAGTATCAATTATCGAAAAGTTAGAGAGAACAATTTTTCCATCCTTACTCGTCGACCGGCATTCCCAAAGAAGAGGCGACTGCGGAACCACGGACCTTCGATCCAACAAGTTCGCCAACCGCTGCACACTGAGTGACCGAGGTTAATCGTCGTGGGTCAGAAATCGTCATGTATTGCGCGTCACTATAGAGACATCGCCCGGGGTTCAGAGGGCTTCTGTGCACTTCGTGCGATAACTTACCTACCTTCTGACACCCAACTCTCACCTCTGGTCGCGCGCATATGGCCACACCAAGCGTGCGTGCGACACCTGTAACCCGGCTAAACGAGATGATAGCTGCAGCAGGGAATAATTCGCACGCTGTTTTAACACTTGTAGTTGAGGTGATCAAACTGCGTAATGACGAGAATGTGAGGATATTCATAAAGTTTGGCGAACGTGGTCGATTCCTGCTCTGGTTGCTATACAAGGGTATCCTAAAGTTAGACTAAAACAACTTGGGCAAATAACAAGTGGCTTTACAGATTGTCTCAAGAAATTTTGGACAGAGCGGCTCCTTGTCCCGCACAAGTCAGCCTCACTAAATAGAATTATTGTGTGCCCACAATATGTCAAAATAAAGATAGCTCGGGTGTACCTGCTGGGTGTTAATCGGGTGCCTGTTGATCGGTTGACTGAGCTTGACGACTGAGTTGCAGACGTTTTGTCATCAGTCGAGCAGACCGCACCAGTGCGCGCTCGGATAATGATGATATCTGTTCAAATGACGACGAAGCGCTTGCAATCGAGTTAACAAACTCAGCCAACTGATCAACAGTTACTTGATCACCAGAGACCAACAAGTACTGTGTGTCCCATAAAAGCCGACAGCACTAGTTCTCAGCACAAATGCAACATCCTGGTCAAACTGCAAATCTGTGTCGGAGAACAAATGGAGTGGCCATTGCACAGAAAGCTATGGTCACCACAGAAGCGGTGAACAAGGACAAAACGAGACGGCCGCATCGCTGAGCGGAAAACTTGAAAGTATGGTTTGCAACAACCGGGGTCTGGCACATTCTGTCACAGAAGCTATCCAACAAGAAACACAACAACGCACGTAGACCGGCATACATTAAATTGAAGTCATAAGCCACTGATTACCATCGTTACTTTTGTACGCAAGTCATGCGTGTTCTCTGGTACAAACAGAACTTTACAAGTAAAGGCAGTCTGAAACAAACTAACGAAAGCGATTGAAGGATGAAGCTTCATCAATGAACATAGAGAAATAGCCAAACGGTAGAGACTTACTTGGTCCCATCGCAACGACTGACGAGCCGAATCGTTGTTTCTTTGGGAGGTTTTGTGTTTCCAGAGTGCTTATTACAGGTTTAGGCACCTCCTTCTCTGGAACAATCAACAGACGGCAAAAACGCCGTGCGTGTCGCTTGGGGGAATCCCCGTGAAATATGGATCCCCTTCGAAGACCAGCCGGACTGACAGTAACGGTGCTATCCAAGTTGGATGTCCACTTGGCATGGTTCAACGTATGGGAATCTGAAACAAGCGTTGAAGTAAACAAAGCGTGAACGATATGATTACACTATAGGGACAGTGAAAAAGTGACTGATAGGAGTTGCTCACTCGACACATTGCCGTTGGAAAATTTATTCGAAACCAGGTGGGTTCCACACTTCTGTACAGCGACATCTCGCAAATGGGGTGGCGATTTTGGAGAAGGGGCCTGGACGGCGCTTTCTGCTCTCTCGGACTGGACATCGAGAGCTGACAGTGGAGACACAAACGTGAATGAAGTATTCGCACCGCGGCCCACATTATCGTTAGCCTGCACAGGCGTGTGGATAAGCTGGGAGGAATCAGAATAAGTGCCAACATCCATAGAATTCTCTTCTTCTGGAACTGGGTGCGCGCTGGTGGTGGATCGTGAAACGTTGAATAATGAAACCGTTGAACGCACCAAGCGTTTACCTAAGAGACGAGTGAACGAATATCCACATGGTTGGAAAGCCGACTTCAGAGGCACATGACACAGAAGAAAGAGGGCCAGTGGAAATCGGTCAACAATCCAAAAGAACACAGTGAATGGAAATGATGTACAGACAAATCAAAACACCTAGCTGATAATTTTTA
The DNA here is from genome assembly GCA_003604175.2 of Clonorchis sinensis. Classification (NCBI taxonomy): domain Eukaryota; kingdom Metazoa; phylum Platyhelminthes; class Trematoda; order Opisthorchiida; family Opisthorchiidae; genus Clonorchis; species Clonorchis sinensis. Next base: position 57,265,230 of record CM030370.1, read on the forward strand.
ATGCAGTAAGTAATGAATGACGCCAAGGACGTTTTGTTGAATAAGGGTCTCCCGAAGGCAGTGCAGGAAATGCATGAGGACGATTTCGAAGAGTTCACCCCTAGGTGCTTTTAGGCGTTCTAGCAAGAAATACGTCCAATTTATTGATTAGGCATGCAGGTCAGATTGAATGCCAAGTAAACGTTGAAAAAGAAAGCAAATTTAACACAACACATACTGAATGACTGCAGTGGATTCTGTCAGTTTTATTCTGTCTTGTATGTGTGTGTAGATCTGACAAAGATAGCGGAGAGGCAACCCCCACTTCACCTGTGATTTCGGAAGTAGTAACATGAGAATCTAAAAACAGCAGTAAATTGATTTTGAGTGAAAATGCTGGTCAATCTGGAATAACGGATTTCAGTTAGCTGGCAACAAACTGTAAAGTACCTTGCATTTGACGCAGTTCGGCCCGAGCCAACCGTTGTGCAGCTTCTTCACGACAATATTCAGCACGTTGTAGCTCCAACTTCGTTTCGTGAAGCGCCTGTTCCACCTGAGCCAACTGCGACCGTGCTTGAGTAAGTAGCGTTTGACTGTGCATCCAGTCAGTCTCTAACTCACGCACGCTATCACGCAGTAGAGCAGCCCGGCGTTCAAGTTCAGTGCGGTCCTGTTGTGATGCGGCCAACTGCTCCTTGTACTGTCGCACGCGCTCCTGTTGGTGCTTTACTTCTGATTCCAGAGTCGCAACACGTTCATCCAATGCACTACACCGAACCTCCAACATGGATTTGTCCGTCTCTAGCTGGTGAAGTCGTGCAGTAAGCTCCGAACGTAGATTCTCCTGCTCTGACGCTCGATTACTGACAACAGTCAAATTAGCCTCTAACTTGCCGCATCGTTCCTGGAGCTCAGTATTTGCTAAACGTATTCTGGCTAGTTCGGATTCCTTTGAATCAGCCAAGGCGACGGCGGCGGCCAGCTTTTTGGAATCGGACTCCGCCTTAGTTGAAGCTTCCTGCAAAGCGATCTGATAATGAGCCGCTTGCCGTGAAGCTGATTCGCTGACATCCTTAAGTTGCTCTATCTCAGCATTCAAGCGACATTGTAGTGTTCGATATTGTTGTTCACGTTGGTTTTCCAAAGTGGCTAGTTCTGATGACAGCGTGTTCAGTTGATTGCGAAGACAGTCGGCCTGTGTGGAAGGGAAAGTTTTGAAAAATTAGCCGCACGTGGCTCCGTTGGAACTGCAAGTAGGAAACACTGCTACACAGTCAAAATGGCATGAGCTGTCAGCGATATTATCAAATGGGAGGACAAAAGGGCTGAAGAGTTATTCTGTTTCTTCAACAAATTTGCAGTAGTTACAAACAAGAATGTTCCTCGAATATCGAATAGGCATATTACCTAACTTCAAAGTCGATGGCGTCTAAAAAGCTGGAGGCGTGTTATTCGACGACGAGCGACATCAACGCCGATATCCAGGGCAAGGCGAATCTATCTAATTCCAGTAAAGCGCACTGAAAACACACCATCAATGGGAAAAACAATTTAACCAATAACAATGACAATTCATTGCTACAAAGCCAAGGGGAATTTGTTTTAAAGAGAACTCACGTGCATAGAAAAAAGCCTGACTTGCGAAATTTACAGTCGAACTGAGATGTGATAAACTGATGCGTAAAGGGAGATGGACAAAAATTCCAATATCATTCAAAGTCAGCTAATAAATTTATCCATGACAAAAACGATGGATATAACTACTGAACGCTCCGATAACTCCTGATTACAGTGATTCCGTCTAGTGTGAAACAGTATTATCCACTAATATTCCTTCTGACAGACTGATGGAAAGCCGTTTTCGAAAAAATTAGCCTCGTGGGAACTACCAGCTTCACCCTTCTCGAAGCTCCTCAGGCAAGCGCTGTCCCCGAGTTTCCGTCACTCTCATGTTCTGCCCGAACCCCCATCAGTGTGCAAATGAGTTTATTTCGCGAGTTTCGTCAACGTCTTGAATACTTGTTCAGTTGAGACAAGAGAACTTCCCATTAGAGGATGCCATGAACAAACGTTTCACTCGTGTATCACGATAGCACCACGTTAGTTTGCGAGTCAACTCTGTGTCTATCCGATTTGGTATCCATGTACGAACTGAGACCGATGGAAATTTGGGGAACAAAATGGGCGAAGCCGGTAGTAGCCCGTCAATGGCCCCATCAAAGAACGATGCAATCATTGTTCAAAATCTTACACTTAATGACCTCAGAATTTAAGCTGTTTGTAATCATTGCGATGTATACTTCGGTGATAAGACTCCAAGATCGAAGCAGGAGGGAAATAAGGCAGACGTAGTACATGACGCTAAATAGGAAATGGTTAGAAAAGGTTCACGAGTAGACCTAAGAGCCACGACGGATAAATTCTGCGTGCTTGGAAAATCAAAGGGCGTGAACGTGACTCTCGTGGACGCACTTCTTTTTCCGAAGCCGTGCGGTAGGCGTCGTTGGCTTCTAGTTGCTCCTTCACCTGGTTTTGAAGCAGCTCGTTTGCAGCAGTTTTCTCCCGGATAGTCTCCTGCAGCTCTGATATAGTCCCGTGCAAGATGTGCACCTCGCAATTCATTTGATGCTCAAGCGATTGCAGATCGGACTCCGCCGTTGCTTTCAAATCGTTCAGCGAAGATGTCACCCTAGCAAGCTGAAACAAAACAGTATGGAATGAATGTTTGCACTGGGAAATCAGGATGTACGTGGAAATGACTATATGGTGGAAGAATAGTTTGCATTGATCCAAAAGCGATGCGACCTAAACGGACAGGGTTGCTGGAGGAACGACACTAGCCAAGTCCCCGTTCTGGTTCGGCAGCGTGGTATATTGGCATACCAGCACCAAGTGGTATTCCCAATTGATGGGCCTGTGATTCACCGAGGAGACAGCTCCTTGATCAAGGGATGTCAACGCTTCCCACGGTCACCACGGGTGACGTACGACAATAACCCATAAATAACCTGGATTGACATGCTACCCAGACAATTTTTAGAAAGACGATGACACATACACTGAGGCGAACACATCAAACAAAAGGCTCGACAGTGAACGTTGACAAACGAAATCAGCTTTTTGTGGCTGGTGCTCTGTTCGTTGAGCTTGACCATTCGGTTGCAAACGTTTCTTCATCGGTCAAGGTGACATCACCAGTCATCATCATTATCAGGACTGCGTACTTGTCGTACAGTGGTTGTAGCTGCCAGGATTTCGTCCACCGATGATTTGGAGAGGTGGGGTAAGTGGCTGAGCATTGGATGCTGGACCCCATAAATCGGTGCGTAAATAGAGGGCTGTCAGTGGACTGTCGAGTGGGGGGATTGGGAAGGGAGCTATGCATTGAAGGCGATAGCTTGGATGCACAATCGCCATTGAGGGGGGGGGGAATGGGCCATATCTGACAATGTCTCTAAGCATTGATGTGGCCCGTCTCGGGGTTCCCATCCAAGAAAGCGGCAATGACCAGCGCAGCTGAGTTTGCTGATAATGGCTTTTATACTTCGCTGTCAATTCATTGTTTGACTTCCTCTGGCTCGTTTCCACCCTTCACGTGGCTGTACGAAAAGAACCCATGGTCAGTGCACAGTATGTTATTCTTTTGACGGTATGAAAGCATTGAGCAATTCTGTATCTGCGTTTATGTATACCTCGTTGCCTGGTGATGGATCATGACCGTGACTGGCCGTTCACTTGCTAGTGGCCCGTTCTCTGGTTGAGCACCATCCACATTACCCTTGAACTCGATCTCTGTGACTGCCAAACGGTGATCTTTGTCCTGTCTGTTCTATGGCTGTCATGTTCGCACGCTGATCCGTCTGTCTAAACGTTGTTTCCTTCTGCTGTCAAGGCTTGGGCAACCTGGCAGTATCCCAGTCCTCGTGCTTCCCTCAGGTGGCATGGCAGCTACGCATCGAAAGGATGTTACAATTGAACGATTATTTATTTATTTTTGTTTCCCGAAATGTCCGATTAATTCGACAGTCCTTTTTGTGGTGGTACAAAGATTGAATCGATTTCTATACGTCACTTCATTGACTGTGAGATGGAGTGTCAGGCTTCCATAAACGCCCTTGCTCACCTTTCTATTTCCGCGCGCCAAGATCTTCACATTTATTGGATCAGATTTGTCCCCAGTTGATCTTCATGTGAAGAAAGCGAGGACAATGTATAGTGACTTCTGATAGCTGCATTATAATGTTCCAGCCGTGTAAACAGTTCCGGATTCGTTTGTCCATTCAGGTAAACCACATTCCATCGGTCTTGAAATTAGTACCCTTAATAGTACAGTTAGTTTGTAAGCTACTGGTACTTATTTTTGGCTGCAGTGGGCTTACTGTGAGTTCAGATGACCTTCTGATGTGGGGTAAGATGACTCGTTCGCTTTCTTGATTGTGTTGTTGATGGCGCTGCGGCTGCTGTTGGAGTCTTCACTTCAAACCTATTTTGATGGAATTTCGTGGGTGGTCATTGCTTCCCCCTTTGCCTTAGTGCATATCCACTCTGATCAACAGAACAAAATTTAATGGATGCGAATCACAGACGTCAAGTGCAAAGGTCAGTGGGACGTCGACCGTCCACAGTAGGGGATAGCTAGCCAAGCGACAAGACCGATCATCTGAACGACCAATCACAATCAACGGTGGTCTTCATATAGAAACCTGAACTCAGCCTGGCTCAACAACTTCAAACTGATGATATCAACTCGACTGGCGATGAAATGTCTGCAACTAAGTTTAGCGAACAAAATACCGTTCATATGTACAACCTTAGCAACCGATACTTTCTCAATGACCTATACATGGTAGTTAAGTGTGTGAGGACGTGAACGTAGTCACGCAGAAAGGGTCTACACTGACCAAACCAATATGACATCGAATACCAGTTCGCAAGCGACAAGAAACAGTAATGGTTTTGAAAGGTGGCTACAGGTTCTGGGAGCACACATTACCTCTGCTTCCAGACGTTTTTCATTCTCTGTATGCGACCGTAACTCCTCAGTCAGCTCGTCCAGACACTGCTTAGCCAATGCTTCGCACTTTGCAACCCAGCCTGTCCGTTCTGATTTACGATTTAGCTCACAGGCTTGCATTGCTTCTTCTGCATGTTTAACGCGAGATTTCACATGTTGGAGCTAAAACATGGATAGAATATAATCGTAAGAGCATGAAAAACGACTTCACTCATAAACAAAAGAAAGCGAGAAACAGTTGAAAATCAGACAAACAACGCGGTCATCAGAAATAAGTGTATCCGAGCACGGAATACGCCACGAAGTAACCATAATTGATGGTGACCGAAGTTAGAGAAAAAGTCAAGGTGAGAAATGTCTCTAAGACAGTAGAAAAACAACAAGCCAACGTACCTGGCTTTCCAACCATGTGAACTTTTCGGCGTAGTGAACCTCAGTGGATGCCACCTTTTGGGCTGCAACCTTAAAGTGATAAAAATTGAGGGTGACGGGTAAGAATACGTCAGGACGACAACGAGGGCTGTCTATCACATATTACCCGAACATCTACATGCATAAATACCCACAGAGCGTAGGGGTGCGTTATCATGCCAACATCAGCTGACAGTGTTACCAAGGTCAAATGGTGGAACGACTACCGTCTAACCGGTTTGCTGTATGACGGGTCCAAATTGAGTAAACCGTTAAGCTAACCCGTGTTGAATCATGCGGTTCAGCGGTGACAAAAAAACTAAAAATCGAATCAACCCAGATCATTATTTCACCTTAGTTGCAGGATGTTCACAAATATGTATTTTCTGTCAATTTTTCACGTACTAGCGTGCAGTCCTTTAATTGTCTGCGCCTCCAGTTTCGGGTTCTACTGATATCCTATGTGGAGGACCATTCCGTTTTACAACCGTACTGGCAGTCATAAATATGAAAATTCCATAAGCAAAAAAAGTTGGGATCGAATAAAAACAGTGAATGAACTGCCCAGCTATTCACATGCAAGGTCACGGTGGAAAATGGCAACAAACCTTACCGACACGGCTTCCTGCAGCTCTCGAGTTGTGTGCAAACGATGAGCGGACAGGGCTTGAGCGGCGATTGTACGACATTGCCAACGGACGCATTCACGATGAGCATCTTGCAGCTCTTGTTTCAAGTCGGAAATCACATTTTCCAAGTCATTTATCTGCTGGTTCACGGCGACCACAGATGACAGATTTTCAGGTGGACAGTGAGCTGTCAATTTCAGGGTAAAATTGTAGATGATAAAATCGCGGATAATTTAAGTAGTTAGTATCTCTCAAGACTCAAACTCGTCTAGAAATGATGATACGAACTCCAGATGACATGACATAAGACCGCGTATAGAACTTATTACTGTTTACTGGCCCTTTTCAGTGATACCCACAGCCTTCCTTTCGGTTTTTCGGACAAATGCGTGGAATGGCAACCTCGAAGATATCACTGAAAAGTATGCATACATGTGATGTGCAATAGGAAGCCATAAATCGAAACACAATGTTGTATGCTATCCTACAATACCGTGTTTCGATTTATAAACTATCTAGGAATGTAGAATGTACAATTATGCTAATGGATTCCAAATGCAATAAAACATCCAAATTTAAAGCACTGATTCCACAAAGGAATTCTTGCTACTGATGAACACGCGAGCGGGAGAGTTACACCAACAGTACACGAATAACCGGTTGGCCTCATCACCAGCATTGACAGGAAAGGAAAGGAAAAGGAAATGAGTGTTAGCCCACCAAAAATAATTTGGAGGTGCCTACACCTCCAGAAGCTCAATCAGGCAATCTAGATAAAAACTGGTAACGAGAACGCTACTGACAATGACTAGCAACCATATCTTGCAGCATCTCCAACCAGAAGGGAAAACCCCATTTGAAAACATACTGATTATAATAAAATAGATAAGAACACTGAACAGCGAACAGCCTAGACAGCAAAAAGTCAAAAGACTAGTTTATAGGAAATAAGTGAAGCAGGATGTAGCATTAGGCACACCGAACGCAGTTGAACATTGCTAGCACGCATTCACGTACCGATGGCAGTGGCTGATCTGGGTGACAGGATGGGCGAGGGAACTGGTTCATCAGCGTCTAATCGAATGTGTGCGTTGTCCCCTATCTCCGGCTGTGACGAATCGGGAGAAAGAACAAGAGTATCCGAGGCATGTGGAGTAAATTCCGAAAGAGCTCTGTGATACCTCCGATAGTGGGAATCCTGAACCCTAGCATAGGCTTCAGCCTCAGATAGGGCTAATCTTTCCTCGCGTTCACAGGTAAGTCGGAGTATCTGCAAAGTGGAAAAATGCAATGTCAAGCGGGAGCATAGGGAATAAACTGGACCACCTGGTAGATGGGGCAGACAGACAGTAATTGCAATATTGCGACAGACAAACCAGTACTTCTTGTGTGGAAATAGAAAAATCAAATTCTTCAGCTGTGACTTCCTTGCGGTGCCTAGTTGCCATGCCAGCCGGAGGCACAAGGGCTGAGATACTGTCATGTTGCCCCAGTCTAGAAAGTAGTCGAGATATAAAGGCTGGGTTCGAACCACGGAATTGGGCAACTGGTTTGCAAATCTCCAGTTACCACACGATATATCGCAAGTGCGGGGTTGGAGAGATATTTCTTACCTTTCTGCTTGCGTTTATATATATATATATATATATATATATATATATGCGGAGTGGGGTTGACCACCGATTATGATTAGTCGTTTGGATGGTTGGTTAGCCTTTGGTTGGTCGGAGTCTGACCTCTCCCATTCATCAAACGTTATCTCTGAACTGTCTGTCCCACGTTGTTATTCTTCTCAATCAATGCGTCGTTTCCCTTTGCGCTATCCGATTAAAATTGTCCTTTGCCCGTAGTGGTGCATACATTGGGTCAATTTCTGCGACCGTTGATTGAGTTTATGGAACTCGATTGCTTGTCGTGTTTCCGCGTGCCAAGACCTCCAAGCTTACTAGATTGAATTTGTCTCCCCTGATCTTTGTGTAGTGAAACCGGAGAGTGAATAAGGCTTTCCGACTGCCACATTGTGCTCTCTCATCCACGTGAATAGATTTCGCCCTGTCTGTCCATCATACTAGGGGTGACAGTCCTGGCAGTCAATTCGGTTAACAATATTGCTCCTGGTTAGCTGGTCGATATTCTCCTTCGGTCTTGAAATCTATGCACGGACCCAAACCCAGAGGCTAGCAGAAAATCGCGACCGACGCTGAATAAGAACTTCGCAGCGACTGGGTCTGGGCACGCCTAGATGACAATTGAACCGGATGGCGAACATCCATACCTCCAGATGTAAACGGGTAAGTATCCTTCTCCATTCCTACCCATAGTTTCCTCGAGAGGTGAAACCCCGGAACTGCCGGTAGTGTTGAATACTTTCCGGTGTGAGTCTACGAGCTTCCGGCTTCCAACATGTGTATACACCTACTGGACCTATTTAAAATATTGGCAGACGGTAAACGTGGTCCAATTCGAGGCATGCGTCGGGCCAGTTTACAGATTCTCATGACACTTAGGTATCAATTCTCCTCAAGCGTAAAACGCAATGTCTACCGATGATGACAAATGCCAGTCCTAATCCGTGACTGTCGTTTGTTTTACTGCTCCAGCTGTCCTACATCTGGGTCCGTGTCAGAACTTGAGAGTGTTTCTTCTGTGTATTCTGTAACTATAAGTATAATTGCCGGGATCCACATAATACAGTGTTTTGGTCGGAGTCCGCCCCTCGTTTGATTGTTACCAGTTGCTGCGTAGCAAGAGCCGAGTCATTCCTAGGCAACATTCTTCCCTGTAACATTCGGCTCCACGCTCGTGTATACGTGAAATTTTGGGGGGAACAATCATACAACACAACACTAACTGCGCTCCGTAATGTTGGGCACTGTAAATGCGGTGTAGTACAGTCAACAGTGAACTACACAAGGCGGCTAATCACTGATGGCAATAAAGTTACTGTCAGGAGCATAGTGCAGTACATATGGGAAATACGCTTGTCCATTATGACCAAAGTTCGATATTAAGTCGAGCAAACACATTCAGCGCGGCGGGTAGAAAAAGGAGGCTTTGAAATACAGACCAAGGTAAATTGAAGAAACCGAAGAGGCAGCGGGAACAAGATGGGATAGCTACCAGGAGCACATTCGTCCCGAATCTGTCTCAACATTACGATGTCAGTTGTCCGCCCAGATTATCTGATTTCCTTATTATTGTTCGTCCTACTGGCAACAACTTCAGTCAGGCTAGTGAATGGGAAAACTGGCAGAGTATTCACTGTGACATTATTCTTTTTCATTTCATCTAGTATCTCTCTAAGTGGGAAATAAGAAGAGAGCAACGGGAATGCAGAGACATAACGGAGCTGAAGTCAACGGCGAGCATCGACTAGTGATCACAGGATAAGCGGTCTCAACATGGACATCACCTCATACAGCCCTAGCTGTTAAGCGATTAACTGAACCGAACCGTGTAATGCGCACTTACAGTTTCATCCGCGATTCTGAGCCTTTCGCATAACGCATTATATTCTTGCTGCAGTATTTGCTGATCTGTTAGACGTGACCGTAAGTTTTCCAGAGTTTTCATCTGAAGAACAAGACAAACGGGACACCCAAAAATAACAAAAGTAATGCAACCCCCACCGAATCGATGAAATAAAAACTCAAACAGACACTGCCAATGAAGAATACGGGGAGTGCCCACGTGTTCAACTCTATAATAGGCCACTGTCCACTGCGTCCGACGCTGCTTCATAATGACATCATAAACCACGCACTTTGTGGCTGCTTTGCTAGCATAAAAAACCGGCAACACACCTAGAAAGCCTGAGATGTCGATCAGGTGGGCTAAGCTATTGTCTTTGAGTCACGGTAATCACAAATACAACCAGCAACGACACCATAAGAACAAGTGGTTAGCCGAAAGCAATGTGGAAATCGCTGGACACCAACTAGACGTATCATCAAGTCCGTGATTCGTGTTCAGTCGGTCATTTGCTTGTTGCAAGAAAGGAGAAGTAACTGCAATCAACAATTTGAGCGACACGAGCCCGTTGATAAACAGGGAGATGAAATAAACAGGGAATCACGGGATGAGGTACATACTGAAAAAGTTTCAGTTCAGCAAGATCAGCGAAAAACAATCTATATCAGGTTTAGACAATCAACATTGGTGCTAAGCAAATTAATAAGAAATTACCTTCGCATGAAGATGCGTCAGCTGTTTGTGAAGATCTTGGTTTTCCAAAAATACGCGGGATCGTGATTTGAGTTCTTCCACTACGGAGTTGAAGCGTTCACGAAGTCTGCACATAAAAGTAAGCGGAAAGTTTTGTGAAACAGAAGCAGAGTAACAAAACGAGTTATGACGTCAATCAACTGTATAAGCTAGGGACTTGTCGTTACCCTTCGATACCTTGATTTCCTTAGAACGACTGGATTTCGGAATCCGATCCGACCAACGCAGTCGCCTACAGGTATAAACGACGCATAATGAATTTGGTGCACCAATGATAAAATTACTTCGAAAAAGTAAACAGTATTACTGGTGTGAAGTACCAATGAAATGGAGTATTGTGGAGTTCTCCGTAGAACAGACGCCAAAAGAAAGGATGTATGTTATGAACTTCATTCCCGAGTGGAAGCGAAGGGGGTTGAAGCACAATACCTACGGGGGGCTCAGATTCAGGAGTACACTCATAAAGATCTCAAGGATACATTTGTCCCGCCAAAAACATGAGCAACCGTCATACACGCAAGAAACATGTAAACGAAACAAGCTATTTTCGCTGCAAGGAAACCAGAACAAGCTGGCCTAAAGGTAATCGATAATTGGTTCCTCAAGTATGTACACAAACAACAATCTTTGACATAAACTTACCCCTGAAAACACTGGAGCTCCTGTTCACAGTTCAGCCGAGATTCACGCTCGAAAGCCAACTCGTCGCGTAGTTCACTTACTTCTGCCTCGCGCCGTTTGCATCGTACCTCCAACTCTTGGTACTGAAGTTCCAGACTTCTATAGGCCGAGTTCAGTTTTTCTGTTTCCATACTGGATTCCTCGTACAGGTGCTCGACTTCAGCTAACCTTGCTGACAGATGCCGCGCTTCGTCTAGTTTAGCTATGTACTGCGACTGCGGGCGGAAGATTCGAGATACGTAAAACTACAAAGTACACATCGTGTTTATTTACTGAATGCTCCCTGACCCAGAACAAAGTGTTGAATTGGCCGGGTTTCGAAAAACAAACAGAACTTACTTTGGGAATCAAAGATGGTGAATCTAAGATCGATTTCAAAGAGTAGAGAGGCGAATCAGTAATCTCCGATTCCCAGTCGACGACTGCACGAAGTCTTCTATCGGCCAGCAAGACTGGACTTGAAGCTGGGAAGGTTGAAGGGCTACACTTAGGAGGAGATGATTTTAATTGTAGCCCAACATTGTAGTCCTCACTGATGGTCGTGGAAGCCACTCCAGTCTTGTTCGGGCGGAAATTCTGTCCAAACAACAATCGACCACCAGCAGGGCATGTGAGAGGAGCTGATTAATAGAGTGGGCATGGAGAACTAGACCAGAAAAATAGACATACTCCTTGGTTGGCTCCCTCGCCTGATGGGGGTAAGCTGTTGGTTTTCCGAATCTACATTCAGACCAGAAAAAGAAGCAAGCGAAATTGGCTGCTCCGAAATCAACGGTTGCATTAATTCTACTATAGCGTAGTGCATAGCTGGTTGTAGTTTGAACGCGGCAGACATGAACACTTTACACCGTCGACGCAGTCCCATAGCAAGTACGAGCAACTGAAGCTTCAAGGATTAAAAGCAATGAACAGGAAAACACTTACACAGCATCGACCATAGGTAGTGTAAGAATCAACTGAATCTTTTGTAGATGTTAACAGCTCTTCCACATTTGTGCCGTAAAATTCTACAGAACTGGAGTGATAAAATACTAGGAGACTCACCCTGAAGCACCTTGAGCACGACTTTATCTGCTTCTGTTGAACTGGTTTCCAATGCCAAATGCCCATTATTCCTAAAAAACGGAGTTGGTAAACATTGTGTTGAACAGATGCCTTATGGCACACAAGAAGATCAAGGTTAAAACAACATCACCAACCTTTCGAACTGATGGAAATCACCTCTGAGTGACAACGGCGAAATACTGGCATTTTGCTCACGAGTATAATTAAAGCCATATTTTCAACAGCTTGTACCGCTCAGGCGAGTGAAAGTACATCAGTCAATTGACGACGTACGTGGGTCTGTGTGGCATGTGAAGGTAACCGCAGTAGATGAAACGGGTCCCGCGCGGAAACTTACGATCGATTCCGATTCTCAGAATAACTGTGGTAGGCTAGTACCAGGTACCTTAGCTGCCCGGCTTCTTTTGCCACCTCAAGGTATTGTCGAATAAACCATCAGCGTTATCATCAATGTTACTCTCTGTGATGTGGTATTTGAAAGACACCAGTCAAGCTGACCTGAATACCGACGGTACGCATAGCCTATCGACAAACTCAGTGGGACTATTCCACGAGGTTAACCTGAATGGACTGGAGGACGAATGTACGGAGCGGATAAGATTACTTTTACAGTTCCAACGCCACATGTAACAGGAATCACTACCATGACAAACGAATGTACGGAGCGGATAAGACTACTTTTACAATTTTAACTCCACATGTAACAGGAATCACTACCATGACATACGTCTACTTAATTCATCAACACACCGAATCTCCCAAATGCGACCTCCAAACACGCTAGGACCCCGCTTGGTTTCAGCATACCTACAAATTCATACTGCAAGATTCCTCCTTGTAAGTAAAAGCCTGCCAAAAAGCAACAAGAGCCATTCATTCCTCTCAAAGGAAAAATGATCTCCAATTAATGGACGGCCGTATTTTTATCACAGTTAGTTGAAGGGTCATCCCACATCTCATGTAAAGCCGTTCCAGCCAAAATGCGTGACAACAGCGGAGAAAATTGTAAAAGTCTTACCACTGCGAGGTACTTGACTGATCCGTAACTACTGGTCGGATGAATGGAATGAATTAGGAAAACCTAGCATGGCCGTTTCGTTGCTAGTTAAAGTTTTTGACTAGAAGGAGTCCCATATGAGCTCGTTCGGGTCCCACAACAGCGGTCAACCGTACGGATGAGCCGACTGCGACAGTGTCCCATTATCTGTGTGTTTATAGGATGACCTCACCACCTGGTCCCTGTAACATGTACTTCCGAGTCGTGCTTGGCCGCAAGGGCACTGTTAGATTGGGTGTAGGAATTAAGCGCAACCTTCACTCTCGTTGGCAAAAAGCGTTAACTGTTCAGTGCCTGCAATATGTGCATCTAAAACTGGGATGATTAGGTTTCAGAACACCGGCCACTTGTGTGTCACCATCTTCATTCACGTTGTGCATCTACCACAGAATACTCCACGCCACATGCTCAACTGAAACGCAAGCCCAAAGTACACGATTACTTAACCAAATTAGGTGGCCCGAGATCCACTGCACCCAAGCTTAATACGGAAAAAGGTTAGGATTTTGACAGCCACCGAACATAGTCAGGTTTGTGTTGAGCAACTCAATTGTAAGCCTGGAAAACAGCACTGGAGTGTAGTTATTACGGCCCCATAAACATTATCGACAGCATGAAATCAGTGTTCGAAACTGACGCCCCGCTCCCCCACAATAATGGTTTATTTGAAAGTTTTATTGTGAAGAGAATAAAGGTGGAAATGGAAAGGGCTTAGTCTAATAATCATGCCGAGGTGCCTACACTTCCAGACACTCACTCGGTCAGTCTGGATAGAAACCGACAGCACGAAAGGCACTGACATCGACCGGCCGTCATTTCTTGCAGTGTCTCCAGCCGAGCACAGGCGGGGTCACGGGGTCCCCATCCTGGAAGGCGTACAACACCAACAACATCCAAACGCTTTGTGATCCCTTTCACGCCCTGGTGCCAAGTCATACGTTGTCCACCTTGCGATTCGTGCTATTCTGAAAGAGGCACGAAGAACAACCATTGTCTCGGTAGATGGCGCGTCGGTATTTGTAGCACATGACAAAGCCACCGCAGTTGATGGTGCTGGATGTTTTCCATAATTGAGGTACCTATTGCACAACCAAATACCCATTTCCTAAACTAATCACCTCGTTACTAATCCGTTGACGCCATCCGGCTTCTGAGGCATTGGTGGTCGAAAACCTGAAGATACCTCACATCATCGGTTCGCAGACGCCGTCTCGCACCCATACAACAACACAGCCCTAAATGTAACCTGGTACACGCGACCCCTTAAATGCCTTTTTAACGCTACAAGTGACGCAAATTAGCAGACGCGATTCGAGCCTTTGAGATTCTGGTACTGAGTTCATCAGACCCATTTGTGTCAGAGCTACTACAACTACCAGGGCACGTAAACTTTTCCACAATCTCCAGTGGTCCTTCTTGAATGTGCTGAATTGCATGTGCTGGATCTTTGCATGACTTTGCACTTTGGAAGTGCAACGTGCATGCCGAAATATGGTATGACGGTGGTCAGTTTATTCAACAGGGCTTGTGCTTCGCCTTGGTCTTCAAAGGTGAAGGCGATGACGTCTGCGTACTCTAGATCAACAAGGTTCTCACCAGCAAAAATCCGAACACCGAAAACCTTCCGGCGTTCAACTCATTATTTCACCAATGACGAAGTTGAACAAAGACGGAGAGAGTGGACATGCTTGTCGGACACCAATTTTGTAGGGAAGGTTTTAGGAAGCTCACCATACTCTCACAGACAGAAATATGAATGGTTACGCAGTCTAATGATAAGGAATCGACGAAGATGGGCTGGTTTGACATGCGCATCAAGTCCTGAGGACAGTGACCCCATACCTAGACAAAAGATCTAGTGGTATTTCACACTCAATGATCTCGTTTGGCTTGGTAAATCGAGGGAAGATAAGTCTCAACACTAGGCAAATTACGTTAGTCCCGATGCCTATGAACATGAGTGTGACCTACAAGACAAAAAACACATCTTGTAACATTTTACATCCAAAATAGATCTTAAACGACCTTTTGGTATTAGGGTTGAGCACGTGAACAGACCCGAACGCCCGAATCCTGCAGCCTACACCTGATGAGTCCCCACCAGAGGAAAACGTCTAATGATTTGCTTTGAGAGAGCTGATCACTTCGGCCTTATAATGGGAAACATCAACCTTTATCTTGTTAACTATCAGGTTCTCAACAAGGATTACGAAGGGTTATGAACAAATGCCTGATCTCACTAGTGTACAGATTCACAGACTCATGAAATAAACCCAGGAATATTCAACTGAATGTGATATACGTATAGCACTTGCTTGTACATGCAAACAAGAAACGGGGAAGAGTGTAGGTCACATTCCTCGGAATGGAAAATCGTTAGCGAATGTAATTACAGCAAATGAGAATTCGTTCAGCTGTAGCACCTTTTCGGTACCTTAGTGCCATGCCACCAGAAAGAAGCACGAGGGCTGGGATACTGTCAGTTTGCCCAGGCCTAGACACAGGCGGAGGTCGGCTTCGAACCACGGACCTTTCGGTCAGTAAATTTGCGCTCTAACCACTGAGCCATCTCACTCCAACGAGAATTACTGAAGCCGTATAAGACATCTTCAGCGGAGATATACGTTCAAGCAATATCTTTTAAAAGTTACTACAACAAAACGCATTGGAACCTGAAATAAGCATTGAAGCCAGCCAAAACTCAAGATTTCATACAAACACGCACACAAACACATACAGAGTCATGCGCTAGGAAACCTACACCCTCCCCAGACTCGTATAGCAAATAGTCGATGCGTTGCACTAGTTTGACTGCCACATCGATCAATTTTGGTTGGACAGTCATCTGTGCACGAAGCGCTCGGCTAGAAAAGCGATATGTAAGGACTTTGTGAAACAAGGTCTATTCCAGCCAGGATGTAAATCAGCCACAATTGATTGAAGTTTGGCTTCATCCCAAAGCTTTTGGCTTCTGTTTTGTCCACCTCTACAATTTACAGCTGTGGTCGCTATTCGAAGTCTCATCTGTTTGCGAATCGGTCGCCATGGAATTGAGCGATCCAGCATTACCTTGTCAGCAAATCGATAAGACACGTCGAATGCCTTTCATCCGAGCGGGCTATATATTCTGTCCAGGAGAACAAAAATACTAGTAACTAGGAACGACAGACGAAATATGAGAATGGAAATAGATCATAGCTGAACAATCGGTTATTTTATATACCTCGACGTCCAGCCCTTTTAACATGTTGATGGATGTAACGAGAAAATATTCTTGGAATATACAGCGTACTGAATCTCAAAAGCACCCATAATCAAGTTCCTACTGGTCAGAATGCAAACTTGCAGCATTTGAGGCGTGTGGTAATCCCTATTACTTCCAAATGGTGTTACCAACAGCGTTAATTGCCTTCGAAGAAACACTGACGACTCCACCACCAACGTGAACATGAAAGATACCTCTGCTAACGTACACATCACCATCGGTGGCAGAGGACAAAATGAGAACCATGAAAGATTCCGAAACCCAGTCAAAGTATGTGGCCCGATATTCAACGAAGGTAACCTATCGCCGTAATTCGAACCGTCGTTTCACGGAGTAGCCAGGCAACATAAGACAAGAAGCTAAGGAACGGTGGTCCTCAGACGAAGTTCCGATTCATGGAATGTTTGTAATCTTCTTCACTAGATTTCTCACTTTTTCAGGAAACTCTCCCACCTCTCGCATGCTACAATGTTCTCTCTTCCTGATCTGTTGATACAGACTAGTGGCCTGGAGCTGGAGATGCTTCCATAGCTACTGTCAATTGTCAGTTACCACTGGTCGTGTATACATATGTCATAGATTTTCCTGCTATTTTAAGACAGGACGACTGTCCTGTGGCTTGCTCCTCAAGAGTGCCTACAATCAGTAAATTGAACTAATCCTCTTTGGAAAATAGGTAACCATCGATGCTCTCTACACCACACTATCTCACCTTCGTCTATATCAAGCAAGTATCAGATCAAAAGTAGACAGCTTTTATGCTCGTGAGAAATACGAAGACATGATGAAAAAAGAACGGATCTCGTATGAAACTTAAGATATCCTGTTTCAGATGCAACGTTGAGTAAAGGGCTGGAAAAGAAATAAACTGCTGATGCTTTTTCTCGAGGCTACCGTGTACTCTTGACACTGGGGGACCTATTGTTTTTATGCATTTCAGATACTGTATCGTACTTCTCAGCAGAGAGAAGCCCAACTTACAGGTGATTGCTTTACAACCACGCTTACTAATACTTTGATATGCGACAGACTGTCTCATTAGGCATCACTAGAACTGGTAGGCAATTTAAAAAATATCACAAGTAATTGAACATACTCAGCAAAAAACCAGAGCGTGTTAACATTTAAAAAATACTCACATTAGATCAATCAATTCCAGAAGAACCAATCCATCAGTTGATTCGGCTGCGCATTTTTTGGGAACTATCACGTCCATCCACTTTCGAATGCAATCCAATTTCTGCGGTGCGACTTGCATGGCTGTAAGAATAAGATGAGATAGTGTGATAAGGCCTGAGATGTCTGTTTTCAAACCTTAACAGTAGCAACTGCTTGGTGCAAGGTTGTTGTGTTATTCAAAATAGTACGGTAAGTAAGTCTGTTCTTTACACCCAATGTCACCGAAACAAAGTTCTACACCTACCATCATAGGAGCCATTTCGACAGACAGGACAAACACACTCATCTGTCTTGTTCCAGTAGTCTTTTCAAGCTGGCCTTCAGCAAACAGTTGCGCACTCAGAACTTGGGCAACAATCAGCTGTCGCTCGACCCTATTTATTGTGCCGTAAATCCGCTTCAAAATGTGCCCGTAGAGCAAACCAATCAGCAAAAGGCAACACACAGACCTTAGAGTCAAGTGCCATCCCTTTGGCTCGTACTCAACTGAATAGGTGACTATCCAGGCGACAGTGGATTCCCACATATAATGATTTTAGAAAAGCTTCTGTGCCTAGAATAATTGGATATAAGCTGAATGAGGTTTGGTGCTATAATGCAGCCTTGTACCACCCCAACAAAAACGTTGAAGTCTGCAGATGCAGTTCCACAAGACTAACCTTGATCCCAGAGTGGAAAGATGTGACAAAACTGGCAAATGTGTTCGGGTAGCACATTACATATAGCACACATATAGCAAGCAGAGCAGTATCATCCGCATACTCAATGCTTCTGAGCGAACGTCCTGGGAGTACTTCGACCCCCAGTGTTTCAGAGGCAGGCAGAGAAATTTCAAGCAGCATATCAATAGCAAAGTTGGGTGGGAAAAGTGAGAGACGGCAAGCATGTTTTACACCACTGGACGTGGTGGGCTCAGGTGGAAGTTTGCCGTGTACTCGTAGACGCCCACAGAAGTTCGCACATAGTGCCTTCTTAGGTGATAAAAATTTAGAAGATACCCTTGATCGCCAGACACCACCAAAGTTTCTCACGATCGACAGAGTCAGGAGCAGCTTTTTGATAAAGAAAAACGACTAACGTGGGACGTTTGAAGGAGTGGTGCTGCTCAAGAATTTACCTCAAGGTAAAAATATGATCGATGCTTCTTCACCATGGCAAAACCCAGCTAAATTTTCATGAGTGACCAACTTAAGCAAAATAAAACCAGAGAGCACCTTAGATAGCGATGGATGGCAGTTTGATACCACGATCGTTTTCGCGTGACGTTCTTGTGTCATTTTTGAAAACTGGGATAATGGGTGGCTTGGATAAACAGTCCTGAAAGCTGAAAACACGGATTGTTAAACACGCTTCCATTCAACATCCAAGCAATCTTCGTCATCCGCATGACTGTGTGTTTCCAGTAGCTTTCTAGCCATATCAGCTCAATACTCTTCGGCTACAGAAACTTATCAAGTTGATGAACGGAACTGTCCTACTTTGGCACGCAAAACATTGGCGGAAAGCGCAGCGATAACCGGGTTCACATAATGACATGATCAGAGTCAAGTTGCGTACCTCAGAAGGAACGGCAATCCTCATCGATAATTGACAGCCATACGGTACAAGTGAGTTCATGACTGCCTTGCGGTTAGTGGCCTCCAGATAACTCGATGTGAGCGTTTGTGTTGGAAGTTCGCACCGGCCGGGAAGAGACAATGATCTGCACACAACTCAAGCAGTCGCTCCCCATTAGCTGTACGCTGAGGATCGACTCTAAGTCTATCACCTAACGGTGCTTCCTTCGGGTTCATTCGGCCAACTTGAGAATTGAACACTGAACGCTGACGTCATGCTGTCGATGACGACCATGATGATGATTAACTTGAGCATCAATATCACCCGCTAGGACTACAATATCCGTAGTGGCCTCCAGATAACTCGATGTGAGCGTTTGTGTTGGAAGTTCGCACCGGCCGGGAAGAGACAATGATCTGCACACAACTCAAGCAGTCGCTCCCCATTAGCTGTACGCTGAGGATCGACTCTAAGTCTATCACCTAACGGTGCTTCCTTCGGGTTCATTCGGCCAACTTGAGAATTGAACACTGAACGCTGACGTCATGCTGTCGATGATGACCATGATGATGATGAACTTGAGCATTAATATCACCCGCTAGGACTACAATATCCGTCCCTCTTGCTGACCGAAGCAGTTGTGGCAGAAATTGATAAAATCCGTCCTTCTCAGTCTCAGAACTGCATTCTGTCTGAGCGTATGCGGACACGACAAATAAACACCGTTTACCGCATTGATCTGTATTGATCCTAACTGAGCCAGACAACCATATAGCAAACACCACTGTGTACTGGGATCGAGTCCAGTAAGGTGCTTTCAGTCTTCGGGCTGAGTGCAACTCCCACATCGTGGATACCCCGAGTCATTGTGTCAGGATCACCAGATACCAGAAGGGTGAAATGTGGAACATCTGAGCTCGTTCCAATCGACCGAAGTGGGGTATTGCATGCGTATTTCAGAGACACAACATACGTCGATTGAAAGGGAAATCAAGATGCCCATTGTCCAATTTGAAACAGAATGCGAACAATAAAGGCTGTTTTATTTTTTGATTGACGGTTTAGATACGGAACATTGGCTAGGGGACTGGCAGATCGGTTGATCGCCTTGCATCGTTCGATGGGTGGGGAGGGGGTGTAGGGGAAGGCTGCTGAGTAGAGAGCTGCAAGGTCGAATGATGCTTCCCGGTTGCCCAAGTCGAAGAAGGGTGTTTGGTTAAGGTACCCCACCTTGAGACTTTAACCTAGAAGTTTGACCCATAAGGCAGGTAGTGGGAGGATGCTGAGTGCTTTTCGAAGACCCTGCCCTAGCCTCTGACTCAAATGTCTGAACGGCGAGGCAGCGGTTGTATGGGGTTTTCTTGGGGAACCCTTCCCGGATCTAATGACCCAGCAGTCTGACCCACTTGATTGCAGAGGTGGCCCGGCCCGAGAATGCAAGGATTGAGGCATTACTCACTCCTAATGCAGCTGCGCACGGCAAGTGCCTTTTGAGCAGCACCAGAATCTTTGGTTTTAAAACTATTTCGACCATATTGAATAATGCGCCGACGGTCACGGTCAACCGTTGGCCGGTCGGAGTGTGCGGTTTTTAGGGCCGACCTTTTCCAATCAGTCCTTCTTCGGAGGATGGCAGTATCTCTGCTTCAATAGATATGGACATGCTTCACTGCCTTCACACTTCCATTGCAGAAGACGGCAAGATTTTACCTCCAGACCGCCATGTAATACGATCACTCGCAGTACTCGCAGTTCTACGTCGGGTTGCTTCCTGTTGGTCGTCCTGGTATGGTTGAGCCTCTAGGAACTGAGTTCCAGACAGTATACCTCGCAGGACCACTGCAGCACAGAAGCCCGACCACCATGGCAAAGTGACAACTTTAGGTCGGGTGAGTTTGAAATACAGCGACTTCCATTTTAGGTTATGGGGGAGCTGGTACTCGGTGAAACAGCAGGGGGAACAGCGATCCATACAGGAATGACAGATGTTGGACGCAACGGGCTGCAGTGCCCGGGAAAGAAGCGAGCTATTCGGAAGGGTTGTATCCCCAATGAAGCCTAGATCATGTAGGTTGGTCAACACCATCGTCACCATCATCACTGACAGAAACATCAGATGAGAACACTGGCGCTTCATTGCCGTACAATCATGAACACCACTGACATCGGTGATCTGCCATATCGTCTGGTGTGCCCAGCCAAACACAGGGATGGTTCTTGTCTAGGCCCAGGCCTGGTAGTGTCCCAGCCCACGTATAACCATGACAGGGTGGGTCACGTGAACCCTAACCTGGAAGGCGGACAGGAAAAACAACACCAGAACACTTCACACCATCTTTCACTCACTTCAGTCATCTCAAATCCTCTCCAACTCTAGGTTTCCGCCACTCCGAATTAGGCACGGAATACAACGCTATTCTCTGCGGATGGTAACTATGCATGCGTAACACATGAACCAGCCACCTTAGCTTAAAGTGCCGGATCCAGTCTGATCGAATTTCTCTCTGCTTCATCAAAGACCGTGTCCTGATCATCGAATTCCGTGGTGTCTGAAGATGTCACAGATGCTCCACTCGAATTGGCTAAGTCTCGCAGCCATACATCAAAACATCCCGCATAACAGTCTGATAAACACATCCTTCGAGATCCATCGATATGCCCGTTCGATGCCACAAGTGGCGCGAATTGGCAACTCAATTCTGGCCGTTGAGACCCGTGCGCTGTTTTCGTGTCACACAACCGTCAGAGTTAACGTAACTCCCGAGATACATACCGTGTTCAACAATTTCCAGTGTCACTCCTTGAATTCTTAGAGGTATCATCAAACACAGCACGTCCTGCAGCAAGATTCTACACTTTTAGGGCTAAGGTAGGTGCCGAAGGACTGAGTGACATTAGCCAACTTTTCTAACAGTCCTCACGCCTGTTCTTTGTCAAAAGAGTCCCCAGTAAATTATCACATTCCTCCAAAGTATGTAAATACAGACACCGCATGATAATCAAGAACTTCTGCGGGACATTCCACTGCGCAAGCGTGTCGAAACGAGCGAACCAGTCAACAGAATCGAATGCACTCTTGAAGTCAAGGAGGACCATGATTTTAAAGCGCTTTTACGCATACTATTGTTTGAACACTTGGGGAAATGTGAGGATGTGATCCACAGAGCATCTTCCCGGCGGGAACTCCACTTGCTGTTCTCAGGTCATCCTAAGGATGGCAACACTATTAACTGCATTGCTAATAGAATTCCACCAAGTTATCCATTACCACTTGAAAGATATGCCAATGGTCGAGACCAGTAAAACCCGCATGGCTTTATACTAGGGATCGAGTGTTACACTGAAACTTGATGTCGGTACCTCAATAACAAACAGTTAACTGGTACCAGTGGCATTTATGCCCTTATGTCTAGGTCGGTTGATGGCTTGTAACGTCTTTGCACGTTCATCCCGGATTTATATTGATACCAAGAGCTTGCGGACAATACCCGATTCGGCTTCGGGTAAACGATCCGTGGCTTCTTAATATGTGTAAAGGTCCAGTCGTTTAGACTACTGTTGATTGTTGACCGATTTGGATGCCGGTCATTCACATACATTAGTAGTGCAGGAGCTGAAATGGTACAAGGAAGGCACGAACTGGAAGCTCACTTAATTTTTATGTCGCAGTCAGTTGGAGAAGAGCAAGTAGATGCGTCCTGTGATTCGTAACCCTAGTAGAAAAATGACTCCTGAAACCTGTTCCTAAAGTGATATATAAAACTGCAGGAGGAGGGCGGCTGATCAACTGATGACATACACAAGTTGATAACGTTGAAGCACATCCAATGGGAAGAACTGAAGGTCTAACAGGCGTGACTCAGGAAAACGTGCTTAGAAAATGCATTTTCGGAGCAACATATTTAAAAATCGCTAACCATCACGTTCTCCAGTGAATAAACCAAATATGATTTCTGAGGGCTCGTACTCCATTTGATTTAAAGAGAATAGCATGTCTTCACCAGAGAATGGTAAATACTAACACAGAAAAGGTCGGCGAAACATTCGGATCTTAGGGACGAAATTTTTGTGAAACGCATGACATAATAGAGATGGAAAAGTTTGCTAGACTATGACGTGGAAACATCAAGGAATAGTGTGCTGGCAGCAGAGAATGGTGAAGCGAAATGCGTGAAAGTTCCGAGTACACGAAGTATAGTAGATATGTCTTCCTTAGGCTCCTCGGGAATATATATTGTACGGATGCACTCCTTGTTGTTTTGAAATAGGCTTTCCAATACACGCCAGTTAGCAAGAAGGCTTCCGTTTAAGAGGAATAGAAGGCAGCCGATTGCAACTGAGATAGTTCGGTTGGAGCGGTCACTATGTCGGTGGGCCCAGTTCCAGATACTCTCTTGGTTACCACGGATTGACAGGTCCCTTATGGCCGCCCTAGAGTCGGAATCCTGCATATGTTACATCCCGTTCCGAAAGCTGGACTTCAACAAGCGGTTTGTATTAGAAATATCTGGTCATCTGTTTACGCAGCAGTCTTCCTGGAGATGACAGTCACGGAGGTCACCCCAGACGCTGAAGCTTGTCACATAAAAGCATTCTTTTCAAGGGATTAGATTTGGTCACCGTACAAACAGCGAAAGCAAGTTTATCGGACGGTTGGCTGGATGCACCTATCACAACTATAGTTGTGAGTCATGGGATGATAGAATTGTGGTCTTCCTTCTTACTACATTGGACAGCGTGATAAGAAACGACGGATTTCTAGAGATGGACATGAAACTAGGTCTGGAAATCGTGTAACCATGTTCTTAGAAGAAGTCAGCCAAAAATCGAATATCAAAAGGCACACCAAACATTCGTTCAACCAAAAAATGTCAACGAAACCACCAACATTTACATTACAGTTGACCAAGACCTTATTTCCAAATAACAGCGTGGAGCAGACGAGTAGAAACGGGCCTATCAAAAGCATGTTCGTAACAAGAACACGTCGTTTTGACCGGTGAGCACCACATGAACTGCGCGCCTTCGTTGAAGGCTTTTCGTTATTGTGCCCAGAATTTGTGGGTCAGTTCAAAATAACAGCCATATGGTAAACACTTTTTTAAGCTCCGGGACGATATTTGTTTTATGAACGTAAAAACTGGCCAGAAACAGTTGGAAATAGTCAGGAAGGTCGTATGACACGATTGACGCGATTGAAGAAAAGAAAGGAGTGCTGAGCCCGGTTAGCATTATATCACGAATTCACGGACTCACGGATTGATACACACGATGGTGGCTTTCGACCAAGTTTCCTGAAGCGCCTAATAGAGCTTTGAAATTGGTATTCACAGATTCACACATTCACAGATACTACAGGATCCGGGCTTTCGCCCAAGTTTCCCGGGCCTGGTTGGTTCTTGTCGTTCGGCGGCCACCGTTCGCCAGAAACCCACAGGCGAAAAGGGTGTAGAACTGCTCCTTAAGCCCTCAGCGCGGCGCGGTATGCCCGCCAGCGCAAGAAGCCGCACAAAAATATGTCTAACCGTGCTTTGAACTGAGTTCCAGATGGGGCGTTGACAACCGTCAGAGGAAGTTCGTTTCGGGCAGCAACTACTCGAAGTGAGAAAAACTGTCGCCTTATAAACTTGTGCGCTCTGAGTTTCAGAATCTTCTCACTATGTCCCCTCCGTGTGTTTGCTAGGTCAACGGTGGGAAACTTGTTGGCCAAGTCTTGTTCATACGGGGCTCCAAAGACCCCTTGGATGGAGATGTAACGCGTCGGATCAAGCGGACTCTGCAGAGGCGCTGACCGAAGACGTTCAACAGAGCGCTTGGACTCAAAATGTCGTTGCATCCACCAGATACAGCGCGGGTCAACAACCATCCCTGCAGGATCTAGTCATCACCAACAGAAGACACTTCGTTGATCAGGTGATAATTAACGCTCCACTGGGACATAGCGACCACTGTGTGATGACCTTTGATTTCATCTGCTATTGGGTCAGAACACCCGAACACCAAACGTGGATTCGAAACGTCTGCCGTGCAGACTTTTCAGGAATGCACATCTTGTTTCAACAAGCTAAACTGGGACCAGCTTCAGTGGAAGACATATGTAGGACCATTTTCCAGAAAGTTCACGAGGCTGACGCGATGTTCGTCCCAAAAAAACCAACACGCAGTCGTATGAGCCGCAGGCCAACCAAAAGGATTCGGCGTCTCTGGAAAAGAGGTCTCAACTATTTTTCAAAAAGTTGACTACAGGTAACACAGAAGATGACCTGGCATTTCGTAAAATGCGTGACCGCTGTAAATCAGAAATCCGCCAATGGAACATGTGAAAACAAGATTCCATTCTAGACCTCACCTGGAAAAACAGAAATGTGCTGTTCAGCTATAGGAGACATCGCCGCAGAAACAAGCCAACCGCGTTATCCTTGAAGGACAGGAACGGAAAACACACGATTGACCGAATAGGGGTATTTAAGGTCTACAGAGAACACCATGCAGGTCTATATCCAGTCCCAGCATCCTCGTCACACCCAATCTTGTCAATGCGTAACTACGAACGGCATTTAACCAACTTGGTCTTCACGAAGGATGACATTTGTCAAATTTTGCACAGGATCAAACCTTTTGTGTGTGTGTTGGGGCCCGACGAAGTGCATCCAAGGATCCTGAAGAAAACGTCGTTGACATTGGCAGCTCATTTCTACCTGGTGTTCGTCAGTCGCTTGGCGAAGGCCACCTTCCCTCTGTTTGGACGGAAGCGATCGCCTCACCAATATAAAAAACTTGCGATCGACTATCCCCTGGCAGCTACAGGCCCACAAGCCTCACTAGCGTGCCATGCAAGATGATGGAACGCCCTCTGGAGCGAGCCATTCTAGATCACCTGACTTCCAACATCTTGATTTTCCAAGTTCAACACGGAGTTCCCCCTTGCCGTTCTTGCGTGGCGAACGTGCTCCTATTTATGGACAGCTTAACCCAAGGTAAAGACAAGGGTCTCATACCGGGCGCCATATTTTTCGGCTTCCCCAAAGCATTTGATCGAGTCCTACACGCCTCGCTGCTCCACAAACTCGAGTCTTACGGGATTCAAGGGAAAATTCTACACTGGATCAATGCATTCCTATCAGACAGATTACTCCGAGTGAAACTAGGCTTGACCTACTCTTCACCGGCGCTGGTCTCTATACTAGGTTTGCTCCAGGCTCCGTTTTGGGACCACTGCCGTTTCTGATATACGTCAACCCCCTTTCAGACGTTCTTTCATGTCCACATCTACTTTCGCAGACGATTACGACTCCTGGAATTCAAATGTTGGCACCCTCCAAATGGATGTAGATGCGGCAAGCAGTAGTCGTTGGACCGGCACCTTCCTCTTAGTGACGAAAAATGCGTACATATTACATTCAGAGGGGACTCCACCAACACCTGTCATGCATGGTGAGAAAGGACTAGAAGACATCACGAGGCTAGATGCCAAAAAGGAGTTGGGTCCCTTGCTCTCTTCAGACATGTCCTTCTCACTTCACCATGAGAAATCGGCCTAAAAGACATTCGCCGTTCTACGGATGATTCGATGCACCTTCTCCCGTATTAGTCGCATGGAAGTCCAAATACTCTACATAGACTACGTCAGACCGCTTCCTGAATATGCCAGCCAAGTTGTCCACCCAGGACGGACGAAGGACGTAACACTCATTCAGCGTGTCTAGCGAGCTGCTACGAAAACCGTTGCCTGCCTCAACTCTGTGGATTACGAAACGCGCATTGCGCTGCTTGACCTCTTTCCCCTGTGGTATCGTCGCCTCTGAGGGGACCTCATTCTTACGTACTCCTTGTCTGAACAAGGCCTGGCCAACCGGATTTCCACCGTTGACCCAGCAAACACACGGAGGGGGCACGGTAGGAAGCTTTCCAAACTCAGTGCCCACAATTTCATTAGGCAAAATTTCTTCTCATTTTGGGTAGTAGCTGCGTGGATTAACCTTTCTCAGAGTGTTGTACACGATCCTTCTAGGACCCAGTTCAAAACACCGTTAGACAGTCCCTGAGTGACACGAACAAAACCGATCCGGAAAACTCATGCGAGATCCTGTGTATCAATCCATGAATCCGTGAAAGGATAGATGAGTGGAATCTGCAGGAGTGTTTCTCGAGTGTTTATATGAGGAACTGTCATCTTCCGGAGGACTCAGGGGCAATGGTAAAACACACCAAGTAGGAGAGAATCGGACCCGCGCAGCGGGACTTGAATCCACAGTGCATCGCAAAAAGGTGCAGGAGTGGTAGCAGAGAGGACATTCGGGATAGGCAGGGCCGCATGTAAGTACAAAGTAACCCCACCAGTCCCCCCACGTTTTGAGTCACCTCGAAAAGCTGAGTGGCCGTCTATCGAAATCTTCGCGTCGGAGACATCTGGTGTGAGCCAGGTCTCGGTAAGTGTGATTGTGAACGCATGTTTAAGACAACCTGACTGTTTAATATCGCAAAGTTTGTTGAAAAGGCAGAGGCAGCTTGTGGACAAGCATTGCATCACTGCCTCCGAAAAGGAGGGGCCGGGAGTTGTGTAACCATAGAGG
The DNA here is from genome assembly GCA_003604175.2 of Clonorchis sinensis. Lineage (NCBI taxonomy): Eukaryota > Metazoa > Platyhelminthes > Trematoda > Opisthorchiida > Opisthorchiidae > Clonorchis > Clonorchis sinensis. Next base: position 57,292,867 of record CM030370.1, read on the forward strand.
TTAGCAGAATTAATAGCTGTACGTCGGGTTTGATTCGAAGGCACTGAAGGGGTCTCTGAGGCATACTTGTCTGCCTCCTGTCTTGGTGGTTTCTTGGGCTGCTTTTATTTGATGGGTTTTTTCGCCCCTTGGGTGCTCGGTTTGCGCGGAGCTTTTACCTTTGGTGGACGTAGTTTTTCCCCGTGGGTGAAAATTTCGACCACCGCTATTTATAACTCATTCAATACCGCCTTTTGGACGACTAGATTCGCCGTTTTCCAAGGATTTGGGGCGAACTTGCGTCTGTTTGGTTTCTTGGGCATTTTGGCGCGGTTTGATCGGAAAGGTGTCTCTGCGAGGCCCTGAACGTTGGGTGGCAGCACCGAGAAGTAGATCTTTTCGTGGCGCTTCCACGATGCTCGTTTTCGCAGAGGAGTGCTCCTTGAAGCCGGACAGCAGTTTTCTGATTTGGTGAATCGTACATGGCTAGTTTGGCTGCAGTCGCCTTTCTTTCGTGCTTGTATGGACACCCGAGTCGTCCGCGAGCAGTGCGGCCAAATGGCTGTACGAGGGATTTTCCGGTTCGCTGTTGTCAGGTCTGTGGCTTTGACGGCCAGGTCCTGGGCCACGATTGTGTCCACAATCAAAGAAGCCACTCTTAGCGGAGTGGAGCTGGAGATTGGTAGTTTCACTTTCTCAGTGGTTGTACGGTTCTTGCAGCACCCCCCAATGTGGAGTTCAGCACATGTGGTTGATTTGTCGGTGGGCTTCATCCTCTGACCCAGTCCACCTCGGAAGTTGTGACCTGGGTGTGGAGTTCACTGCTGCACGTTTTCCGGCTGTAATAGAAAGAAGTGCTGAGAGCTCCACGTACTTTGGGCGATCCGTCCACGTGAGGCTTGCTTCCGCGGTTGCATACTTCCGCCAATATGCCCCAACACCCTTCATGAGACTGAAGAAATTCTGTACTGATGATTTAGTTCGTTAGCACTCGTCAGTTTTCTACTTGTACTAACGGCATTTTCTCATCTTATTGCTCGTTCCGAGCATTCCAAGCTAGCGTTCTGGCAAAACAGCCACCAAAGGTGTACACCATGTATTAACACCCAAAACCATGTCAAAACACTTGTACGCCGCCTCGTATATAAATTTTTTGGTGACACCCCGGAAATTCTGACGCCTGTTTGAACGCGCCATTGGCATCGCCATTCACTAGAAGCACATCCAACTTATTTTCGCCAAAACTATACGGTTTTCGAAGTTGTGACTTTTACGTGGAGTTGGTCTAATCCGTTCGCACTTGGTTGTGATGTGTTGCTCATGGCATGTTGTTTCATTGAGCAAAATTTCAAGGTCGCGGACCGTCACCGATTCGCATTTTGTTACCGGCTTACACGAACTTGCACATTACCATATTTTGGCGTTCTTTAAGAGTGAAAATGACATCTACAGAACATCTAACGTAAATTCCACGCAGGAAATATTGTCATTGATGGTTACTTGCTTTATACGCCCCAGATTTAACAAACGAGATAATTTTGTTCATTGAACTTCGTCACAACCCTTTTCCTACGGAGCTCCACTTCCATTAAGTACAACACTATCAGAAAACACCATGAACTCTGCAGTGGAGATGCAAGAGCCATCTCTATGGATGATTGCACTTCCCAGTTATGCATAAATTACCTGTGGACGATACAGCGTCAGGAGGTAACCTTGGGTAAATTGCCAAAATATTAGTATCATTTTTACTAGGGATATGACTCATCATAGGTGGAATACGTCATAAAGCGGCCACAATGATGACAGTAGCCGTTGTCGCTCACCTCGACTACTTATCGTAACTTCTAGACTCGTGTCTAAATGTGAGGCTGATTATGAAGCCTCACCTATACACGGCATCCTAATTCATTGGCCAATGGCGGCCTTTCAAACTCATAACTGTGCGTGTTTTCAATCATCTCGAATCCTTATTGTAACTGCTAGGCCCGCGCCTATGTGGACGCTGCTTATGGGGCCTCACCTATGCACAGTAAGCTAATCCAATGACCAACGACTCTCTCGCATATTCAACTGTACGCGATGTCACCTATCTTTGCCACCTATAGTAAACACCAAGCCAGTATCTATGTGGACCGGTGAAAATAATGCGTCAACTATGCGTGATAGCCTAATCTGACGGTCTGACATAAAAAAAATTCCAGCTGTAGCACCCTTTTGGTGCTTAGCTGCCATGCAACCAGAAGAAAGCGCAAGGGCTAGGATACTGCCAGGTTGCCCAAGCCTAGACAGGGGAAGTCGAGAGGC